>JAPXFY010000033.1:37435734-37440734 GCA_030674185.1 Monoplex corrugatus
GTGTGTGTGTGTGTGTGTGTGTGTGTATGTGTGTGTGAGTAATGTATATAGAGAAGGGAAGGTGGAGGAAAGAAAATCGAAAATACACAGGAGACAGATTATGTGATTATCACACACACACACACATACACACACACACACACACACACACACACACACACACACACACACACACACACACACACACACACACACACACACACACTGCTCCTCCCCCGACACTCCCCCCAAAGAGTGGCTCATTTCGTGCTTGCGCATGCGGGAAAGATAATATTTTTGCTGTTACTGTCGAGTAGAAAAGCTGGAGGGAAAGAGAACACCAGGTAGGCTGAGGACAAAGAGGGTGGGAGATGTGCTTGCAGCGACAAGGGATAGATACATATGGAGGGCCATGATCGTCAACGCCATGCGGCAGGGCATATGATGATGATGATGATATCACAGGCCAAAGTCTTTTGACTGTGTAATGTAACAGAGAGAGATATTAAAATACTACCACCGTTACTAACACTCATCATCATCAGGTGCCCTGCCGCATGGCGTTGGCGATCATGGACTTCCATCTGTCTCTATCTCTCGTTGCCCCCTAGCATCTCCCCCACCCTCCCCGTCCCCAGGCACTCTGCAAGTCCGTCCAGCATTTTCTCATTTTTTATATGCAGACATATATTACTAACGCTGCTACTGCTTTTACTACTACTTCCATGACGGTCACGTCATTTGATGTATATCAACTGCGTGCTCTGCTCTGAAAAGCAGATTTTTTCAGATATTTAATCATCTTTTTTTTTCTTTCCTTCTTTCTACACTACGCACAAAAAGTTAAGGATCACTTGCACAAAAATTCATAACTTTCAAAATAAGAAAGCCAATGCGTTGAAGTTTGGCAAACATTTAATTCCATGCTTTAGTGATAACGATACACAATTGCCTTCAATTTCGAGCAATCGTTTGGTGTGTACATTTGATCAAAGTGGGTACGTATCGAAATTTGATTTCCCAAAGTCATTGAAATCACAAGACAGGGCATTCTGATGCTCCCAAAAGTTCAGTAATGCGTGTAACCGCCATGGCTGTTCTGGCACTCGACGGAGCGAGTCCTCATCGAGTTGACCAGGTTGGTGAAGATCCTCTGTGGAAGCGCCTGCCACTCAGCCTGCAGCATATGGTAGAGGTGTTGGGCATCCCTGGGAGGGGGGTGGTTGCTCCTCACTTTGCGATCCAGCTCATCCCAGAGGTTCTCAATCGGGTTGAGATCGGGACTGCATGCTGGCCACTCCATTCTGTTGACTCCAGACTGCTGCAGGAAGTCGTTGACCACCCTTGCCCTGTGGGGGCGAGCGTTGTCATCCTGGTAGACAGCCGTCGGTCCCATCTGCTGCAGTGTAGGCACAGCCAGCGGTCGAAGGATCTCATCCCGGTATCGGAGGCCAGTCAGGTTACCCTGTACATGATACAAGGGTGTTCTGTGGTGAAGGCTGAAGGCCCCCCAGACCATTACAGAACCTCCACCAAAGGCCACCTTTTCTTGGACAGTGGTGTCAATAAAGCGTTGCCCTGGGCGCCTCCAGACCCTCAGTCGGCCGTCGTTGTGGTTCATGTGAAGCGTGATTCATCACTGAACAGGACCTGGGACCATTGCTGATGTGTCCACCTCACGTGACGTCTGCAGAAGGCGCGGCGTGCTGCCCTATGGGCTGGAGTTAAGCGTGGCCGTACAGCTGGGCGACGAGAACGGAGGTTAAACCCATGAAGGCGGTTCCGTATGGTCTGCTGGCTGATGTTGATGTTAGTAGCCACCCTCAGCTGCCTTCGAATGATGCTGGAAGAGGCTGTTCTTGTCTGCAGGGCTTGTCGTTCAATGAGACGATCTTCACGTGGGTTTGTCTTCTTCGGTCGACCAGATCTGCGTCTTTTATGGACCCTCCAGTGGCTGTGAAGCGTTGAATCAGTCTGACAATGACCGAGATGGACACCTGAAGTCGCCTGGCCACTTCTCGCTTGGGAACATTATCTTGGAACCATGCAACAGCTCGTCCCCTCTCATACTCGCTCAATTTTCGTCGTGGAGGCATTGTCAGATCAGGCCTACTACTGGTGGAATGTCTTCTTATAAAGCCAAGCAAGAGACAGCATCTCACACATAAACAGCAGTGCTTGCACGTGCATAATGGTTTTTCCATCTGGCTTGTGCAATGTGTTCAGGCAGAACGGTCCAAAACAAGGTCCTTTTTCGCAAGTTTCCGCTTTTCCGTTTGCGGCCAAGCTCAGTAGTAGAGAATCCCTGCATTTTTCGCACTAACACAACATCGCCCACTTACAGCTGAACAAGAATTCATAACAATTTGGCTGGACTGAGAAATAAATAACAGTAGCGAACTGAGTTTATTACGCACCTGTTTTCTCATAGTGATCCTTAACTTTTTGTGCGTAGCTTATATACATTTCATTCTGTGCATTGGTATGGCTGTTTATGTACATTGTTGTTTTGCATCAGTGTGACTGTTTATGTGCATTGTTGTTTTGCATCAGTATGATTGTTAATGTACATTGTTGTTTTGCATCAGTGTGACTGTTTATGTGCAGTCTTGTTTTGCATTGGTATGACTGTTTATGTGCAGTCTTGTTTTGCATTGGTATGACTGTTTATGTGCAGTCTTGTTTTGCATTGGTATGACTGTTTATGTGTAGTCTTGTTTTGCATAGGTATGACTGTTTATGTGCAGTCTTGTTTTCCATCAGTATGGCTGTTTATGTGTAGTCTTGTTTTGCATTGGTATGACTGTTTATGTGTAGTCTTGTTTTGCATTGGTATGACTGTTTATGTGCAGTCTTGTTTTGCATTGGTATGACTGTTTATGTGCAGTCTTGTTTTGCATTGGTATGACTGTTTATGTGCAGTCTTGTTTTCCATCAGTATGACTGTTTATGTGCATTCTTGTGTTTGCATTGGTATGACTGTTTATGTGCAGTCTTGTTTTCCATCAATATGACTGTTTATGTGCATTCTTGTTTTGCATTGGTATGACTGTTTATGTGCATTCTTGTTTTGCATTGGTATGACTGTTTATGTGCAGTCTTGTTTTCCATCAATATGACTGTTTATGTGCAGTCTTGTTTTGCATTGGTATGACTGTTTATGTGCAGTCTTGTTTTGCGTCAGTGTGATTGTTTATGTGCAGTCTTGTTTTGCATCAGTATGACTGTTTATGTGCAGTCTTGTTTTGCATTGGTATGACTGTTTACGTGCAGTCTTGTTTTGCATTGGTATGACTGTTTATGTGCAGTCTTGTTTTGCATTGGTATGACTGTTTATGTGCAGTCTTGTTTTGCATCGGTATGGCTGTTTATGTGCAGTCTTGTTTTGCATCGGTATGACTGTTTATGTGCGGTCTTGTTTTTATGTATTATGCAAATATGCGTGTATTCGTATGCAAGATTGTGGACTACATTTGTTTGTATTCATGTGTATGGCAAAGCAATGTGCGTGCAGAGAAGTGGGGTCACAAACGTTTTGTTGTTGTTGTTGTTGTTGTTTTTGTTGTTGTTGTTTTTGTTGTGTTTTTGTTGTTGTTTTGTGTTGTTTTTTGTTTTTTTGTTGTTGTTTTTGTTGTTGTTTTTTTTTGTTGTTGTTGTTTTTGTTGTTGTTTTTCTTGTTTTTGTTGTTGTTGTTGTTTTTGTTGTTGTTGCTGCTGTTTTTGTTGTTTTTTTGTTGTTTTTTGTTGTTTTGTTGTTTGTTGTTGTTTTGTTGTTGTTGTTTTGTTGTTGATTTTGTTGTTTTTGTTGTTGTTGTTTTTGTTGTTGCTGTTGTTTTTTGTTGTTGTTGTTGTTGTTGTTTTTAGATGCATGAAAATAGCTGTGCATTAGAGTAGTCTTTGTAAAAAGTGGTCATTGTTTATGTGCAAATATTCAGATGGGTGTGTTGCTATCTAATATGACAGCCGTTTATACATAACGATGAGTAGTTTGTGTTCAGATTATGACTAGACAAGTATCGCTAGCGATATGTAGTCGGGGAAAGAAGTGTATTTCAATACCCAAGGTTGTTTTGATGACATCGTTTAACCTTTCGACTACGATGTCTAACGTAACACTATCTTCCCTGAATTGTCAGGGGCTTGGTGACCAAAAGGGAAGATATCTTTACCTTTTTACTACGATGTCTAACGTAACACTATCTTCCCTGAATTGTCAAGGCTTGGTGACCTTCAAAAGCGAAGAGATATCTTTTATTTTCTTAAGAAGAAAACTAATAAATACATACTGTCTGGAGGGAAAGAGAACACCAGGTAGACCCAGGGAGAAAATACTGGACGGACTTGCAAAGTGGCTGAGGACAGAGAGGGTGGAAGATGTGCTTTGCGGCGATAAGGGGTAGATTCGTATGGAGGGCCATGATCGCCAACGCCATGCGGCAGGGCACTTGATGATGATGATGGTGATGATGGTGGTGGTGATGATGATTGATGCTGATGCTGATGCTGCTGCTGCTGCTGCTGCTGCTGCTGATGATGATGATGATGATGATGATACTGTCTGCAAGACACTCATATCAGTGCACGGTTAGAAAAATATGTTACATCAGAATGGGGGTATATACGTTTCCTCGCATCGCACAAGTCTAACGCGCATGGGTGCAGCAGTATTGCTTAAAATGACAGAATTTCAAGTAAACAAAGTAGAAGAAGATGACAGTGGTAAATTTTATATCATATCTTTGAGTATAAATGGATAAACATACGTTTTTGATAAATATTTATAACCCAAATAAAAAAAAGCCATTTATTTTATATAGGAATTAAAAAAGAAAAATCCTTAATTGGAATGCTCAAAATCTTGTCTTAGTAGGTGACTGGAACCACGTCTGTTAGATTATGATAATTGTATCAATATTAACAACCCAATAGGAAAGGAAGCAGTTGAAAATATGATGCTAGAACTAAACTTGACGGATGTATGGAGAGGACAAAATCCCTGAGTTAAACGTTTTACTTGGCGAG
>JAPXFY010000033.1:37460734-37470734 GCA_030674185.1 Monoplex corrugatus
TCCATCTATCTATCTGTCTACCTGTCTTTCTGTCTGTCTACCTATCTATCTGTCTGTCTGTCTCTCTGTCTGTCTGTCTACCTATCTAGACAGATAGATAGACAGACAGGCAGATATACGGAAAATCGAATATACACGTTTTTTTTTTCTATTTATTTGTTTATTTATTATACTAAATGAGATTAAAAACAAAAGTATACATGGACTGCCCACAGTTTACAATGGCATATGATGCATTCCTGATTAAGGTGCATTTGCACCTTCTGCTGGATAAGTTAAAGTGATTTTGCACTGTAATGAAGTGCTTTTGCACTCTAATGCAATAACTTGATCACATTCGTAAATTGGTAATGCTCGTTTCTTTGTTCAATCGAAATGATCTTCATTGACATCTGCGTCTGTCTAATTTTTGTATTTGGAGTTTGTTTGTTTGTGATCTTACGCTTGACAAAGACCAGTTGAACTAAGTAACATAACTCTTGAGAGTCACGGAGTTACCTCCCATGTAGAATTTCTCAAACCCAACACAGTTTGCGCTACCCATTCAGCTAGCATAGACGCAGCCAGAAAGCATAAAGTGGTAAGCTCAGAACATTCCTTATTTCGTAAAGGCCAGTTGGCCTAGAATTTGCGCCTGTCTTGTCTTGTTGTATTAAATACGCGTTCTTATTATTTTTTCGTGTTTTTTTTCTGGTTCCTGTTTGCCTCTGAGTCGCATGGTGCCATGGTATGTAAGAAGGATCGTCTGCAGGGTTGGTACCTCTGACTTCATCCCTCTAGGTTTTTCCGTAAGGGGTTAGCCCTAACTTAACCCTTTGACTCCTGCAGCCTATTCAGCAACTGCAAAAACTTAACCCTTTGATTCTCTCACCCTATCCACCAGCTTCCTGTTCCTGCTGCAGGAAGCTGGTGGGATAGGGTGAGAGAGAGTCAAAGAGATATGTTTGTTGTTGTTGTTGTTGTTGTTTGTTGTTGTTTGTTGTTGTTGTTGTTTTTGCTATGATAGCAGGGTTGACAATGTAGAATGATGATGGACAGGGTGCGGGAGTCAAAGGGTTAATACGACTTTTTACGAGTTTATACAAAATAGCTATTGTGTTGTGAGTCAGACCTTTAATGATTTATTTATTTACTTTAATATATATGTGTTCCTTTTTTGAAGGTAAGATACACACATACACATGTCGTTTACATGTAACCAAGATTATTCCTGCGGTAGGCTGATAAAATACCAGTATAAAATACAGACTAGATAAAACATAGTCTAGGTAGGCCTCAGGACCTGGCCAGCTCATGGGTTTATGTGCAGGCTTAAGGCTTATGCCATGATCACCATACACATGGCACCTGTGACGTTAGTGCGTATGGAATTCGTTCCGAGCGCGGAGACGTCATCTTGAGAAACTGAAACTGAGACTGAAGCGGGAGGGAAAGGGTTAAGCACAAGGCCAAAAGATCTTGTTCGCGAGCACAAGGAGTGGGGGGGGGGGGGGGGGGTCAATGCTTTAAGGTAACCCTGACCCCTCTGATCGCTCCTCCGTCATAGTACATACAGGGTTTCGGTGGTTTTGCCAACTGTCATCACGGCCAGATCTGATGATCAAAAAAAAAAAAATAAATAAATAAAATAAAAAAGAGAGAGAGAGAGAAAAGCACTGCCAGAAATCAGTTCCAGACCAGACCAGAATCTCTCCGAGTTGTTGTCACTATATTATTTGAACCTTTTGACTCCCGCACCCTATCCACCAACTGAAAAAAAAAACGAAAAAAAAAAACACTTAACCAGACAAGACAGGCGCAAATTTTCGGCCAGTTGGTCTCTGTTCAAACGTAGACGTAAGACCACAAACGAACAACAACAAAAAATGAACAAACGTAAGAGCACAAACGAACAAATACCAAATACAAAAATTAGGAGAAAAAGTCTTTTCTTGCTATTTTCTCCCCACTGGACGAAGCAGCAGGGAAGTTTTAGTCTTCTCCTCCAAATTTTTGTATTTGGTGTTTGTTCATTTGTGATCTTACGTTTGTTCAACTGGCCGAAATTTGCGTCTGTCTTGTCTGGTTGTATTAAATACGCGTTTTGGTTTTTGTTTTTTTTTCGTGTTTTTCTGGTTCCTGTTTGTTTGAAAAAATTGACCGTTTGAACTCTCTGCGGGAAGCTGGTGGATAGGGTGAGGGAGTCAAACTGTTAATTTTGTGTGTGTGCTTTACTAGCGTGGTAAACAATGCAGGATGCTGGTGCACAGGGTGCGGGTGCCAAAGGGTTAAGCAGCATAAGCATTTCTTTGTGAACGAAAATGTGTGCATTTGTGTATTTACATCCTGTTTTGTACTGTGTGTGTTTATATCTGTGTAAATGCGTGCGTGCGTGCACGCGCGCTTGTGTGTGTATCTATCTGTTTTTCTGTTTTGTGTGTGTGTGTGTTGTGCGTGCGTGCGTGTGTGTGTGTGTGTGTGTGTGTGTGTGTGTGTGTGTGTGTGTGTGTGTGTGTGTGTGTGTGTGTGTGTTGTGAGTGTGTGTGTTTGTGTCGGTGTGTGTTTGTTTTGTGAGTGTGTGTTTGTTTATGTTTTTGTTTCAAACCATTCAGAAAATATTGTATACTTGGTTTGAGCTTATTCATTCTGTAACTATGAACAAAACCTTTATCATGTAATATGATCTGGTGAAATACTGTAACTGTTTTTTGTTTTGTTGTTGTGACAACTCCACCAGGAATGTTCTATTTTGTTATTGTTATTATTTTGTTTGTTGCAGAAACTGCACTTATCAGTACATACGCTGCCCCATTTTCTTAAGAACACTTCGTGAACAAAATATTATGTCATATGCTCATTGGGAACTGCTTTATTTCCTTATTTCTTTAAATTAGTTTTAGAGACATTTTTCAAGTTCATTATGGTACTTAATCTTTCTTGTTTTTACTGTTTCTAGTAACATTACTACTATGACTGCTACTACATATGGTCGACTATCGTGGTCGATAAAGTCCAACCTAGCACTTTATTTGTGTACCCTCATGTGGGATCTCAGGCCAAAGTCTGATGCAAACAGGCGGCCGCATACTGGACACCCGATAGAACGCTCTTCAGAGTTGGTTCTGGCCTTTATTACTGCACGCTTTTCCACTTGGCTGCTTCATCTTTCATTTTCATAAGCTTCTGTTCCCTTGTGAATAGCTTGCCTCCATTCAGACCTGTTTGTGGCCATGATTTCCATTAATCTTCATCAGTGTCACATTTCTTGAGGGATTTTTTTCAGGGTGCCTTTGTAGCGAAGTTTTTTGGTCGATGGCCCTACAGCCACTACTACTTCTGGTGCTATTACTGCTGCTACCACTACTGCTACAACTGTTTTTCTGGTTTCTGAAGTCTTGGTTAAAAACATAAAATGAATATGAATATGAATGTGCAAGCGAGGGCGAAGGGATGGGCGCCGCCTTCGTGGTGCTGGCGCCAGGAAAAGTTGAGATCTCTGCCACCTCGCTCCCCTATGACCTCAGGGTTATGGAACTATCTAGGTAGGACTTCAGGACCTGGCCAGCTCGTGGGTTTATGTGCAGGCTTAAGGCTTGTGCCGTGATCATTCTGGATCTTCTCCATCACATGGCACCTGTGACGTTAATGCATATGGAATTCTTTCCGAGCGCGGAGACGTTATCTTGAGAAACTGAAACTGAAGCTGAAACGGACATTCTAAGGGGGTAGGGCAGCACTCAGGTCATGACTCCTGGATGCCTTCTTCTTTCTTTCCCTCTATCTAGGTTCGAACTTGTGCCTCCAAGGTGGTCAGGTGCCCTAAGGCCAAATCACCTTTATGACGAATGTCTCAACCACTCAGCTATCAGACATCTACTATGTATGGTCGACTGTCGTGGTCGATAAAGTCCAACCTAGCACTTCATTTGTGTACCCTCAGTGGGATCTCAGTCAGTTTGTGAGGGGGGGTTGGCACTAGGTGCCATGAGCATATATATGTAAGTTGTTGTTGTTTGCTACAAAGCCCCAGCAACTCTCTCCACCTGCCTCCACAAGTCCAGGGCAAACCGAGGTAAGACAGCTGTTCTCATAGGAGACACAGACGGCTGAACAGTAGATGGCAAGTCGCAGCATATGGCCAAACCACAAGCAGTGTTCTGTGGCAATGTCTTTTATGCAGTATGCGGCTGCTGGATTCTCTGTCTGGGTTTACTCCCATAACCTTTCCCCCCCAAGGTGTAACCCACAAGGCAGCGGAGACAGGCGCAGGTTGTACAGTCTGCTGTCATACTGTAGCAGAGACTTCGTTCTGACCTGACAAAAGATATCTATGTGTAGGGGAATTTAAAGCCTCATGAAGTTCACTTTTGTTCCTCCTTGACCAGACCCAGCTTAACCTCCTTGACCAGACCCAGCTTAACCTCCTTGACCAGACCCACTTAACCTCCTTGACCAGACCCAGCTCTGACCAACCTTACCTGAGACCCAGCTTGACCTCCTTGACCAGACCCAGCTTGACCTCCTTGACCAGACCCAGCTTGACCTCCTTGACCAGACCCAGCTTGACCTCCTTGACCAGACCCAGCTTGACCTCCTTGACCAGACCCAGCTTAACCTCCTTGACCAGACCCAGCTTAACCTCCTTGACCAGACCCAGCTTGACCTCCTTGACCAGACCCAGCTTAACCTCCTTGACCAGACCCAGCTTAACCTCCTTGACCAGACCCAGCTTGACCTCCTTGACCAGACCCAGCTTGACCTCCTTGACCAGACCCAGCTTAACCTCCTTGACCAGACCCAGCTTACCTCCTTGACCAGACCCAGCTTGACCTCCTTGACCAGACCCAGCTTGACCTCCTTGACCAGACCAGCTTAACCTCCTTGACCAGACCAGCTTAACCTCCTTGACCAGACCCAGCTTAACCTCCTTGACCAGACCCAGCTTAACCTCCTTGACCAGACCCAGCTTAACCTCCTTGACCAGACCCACTTAACCTCCTTGACCAGACCCAGCTTAACCTCCTTGACCAGACCCAGCTTAACCTCCTTGACCAGACCCAGCTTAACCTCCTTGACCAGACCCAGCTTAACCTCCTTGACCAGACCCAGCTTAACCTCCTTGACCAGACCAGCTTGACCTCCTTGACCAGACCCAGCTTGACCTCCTTGACCAGACCCAGCTTAACCTCCTTGACCAGACCCAGCTTAACCTCCTTGACCAGACCCAGCTTGACCTCCTTGACCAGACCCAGCTTGACCTCCTTGACCAGACCCAGCTTGACCTCCTTGACCAGACCCAGCTTAACCTCCTTGACCAGACCCAGCTTAACCTCCTTGACCAGACCCAGCTTAACCTCCTTGATCAGACCCAGCTTAACCTCCTTGACCAGACCCAGCTTACCTCCTTGACCAGACCCAGCTTGACCTCCTTGACCAGACCCAGCTTGACCTCCTTGACCAGACCCAGCTTACCTCCTTGACCAGACCCAGCTTGACCTCCTTGACCAGACCCAGCTTGAACCTCCTTGACCAGACCCAGCTTAACCTCCTTGACCAGACCAGCTTAACCTCCTTGACCAGACCCAGCTTAACCTCCTTGACCAGACCCAGCTTGAAACCCCCTTGACCAGACCCAGCTTAACCTCCTTGACCAGACCCAGCTTGACCTCCTTGATCAGACCCAGCTTGACCTCCTTGACCAGACCCAGCTTGACCTCCTTGACCAGACCCAGCTTGACCTCCTTGACCAGACCCAGCTTAACCTCCTTGACCAGACCCAGCTTGACCTCCTTGACCAGACCCAGCTTGACCTCTTGACAGACCAGCTTGAACCTCTTGACCAGACCAGCTTGACCTCCTTGACCAGACCCAGCTTGACCTCCTTGACCAGACCCAGCTTACCTCCTTGATCAGACCCAGCTTGACCTCCTTGACCAGACCCAGCTTAACCTCCTTGACCAGACCCAGCTTAACCTCCTTGACCAGACCCAGCTTACCTCCTTGACCAGACCCAGCTTGACCTCCTTGACCAGACCCAGCTTGACCTCCTTGACCAGACCCAGCTTAACCTCCTTGACCAGACCCAGCTTGACCTCCTTGACCAGACCCAGCTTACCTCCTTGACCAGACCCAGCTTAACCTCCTTGACCAGACCCAGCTTAACCTCCTTGACCAGACCCAGCTTAACCTCCTTGACCAGACCCAGCTTAACCTCCTTGACCAGACCCAGCTTAACCTCCTTGACCAGACCCAGCTTACCTCCTTGACCAGACCCAGCTTGACCTCCTTGACCAGACCCAGCTTAACCTCCTTGACCAGACCCAGCTTAACCTCCTTGTCCAGACCCAGCTTAACCTCCTTGTCCAGACCCAGCTTAACCTCCTTGACCAGACCCAGCTTAACCTCCTTGACCAGACCCAGCTTAACCTCCTTGTCCAGACCCAGCTTAACCTCCTTGACCAGACCCAGCTTGACCTCCTTGACCAGACCCAGCTTAACCTCCTTGACCAGACCCAGCTTGACCTCCTTGACCAGACCGAGCTTGACCTCCTTGACCAGACCCAGCTTAACCTCCTTGACCAGACCCAGCTTAATCTCCTTGACCAGACCCAGCTTGACCTCCTTGATCAGACCCAGCTTAAACTCTTTTCCGCTGCTTCTGCCATTGTCTTTAGGGCTGTGGTCCTCTTTCTCCCAGAAATGGAGATCTGTTTCATGAAGTCATAGGCTGATGTACCTATCAACCACCTTGCTCCAAACCTCTATGGCGAGGACATTGGGCTTTGAAAGTTAGATGTCCTCAAGTTGCTGGCTAGACTGATATTTTTTCAGTCTTGTAGAAATGAGCTTACTCCATTCTACTTTCATACGGCTCAGTGAGTTACATGTACTACTACCACAACCACGACTACTACTAGTATTACTGCTGGCATTAGTGAGTTATTACTACTAGAGTTTGTGAGTTATTACTACCACAATCACGAATACTACTAGTATTACTGCTGGCATTAGTGAGTTATTACTACTAGAGTTTGTGAGTTATTACTACCACAATCACAACTACTACTAGTATTACTGCTGGCATTAGTGAGTTATTACTACTGGAGTTTGTGAGTTATTACTACCACAATCACGAATACTACTAGTATTGCTGCTGGAATTTGTGAGTTATTACTACCACAATCACGAATACTACTAGTATTACTGCTGGAATTTGTGAGTTATTACTACCACAATCACGAATACTACTAGTATTACTGCTGGAATTTATGAGTTATTACTACCACAATCACGAATACTACTAGTATTACTGCTGGAATTTGTGAGTTATTACTACCACAATCACGAATACTACTAGTATTACTGCTGGAATTTATGAGTTATTACTACCACAATCACAAATACTACTAGTATCACTTCTGGCATTAGTGAGTTATTACTACCACAATCACAACTACTACTAGTATCACTTCTGGCATTAGTGAGTTACTACTATCACAATCACAACTACTACTAGTATCACTTCTGGCATTACTACATGTACTGTTGATGTTACTATTACCGAAGCTGCTACTAGTGCTACCACTTCTTTTCTTTCACCCTGTCTGGATGCCTGTCTATGTCTATGTCTGTGTCTATGTCTATGTCTATGTCTATGTCTATGTCTGTGTCTGTGTCTGTGTCTATGTCTGTGTCTGTGTCTGTGTCTATGTCTATGTCTGTGTGTGTCTGTGTCTATGTCTGTGTCTATGTCTATGTCTGTGTCTGTGTCTGTGTCTATGTCTATGTCTGTGTCTATGTCTATGTCTATGTCTATGTCTGTGTCTGTGTCTGTGTCTGTGTCTGTGTCTATGTCTGTGTCTGTGTCTATGTCTGTGTCTGTGTCTATGTCTATGTCTATGTCTATGTCTGTGTCTATGTCTGTGTCTGTGTCTGTGTCTATGTCTGTGTCTGTGTCTATGTCTATGTCTGTGTCTATGTCTATGTCTGTGTCTATGTCTGTGTCTGTGTCTGTGTCTATGTCTGTGTCTGTGTCTATGTCTGTGTCTGTGTCTATGTCTGTGTCTGTGTCTATGTCTGTGTCTGTGTCTATGTCTGTGTCTATGTCTGTGTCTGTGTCTATGTCTGTGTCTATGTCTATGACTGTGTCTATGTCTATGTCTATGTCTGTGTCTATGTCTTTGTCTATGTCTGTGTCTATGTCTATGTCTGTGTCTATGTCTGTGTCTATGTCTGTGTCTATGTCTATGACTGTGTCTATGTCTGTGTCTATGTCTGTGTCTATGTCTGTGTCTGTGTCTATGTCTATGTCTATGACTGTGTCTATGTCTGTGTCTATGTCTATGTCTGTGTCTATGTCTATGTCTGTGTCTGTGTCTGTGTCTATGTCTATGTCTGTGTCTGTGTCTATGTCTGTGTCTATGTCTGTGTCTGTGTCTATGTCTATGTCTGTGTCTGTGTCTATGTCTATGTCTGTGTCTATGTCTATGTCTGTGTCTGTGTCTGTGTCTATGTCTATGTCTGTGTCTATGTCTATGTCTATGACTGTGTCTATGTCTATGTCTGTGTCTATGTCTATGTCTATGTCTGTGTCTATTCTATGTCTGTGTCTATGTCTATGTCTATGTCTGTGTCTATGTCTATGTCTGTGTCTATGTCTATGTCTATGTCTGTGTCTATTCTATGTCTGTGTCTATGTCTATGTCTATGTCTGTGTCTATGTCTATGTCTGTGTCTATGTCTATGTCTATGTCTGTGTCTATTCTATGTCTGTGTCTATGTCTATGTCTATGACTGTGTCTATGTCTATGTCTATTCTATGTCTGTGTCTATGTCTATGTCTATGTCTATGTCTGTGTCTATGTCTGTGTCTATGTCTATTCTATGTCTGTGTCTATGTCTATGTCTATGTCTATGTCTATGTCTGTGTCTATGTCTGTGTCTATGTCTGTGTCTATGTCTATGTCTGTGTCTATGTCTGTGTCTATGTCTGTGTCTATTCTATGTCTATGTCTATGTCTATGTCTATGTCTATGTCTATTCTATGTCTGTGTCTATGTCTATGTCTATGTCTATGTCTGTGTCTATGTCTATGTCTGTGTCTATGTCTATGTCTATGTCTATGATGTCGCTTTTAAAGGTTCTGTTCATAAAGATAAAGAACAACAACAGCTGGAGGGATACTGTGTGTTTGTGTGATTTCTCGCTAAACGATTGATTGATTGATTGATTTGGTTCAGTTTTTACGTCGACATCCACCTCAGGTGATATGGCCGACAGGGATAACCATCTCGGGGAAGTGGGGGAAGGGGGAACCTATCTAATCCTATACTGCGACCACCAGAACAACAATGATGTTAAGATGGGACAGTGAGATGGCTAGTTTTAATGGGGAGGATTTACGTAATCCTATACTGACACTACCAGAACAACAGTGATGTTAAGATGGGGCAGTGAGATGGCCAGTTTTAATGTAGCGCACCCCGGGATTCGAACCCACAACTATTAGCATGTGAATCCGACCCTCAACCAACTGAGCTACTGAGGCCCGCTCGCTAAACGAACCATGCTGGGAAGTTTCTAAATATAGAACACACTGTTGGTGGATGGTGGTGGAGCACACTGTGGAGGAGGGATGAAGATTTGGTATTCAACGTTAAGATTGGGGTGGGGGTAGGGAGGGATTGGATAAATATCTCGTGTGATTGAAAAGAGAGAAAAAAAAAGATTGGATTACTCTGTGAACAGTTTTCATTCAAAAATGTTTGATTTGTGTCTTCATGGCTGAGTAAATAGTCCCCTGAGGAAGGCCACAAGCAGAAGTACCCGGCTCAACATTCTAGTTTGTTGTCTTGCTTTTTGGTTTATCTGCATTATATATATATATGTATGTATGTATGTATACATATATATAGATATATTGTAGATAAACCACCAAAAAAAACATATGTGACCCTCCACCACGAAATCAGTCTTAACTAGCATTTGGGCATTTTGAGATATACATATCACTGGAAAGTGT
>JAPXFY010000033.1:37475734-37498234 GCA_030674185.1 Monoplex corrugatus
AATATATAGTTAGAGCAAATGCAGTAGCTAATTATGCTGATACGGAACTTAAAATTCGGTCTGACATCCATTTCCCCAAGACAGCAAGAACAATAAAGGCACAAGAAACAATATCCACTTACACAAATGAGCTTTCGAAATTTCAGCGTAGTACCTAACAAAGTTTCACCTAAGATGATATGTTGTCCTCTACCTCCCTGGGAATTGTCCAAAGCAACTTTTGATATCAATTACACTGATAACGACTTGAGAAAAGATATTAATCCCCACCTGTTAGCAATTGACGTTCTGTCACATCTACATACAAAATATTTAAATTCTTTGAAAATATTTACTGATGGCTCTGTTCTTGATGATGGTGCAGCCAGCGCTGGCTTTCTAATTCCAAAATTTAAAGTAGAAAAGGCTTACTCTTTAGGACAGGGACATTCAATCTTCACTTCTGAATTAGTTGCCATCCTGATGGCACTGAAATATATAGCAGATCTACCATAACTTTGTTTAGTATCTTATTATGTGTACATTCGAAATCTGCATTACAATCCCTAAAAAGTTGCGAATATAAAGTATAGTACGTTAATATTTGAGATAAAATTTCTAATTCAATGTTTAATAACAAATAATACACAAGTTACGTTTTGTTGGATCCCATCACACTGTGGTATCATACCTAATGATCGGGTCGACAGAATAGCTAAAAGTGCAGCACTGAATAGGGCTGGCAGTACTAAACTTGAAGTACCACTCTCTGAACATGAAATGAATGCTAAATTAGAAAACACAGTAAAAGCTCAACGTGACCTTCGCCCCTTCATCGTAAATTACCAGGGTTTTACGAGATTAGAGATAACTTTAGCTTATAGATTATCTCTCAACTCACTTCGAACTAAGTTCAGTAAAACCATCAAATGTATCTGTAATGATTATATAACAATTAAACACCTTTTGTGTTGTCAGCAAATCTACCTTATTTCCATGTATCATTTACAAATTTAAAACAGAAACATACTGATTTTACTTTGTATTTACACATTGCTAGGCATTTACTGCACAGTCCCATAGGTCGTTTTCTTTGATTCAGCCCGATTGTTTTATACCTGTAAGTCCCACCTACAATTTTTTTTGTCTAAAAGCACTTATGTGAATAGACGTTAAAAGAAATAACGAACGAACGAACAGACTCACACACATGCACGCACACACACATACACACACACGCGCGCGCGCGCGCGAACACACACACACGTGCATACAGACGCACACACTCCACACACACACACATACACAGACACACACACACGCACACAGAGAGAGAGAGAGGGAGAGAGAGAGAGAGAGAGAGAGAGAGAGAGAGAGAGAGAGAGAGAGAGAGAAAGGAAAGGAAACAAACAAACAAACAAAATCTATAAATAAAAAAAAACTAAAGAAACAAACAAACAGGCAAACATGCACGAGCAACACGCACACTTCACCTCGACAGCACAACAGTTCACAACACGCTGACAGTAAGGGGGAACACTGTGGCTGAAATCGCTCACACATTCAACACAAAACCTCAGCTGTACACATCCCAGAGAAGACAAGCCCAACAAGTCACTAGTCCTTTCAAACAGGAAAAATAAACAAAAACAGGCGGTTCTACAAGCCAAATCTTCAACCCAGGAAAGATCTCTATAGTCATCCAAAGACAACAAATTGCAAAAAGGGCAGAAAGACATATCACCAACAAGTCCTTGAGAACATAAGAGAAGACCAGTTTTTAAGACGTCTTTCTTCCCTGAAAAAGAAAAAAAAAATCTGAATATCGAACTGATAACTACAATATTGCTGTGGGGAAAAAACCCAGTCCTTCTTCATCACAACAACGAGGCAGGACCGATTTTCAAGGCAACTTTCAGCCCATCGAAAGACATCTGAACATCTAGAGCAAGAGTCTTAATAAACGTAACACAACATGAGTGGAGAGCATAAACCTTCCAAGACAGATAACTCCAGCTCCAAAAATCAAAATAAAAGAAAGCAAGGAGACCAGAACGACAGCAAGGAAGAAGATAAACCCAAAAGACCTAGAAGAGATGATCATGTAGATGATAATGAAAATAAGGATGAAGACGACGACGACGAAGACAATGATAAAGATAATGACGCTAACAAGAGTGGAGATAGAGAAAATAAACAGAGGGGGAAGAAACGAAATCATAACTCAGACGGTGATGATGATGCTGATGGTAACAAGACTGAAGAGAAAGAAATTAAAAAAAGAAAAAAAGAAGGTAAAGAAGAAGAAATAAAAGAAAACAACGAAATATACACAAAGAGAAAGAAGAAAAAGAAGAAAACAGAACAGAAAGTGAAGAAGCTGAAGGAACAGGCGATGAGGACATAGATATAGAAATGGCAGACGTCATTTGGGAAGAGACATTCAGTCAACGTCTTCGAAGTTTTGCTGATAAAGAAAAACAAGAGACAAACGGTCAAAGTCGTCCAAAAATTGTAGTTGTACAAGAAGAAGAAGAAGGAGAAGGAGATGAAGAAGAAGAAGAAGAAGACGACGAAGTAGACAACGATGACATTATTAATGATCCGGACTACGAACCAGACGAAGAATAGATGATGATGAATGAATGATGATGATGATGATGATGATGATGATGATGATGATGATGATGGATGATGATGATGAAAGACTTCGATAATCTTGACAATGAAGAAGAAGAGAAAGAAGAAGAGTTCACAAGTGAAGACGAAGACAAGAAGAAGACGATGAAGACGAAGAAGAACGATGAAGAAGAAGATGAAGAAGAGAAGAAGAAGAAGAAGAAGAAGAAGAAGAAGTAGAAGAAGTAGAAGAAGAAGACGAAGAAGACGAAGAAGACGAAGAAGACGAAGACGAAGGAGAAGAAGACGAAGAAGAAGACGACGACGAAGAAAAGAAGACGAAGAAGAAGAAGAAGAAGAGAAGAAGAGGAAGAGGAAGAAGAGGAAGAGGAAGACGAAGACGAAGACGAAGAAGAAGAAGACGAAGACGAAGAAGAAGAGAAGAAGAGGAAGAAGACGAAGACGAAGACGAAGAAGAGGAAGAAGAAGAAGAGGAAGAAGAGGAAGACGAAGACGAAGAAGAAGAAGAAGAAGGCTGATGATGATGATGACTACGATGAAGAAGAAGAGAAGAAGAAAATGTAAAAGGACAAGAAGCAGGAGCAGCTGCTGCTGTTAATGATGAAAAGAAAAGAGAAAAAAGAAGGCGATGAAGAAAAAGAAGAAGAAAGAAGAAGAAGAGGCGAAGAAGAAGGAAGAAGACTAGTGCTAATGTCAGTCTCAGAGAAGAAGACAGCAATACCGATTTCAGTCACCAGTGAAATTCCTCGCCACAAGTTTCATGACGTAATTTTATCAGTTACGCCGAGTTATCTGACGCCATTGAATACGTTGTTCTACGTCATCCATCCTTGTTGTTTCCCCATCCACACGGGATTGACTGACGTCATGAAACGTGTTGTTCTACATCACTCGTCTTTGTTGTTTCCCCATCTACACGGAATTAATTGACGTCATGAGATGTGTTGTTCTACATCACTCGTCTTTGTTGTTTCCCCATCTACACGGAATTAATTGACGTCATGAGATGTGTTGTTCTACATCACTCGTCTTTGTTGTCTACCCTGTTAATGACGTCAGATGGCTTCGGTCTTCAAACTCAGACGTTGGAAGTGAGTTGGGTTTTCTTTCTTTCTTTCTCATTCATACATCTCATCATCATCATCATCATCACTCATCATCATCATGTGCCCTGCAGCATGGCGTTGGCGATCATGACCCTCCATATGCATCTATCCTTTGTCACCGCAAGCACATCTTCCACCCTCTCTGTCCTCAGCCACTCTGCAAGTCTGTCCAATGTTTTCTCCCTGGGTCTACCTGGTGTTCTCTTTCCCTCCAGCTTTCCTGTTGTGACCAGGTGCTCTGATTCCCCTTTTCTCATAAAATGGTCTATAAATGTTGCTGGTCTTTTCCTAATCTTCCTTATCAATGATCTTCTTGTGTCTGCCTCCATCAAGACTGTCTCGTTTGTTTTCCTCGCTGTCCATGGAACCTGAACATTCTTCTTAGATACCACATCTCGGCTGCCCCAATCTTGTTCTGGCTTTGTGTGTTGACTGTCCACGACTCACAGCCGAATAACAGTGTCGGTTTTATATAACGTTCAAGAACAAGAACTCTCTTCCTAGCGTTCATTGATAGCATTTGTTGGTAAGAACGCTTTTCATCTTCTTGAATGCTGTTTTGGCTTGACTGATTCTGCTGGCTATTTCTGATGTGCATCTACCGTCTGGTGAAGTAACCTTCCCAGATATTTAAACTTATCAACCTGTCTCAAAGTTGTGCCATTTGCTGTTATTTTGCTTGGGGGGATTTCATGTTTTTTACTGATTACCATGACTTCAGTCTTCTTGCTATTTAGCTCCAGTCCTTTATTTTGACTTTCTATTTCTAGTATATTCACAAGGTTTCGTGGGTCTTTTTCATTTTCTGCAACTTAACACGTTGTCATCTGGAAACGAATGTTATCATTTTTTTCTCCAACCTTTATCCCAGGGCATTCTTCTAGGTTTCTCATGATGGTTTCGTTATAAAATGAAAACAAATCTGGTGACAGAACACAACCCTGCCTAACCCCTCTTCCTACGTTAGTTAAGTTTTATTTATATTTTAAAATGTTCTGCCCCCTCTTCCACTTTTTGTCCAATTTCTAATATACACACAGATATAGGTACCCACACATGTACACATTCACGCACAAAGATAATTCACTAACGCTCACACTCGCACTGATATACACGCGGAATGGCCAGTACCAAGGATGTTCCTAGATTAGTCTTGCGAATAGTGATGTATGCACTTGTCCTTGAATGTTATATAGAACCAATACTGTTGTACGGATGCGAGGCGTGGACAGTCAGCAAGCAAAGCCAGAGCAAGATGAGGTAGCCAGATGTGGTTTCTAAGAAGAATGTTGAGAGTTCCATGGACAGAAAAAGAAAAACAATGATGGAGGCAGACACAAATAGATCACTCATAGGGAAGATTAGGAAAAGACAAGCAACATTTATAGGCCATTTTATGAGGAAGGGAGATTTGAGCACCTGGTCACAACAGGAAAGCTGGAGGGAAAGAGAGCACCAGGTAGACCCAGGGAGAGAATGCTGGACGGACTTGCAGAGTGGCTGGGGATGAGGAGGGTGGGGGAGATGCTGGGGGCAACGAGATATAGAGACAGATGGAAGTCCATGGTCGCCAACGCCATGCGGCAGGGCACCTGATGATGATGATGATGCACTTGTCTTTTCCAGGTTTTCTTTTTTTTTCTTTCCTTTTTTGTTTTTTTGTTGTTGTTGTTTTCAGGTGTCATCGATGTGTTTTGATCTGTGTTTTGTTTGGGATGGGTTGTAGACCTGATGTGGCCATGAGTAGTCGGCTGGGTTTTAAACACTAATGATGATGAAAGGTATGTTGGTTGGTTGGTTGGTTGGTTGGTTGGTTGGTTGGTTGGTTGGTTGGTTGGTTGGTTGGTTGGTTGGAGGGTGGGTATTTGGTTGGTTGTTGGTAATTGGTTGATAGGTTGGTTGCTTGCTTGATTGATTGCTTGCTTGCTGCTTGCTTGGTATTTAATTGATTCGTTGGTTGGTTGGTTTGCTTGCTTGCTTGCTTGCTTCTTCTTGCTTGTTTGCTTGCTTTGCTTGATTGCTTCTTTCTTGCTTGCTTGCTTGTTTTGCTTTCTTGCTTGCTTTCTTGCTTGCTTAGTCGCTTGGTTGCTTGGATTTGGTTGGTTGGTATGTTGGTTGGTGGCTGGTTGGTCGGTTGGTTGATCGGTTGGGTGATTGGTTGATTGATTGACTGGCTGACTGACTGACTGACTGACTGACTGTGGTTGGTTGGTTGGTTGGTTGGTTGGTTGGTTGGTTGGTTTGATTGATTTGGTTTGATTGATTGGTTTGATTGATGATTGATTGATTTATTGGTTGATTGATTGATTGATTGAGTTGTTGCAGGCTCTATACGAAACCTTTGAGAAGGAACGGCAGATCACAGAAGGAGACGAATTATTGCTGACCATGGCGATGTTTGTGGGAAGTATTTTACTGACGCCTCTTACGAACCTTTTAAGTTATCATAAAAATGATGACATCTGAACTGTCGTTTTTGAAGAAGACAAAACGAGATTGTTTTAATGACATTTACTGAAGATTTAAGCGGAAAATGTTGATACTAGTAGTAATAATTGTCGTGACGAGATTATTTCAACGACATTTGCTGAAGATATAAGCGAAAATTTTAATAGTAGTTGTAGTAGTTGTCGTGATGGTGGTGGTAGATGTAATAGTAGTAGTAGTAATTGTGGTGGTGGTAGTGGTGGTGGTAGTAGGGGTGGTGGTGGTACAGGGAGAGGAATAAATAACTTCAGGTCTTGAAATCTTTATACTTCTCTATCTCTGTCGGTCCTTTTTGGCAGTGGTTCCGTTCGTATGCAAGAATTTTTATGTAACTAGTAAATGTGACCTCCCACCACGAAATCAGTCTTAACTCGCAGGCAGTTGAACAGCACTAGGAGCTGAAAAAGTGACTGAGGGTCTATCTGGGGTGTTTTGACTTTTTCTCAGAATTGATTTCTGTAGACTATGATCTATCCCCCACAGAAATTTTTTCTTGAAAAAATATCATTAATCAATTTAAAATGGTTTATAATGCACTGATTGCAGCAGAAAGAACGCAATTTCCTACCAAAAGTATCTATTTTTGTCTCTTTTTATGAACCGTAACCTGTACAGTACCTGTACATGTAATATACTGACAGAAAGCTCTTTGGTGCACCTTTCAGATAATGATAGCTAAAATTAGAAACAAACTGGGTCAAAGCCACCAAATAAAGAAATTTAAGAAAAACGTGTAGGAGAGCACACAAAAACTTTAGAGGCTGTTTTCTCAAAATGGTCGTCGTACAACTTAATGACGTTTAAACATACATAATTTCTACATTTTTTAGTACAAGGTTTATTCAAGTACCAAAATAATCAGCAGAATGTACAATTTCCAGTGATATGTATATCTCAAAATGCCAAAAATGCTAGTTAAGACTGATTTCGTGGTGGCAGGTCACAAATGATATCGAATTAAAACATTAATCAATGTCAAATATGAAATAACAGCTTTCTTCATTGTACTAACTGCTGGCTGTTTACTCTTTTGGTGTGTACCAAGGAGAATTTTGAAAAAGCCATTTATGTACATTTGTTGGACTGTTATCTTATGTACAACTTTTTAGAAAATGATTTCTGGGTATGTTTTATGTTCTCACTTTAAATACAATTTGACAGTGTATTTTATGTTCTCACTTTGAACACCATTTAACAATGTATTTTATGTTCCACTTTAACACCATTTAACTATGTTTATGTCCACTTTAAACACCATTTAACAATATATTCTGTCCACTTTAACCTTTACAATGTTTTTCAGTTCCCACTTTGAACACCATTTAACAATGTATTTTATGTTCCCACTTTAAACACCATTTAACAATGTATTTTATGTTCCCACTTTAAACACCATTTAACAATGTATCATGTCCACTTTAACACCATTTAACAATGTATTTATGTTCTCACTTTGAAGCACAATTTAACAATGTAGCAACAATAACAACAAAAACTTTTTAGTACAGCTTGACAGCAGAAGTTCCCCAGAGGAGAACTCCCCCTCCCTCCCCCCCCCACTTCCTTCCCCAAACTCCTTAGAGTTTAAGAGGGCCAGGCAACATTTATAGGCCATTTATGAGGAAATGGGAATTAGAATACCTGGTCACAACAGGAAAGCTGGAGGGAAAGAGAACACCAGGGAGAAAACATTGGACGGACTTGCAGGGTGGCTGAGGACAGAGAGGGTGGACGCTGTGCTTGCAGCAACAAGGGATAGATGCATATGGAGGGCCATGATCGCCAACGCCATGTGGCAGGGCACATGATGTTGATGATGATAGTAAGGCTCCATCCAGGTAATAACCCCTGATTGCTGTCGCTGCTTTTTGTGTTTTGTTATTCCTCCTGCACATGTGATTGAACCCGTGCCTTTGAGGTGATCGGGTGCTTCAAGGCCGAGTCGCCTTATGACAAATGTTTTAACCACTTAGCCGTCGGACATTTGGTGTATGTGAGTAGATGTCGCGCCAGCAGGCAGCAAAAGTGTGTGTGGTATTTTACAGTGATTTTACGTGGTTCTATTTGATTTTGTGCATTGAATTTTATATCAGTTTATTCCTCTTGGGTCCCGACAAATGGTGATGTAAATTTTTTTTTTTTTTTAATTTTGAATATTTTACCGGATAATCTGATTTTGGAGTTTCGTATGCCTACTTTTCGTCATTTTAATTCTGCCGCTCAGGTCGGACATTTAACCTGTGAACTGTGTTAACATTTTAGCCTATTGTGTTCGCCCAACGCTACAGCTCCCAAACCTTCGTTGTTCTCTGATTCAACTGTTGTGAACTGACCAACCCACAACCAACCTGCAAACATCATCCTCTCCTGACTGGCCTCCAATTATGGATCCGTCCTTTCTTAAACAAATTGGACTGACACTTTTTAAACACAGCAAATGCTACCTCGGTGGAGGCGTCTACCACCGCATACGTACATTGGGGCTGTGTAACAAGCCCCGCACTGCGCGATCCTGTCGTGGTGGACGCCTCCTGCTGTGCCAGCCCCGACGCCACTTTTCTTCTTCTGCTTCTTCGTCTCCTCCATTGCCCCTGCCTTCGACCTCGCTGCTGCGGGCTTCGTCTCCTCCTCTGCCATCTTCGCCTTCGCCATCGTCTGGGTGCCCCTCGCCTTCCTGCCCCGGTGCTGCCTTCGTCATCTGTCCCGCCAGTGCCGTCTTCGTCTTCTGTCCCGCCGGCGCTGCCCTCGTCTTCTGTCCCGCCGGTGTTACCTTTGTCTTCTTCTTCTGTTCCATCGTTGCTGCCTTCGTCTTCTGCCCGCTGGTGTCGCCTTCGTCTTTTGTCACGTCGGTGCCGCCTTCGTCGCCACCTCGGCCGCCGCCATATGACTGTGATAAACTTAAACTATGCCTTTTTAACGCTCAGTCAACATGCAAGGATGGCAAAGCCGAAGTCATTGCCGATTTTATCGCTGATGAGCACGTTGACATTGCTTTTATCACAGAGACATGGCTTAACCCCCTTGGTCATGAACCTATACATGCTAGCCTCACTCCGAGTGGTTACAGGCTTGCTTCTTTCCATCGCTCATCTCGAGGTGGCGGTATCGCCATCCTCTACAACGACTCACTCCATTCCCGCCTATCTTTCTCGCAGTCTCTGCCTTTCTCCCATCCTTCTTTCGAGCACGTTGAAGTATCCTTCCAATCCACCCCTCACCCCATCACCTTCTCCTGTGTCTATCGACCTCCACCTAGCTCTGCCAACAAACTCACCACATCCACGTTTCTCTCTGACTTTGACCAACTGCTTGACCACTACTGCCTCTTACCTGGAAATCTCATCATTCTAGGTGACATCAATGTCCACTATGACAACACTCACCGTTATGACACAAGACATATCATCAACTCTCTGTCCTAATCACAATATGACTCAACACATTTCTGAACCAACCCATCAACACATTCTTGACTGAATATTTCTCGTGATCACCACAATTCAGCTACTGACAACTGCTTAGTTCTTTCTACCCGTCTAACTTCAGCCCTTCCATCTGACCATTCTGCAATTCTCTGTTCTCTTGACATTTCTCCTCCTTCCCGTACCACGCGCACAGTGATCGACGCAATCTCAAATCTATCGACCTCTCCACATTTTCATCTGATGCCTCCCGTCTCCTTTCTGAAAAGTCACATAACTTTGCCGATGAATTCTATACTACTCTCTACCATCTTCTGGACACTCATGCTCCAGCCACAACCCGTCTTTTACCTGACCGCCCCCCTACCCCCTGGCTCACTCATGAGATTGCCTGTGCAAAACGTGCCCGCCGCAGAGCAGAGCGCCGCTGGCGCAAATCCAAACTCACTGTACACAGGCAACTTTTCCAAGCCTCTAAAACAAAAGTATCCACCCTCATTGCATCTGCAAAAACAAGCTATTTCCAAACCAAAATCCTGAATGCCTCTTCTTCAAAAGAACTCTTTACAACCATGAATCATCTCCTTGGCACACGAAAAGACTTACCTCTCCCAACAAAACATACAAATGAAGAACTCCCATCTGTATTCTCCAAGTATTTCACCACCAAAATACAAACTCTTCGTGACAGGCTTGACAGGACACCCTGTCAACCATGCCCACCTGACCCTTCCTTCTCTGGCTACACCTCTCACTACTTTTACCCCAGTCTCACAAGAAGAAATTTTCAACACAATCAGATCCATGTCGTTCAAAACCTGCGAACTGGATCCTCTTCCAGGTTCTCTCTACTCCGACTGTCTCCCTACTCTCCTCCCATTCATCACTGACATCATCAACACTTCTTTTCAAACTGGAACTGTCCCAGATTCTTTCAAGTCTGCTATTGTTCACCCTCTCCTCAAGAAACACAATTTAGACCCAAATGAACTGAAAAATTACAGGCCTATCTCTGATCTCTCTTTCTTGTCAAAACTCCTTGAAAAGGTCGTCCTCAACCAGCTGAACTCTCACCTGTCTGCCAACAATCTCCTCAATCCTTTCCAGTCAGCCTACCACCAGTGCCATAGCACTGAAACTGCCCTACTACACATTCTCAACAATCTCCTCCTTGCAACTGATACTGGCAAAGTCTCTCTCCTCACACTCCTTGATCTGTCTGCAGCCTTCGATACCATTGACCATGGTATTCTCCTTTCTAGACTTCATCATACTTTTGGCATCTCTGACATTGCTCTCTCCTTTTTCACTTCGTATTTATCAAACAGAAAACAAACTGTTCTCATCAATGGCACTTACTCTCAACCTGCATACCTGACCTGTGGTGTTCCACAAGGATCTGTCCTTGGCCCTGTTCTTTTCACTCTTTATACCTCCCCCCTGTCCACCATCATCAACTCCCACTCTATAAAACACCACTTCTATGCTGATGACACCCAACTTCAAGACAGTGACTCACCTGATAATATACAGCGCCTGTTGACTCGCACCACTGAGTGTTACTCGGACATTAAGAACTGGATGACACACAATAGACTTCAGCTTAATGACGACAAGACAGAAGCTATCCTCATTGGCACCGTCAGAAACTTTCTCAGCTGCCTCCTCTTTCTCTCCCATTATGTAACACATCAGTCCCAATTTCTGATTCAGCTAAAAACCTTGGTGTCTGCATTGACTCTACCCTGTCCATGAACAACTTTGTTTCTCAAACTGCCAGATCTTGCTACTATCATCTCTATCGTATAAGCCTGGTCAGGAAGTATCTCTCTGTCGAAACAACTGCAAAACTCGTTCTCTCCTTCATAATGTCTCGCATTGACTATTGCAATTCACTCCTGTCTGGTCTTCCTGCCTCCACCATTCACATCCTACAGCGCATTCAAAACAATGCTGTACGCCTTGTACTCAAAAAGAAAAAAGCTGACCACATATCTCCTCTCCTGGCACAACTTCACTGGCTCCCTGTATCAAAGCGCATACAGTACAAACTAGACACCATGTGCTACAAAAGCCTCAATAACGCAGCCCCCGATTACCTGTCAAGCCTACTTGAGATCTATGTTCCCTCACGTACCCTCCGTTCTGCCTCCGATCCTCTGACTTTTCGCTTTCCACGCACTAAGCTCAATACCTATGGTCCACGAGCCTTCTCTGTTTCTGGTCCACTCTCCTGGAACAAACTTCCTCTCTCAGTCCGTCAGCAACCTACTTTTGCCTCCTTCAAGTCCGCTCTCAAAACTCACCTTTTCTCCTCTGCATAAAATCCTAACCTCACTCAACCCCCCTCTGCAGCCTGTCTCCGCTCGGAGGGGAATCACTTTGTTTTAATATATAATTGTATATGATGTGCTCTCTGTGGTTTTCCATTGGTTTTATTCTTGCTTTTATTGCTTTTATTCTTTCTCCCCATTTGTGGCCATGCTGTGTGTGTGTGTGTGTGTGTGTGTGTGTGTGTGTGTGTGTGTGTGGTGTGTGTGTGTGTGTGTGTGTGTGTGTGTGGTGTGCGTGTGTGTGTGCGTGCGTGCGTGTGTGCGTGTGTGTCTTTTCGGCGCTTGGATTTGATTTTGTCGAGATTTTGCGCTATATAAATATTGTAATTATTATGTATGCATGTGGCGTACTATGTATGGTATGTATGTATTAGTATGTATGTAATGTATGTATGTATGTATGTATACGCTTAGATTTATGTATGTATGTATGTATGCATGTATACGCTCAGCTTAGATTTATGTATGTAAGTATGTATGCATGTATAATACGCTCATATGTATGTAGGTATGTATGCATGTATACGCTCAGCGCTTAGATTTGATTTTATCAAGATTTTGCGCTATATAAATAAAATTTATTATTATTATTATTATTAGTGCCAATGTTTCGTCACAGAAGAATTGAAAAGAATTGACAACTGTGCTGAGAAAGATTCAACTGAGGTGGACATCGACCATCGCTGAAGTGGATTAAAATAGAATGTTAGCTTTGCCAAAGGCACATTCTTGATTCACCTGAAGAAGAGGAAATGATTTTTACGATAATACTGAAAATTCAGTTGAATATCACGCCATAGAAAGTTTTAAATAATAATCAATGAAAGGTAGCTCCGCTGATGAAGATTTAACCCTTTGACTCCCGCACCCTATCCGTCAACTGTGAAGATTTAACCCTCTTCCTCCCTCACCCTATCCATCAGCTTCCTTCGGGAAGCTGGTAGATAGGGTGAGGGAGTGAAAGGGTTACATTTTTGATTTTTGGTATCATGGTTGACAATGCAGGATGCTGGCGGACAGGGTGAGGGAGTCAAAGGGTTAAATGATTTGTTGTCATGGTAACATGATCACACTGCGATTGTTGGTGTTATCATAACATCATCACACTGCTGTTGTTGATGTCATCATAGCATCATCACACTGCTATTGTTGATATCATCATAACATCATCACACTGCTACTGTTGATATCATCATAACATCATCACACTGTAATTGTTGATGTCATCATAACAACATCATACTGATGATTTCGAGCAAAGAAGATTAATTGAAAATACAAAAAAAAATGAAGGAATGGAGATGAATATTTTGCCACAGAAGATAGAAACAAATAAGCGACTATAGTGAAGAAGATTAAAATCAATTGCTGGTGTTGCACATTGTCGGAGAAGATAACAGTTAAACGTTCGTTAGTTTTAGTTTTTACGTCAGCACCCACCTCAGGTGATATGGCCGACGTGGATAACCATCCCAGGGAAATGGGGGAAGTGGGGACCTATCTAACCCTATACTGACACCACCAGAACAACAATGATGTTAAGATGGGACAGTGAGAAGGCCAGTTTTAATGGGGGGGGGGGGGGGGGCGGATCTATGTAATCTATACTAAGACCACCAGAACAATAGTGATGTTAAGAAGGACTGTGACGTGTGTTGATAGTAAACAGCGTGCGGATAACAGCACGGCATGATATTCGTTTAAATAACTGATTGCTGTTCACTGTGAAATGTATATATACTGTAGTCAGTTGAGAATCAGACAGCGACGAGTAAAGACGTAGAAGCATTGCCCTGTCTTCCGAGTTGGCTGTAGAAAGAACGAAACATGGTGTCAGAATCGTGATTACGAACTCCAACAAAAATCCAGAATATTGAAGACTAAAGTTCAACCATGGAAGATGAACAAGAAGAGAGAAAAGCCAGTCGACGACATGCCAAGATTCCCTTGCCTCCTAAACTTGATGTGAATGGAGGAAACCTGCATAGCAGCTGGAGGAAATTCAAGAGGCTTTGGGACAGCTATGAAATTGTGACAACACAGACAGAAGAAGACTCAACATACAGAACAGCAGTTTTTCTTTCTTGCATCGGGCTGGATGCTATGGACATCTATGAAGGATTGGCATTTGCTAATGAAGCTGAAAGAAATGACATTGACACCGTTCTGCAGAAATTCGAAGAATACTGTGTGGGTTCAACCAATGAAACTTACGAAGCATTCAGATTCAACTGCAGATATCAAGCAGCAGGAGAATCTATCGAACAGTTTGTAGCAGAACTGCGGAGACTGATCAAGACCTGTAACTATGGTACACTGGAAGATAGACTGTTGAGAGATCAAATCGTACTGGGTGTACATGACGAGACTCTGCGATCAAAATTACTGGAAGTGTGACAGCTGACATTGACTGCATGTATTGATATGTGCAGAGCGCATGAATCAAGCCAACATCAAACCGTCCAAATGATGAAAAAAACGCAGGATTCGCAGGAAGTCCAAGCTTTCAAAGAAAAGAAGACAGCAAAGCAGTATAGCAAAGGAAACGAACCAGAGTACAGAGAGAAATGCGGATATTGTGGTGGAAAGCACCCAAGAGCAAAAGAGAAATGTCCAGCATTTGGAAGAAAATGCAAAGCTTGTGGAGGAAATAATCACTTTGCTTCATGCTGCAGAACACCCAAGAAAAATCAAAAGAAAACAAGAGTTCGGCACTTCGAAGAAGAAGAGACCGACACTGAAAGCGACAATGAAATCCTCGGGATCGAAGACAAAACCAGAAAAAAGGAGAGAAACATACGAGCAAAAATGCTGATAAATGAGATGCCGGTAAGATTCTTCTTGACACAGGTGCAACAACAAACGTGATGTCTGAGAGCCTGTACAGAGAAGTCACAGGAGATGAAAGAAAGTCTGACCTGCAAGAGACGAAGAAGAAGCTGGTGATGTTCAACGGAACAGAAATGAAGCCTGTGGGGGAGATAGTGCTGCGAGTGAAAAACCCCAAGAACAGAAGGAAATACAAAGTCAACTTCGCGATCACCAAAACGGACTGTAAGCCAGTACTGGGACTGAAAGCTGTACAGCACATGCAATTGTTGACGATCAATGAAGAGAACATTGCAATGATAGCGGCGAATCAGAAAGAGGAGGAAAATGCAAAAGATATGCTCACAAAGTACAACGATGTCTTTGAAGAAGAAGGAAAACTAGAAGGGAAATTGTACCTAGAAACAGACCCCAGTATTGCTCCAGTGAAGATGCCTTGCAGAAAGTGGCCGATAGCAGTGCAAGAGAAAGTGAAGGACGAGCTGAAGAGGTTGAAAAAACTGGACGTGGTCACTAAAGTAGACACGCCAACGGAGTGGATAAGCAGTTTGGTCGTAACAACAAAGAGCAATGGGAAAGTCAGACTGTGCATCGACCCTAAGCCACCGAACAAAGCCCTCAGGAGAAACGAGTACCCCATGCCAACCATTGATGACGTACTGCCTCTCCTTAAAGATGCAAAATACTTCACACACCTGGACGCGAAAAACGGGTTTTGGCACGTTGAACTGGACGAAGACAGTAGCTACCTGACAACATTTGAGACGCCTTTTGGCAAATACCGATGGAAACGAATGCCCTTTGGTATTTCACCAGCCCCAGAAGAATTCCAGAGGAGGATTAACATCGCTCTGGCAGGACTGCCAGGCGTGGTAGCGGTTCATGATGACATCTTTGTTTTTGGCAGAGGACCAACCGACGAAGCAGGAGCACACGTTCATGATACCAACCTGAACCGTTTGCTACAACGATGCCGAGAGACTGGAATCAAACTCAACAAGAAGGTTGAGATGAAACGAACAGAGATATCATATTTGGGACACATCTTCTCAAGAGAAGGCTTGAAAGCCGACCCAAAGAAATTGGACGCTGTCCAACAACTCCCAGTGCCAGAAGACAAAGCAGCTGTGCAGAGACTACTCGGTGTAGTCGGATACCTTCAGAAATTTGCACCGAACCTGTCTGAGGCAGCAGCACCACTCAGAGAACTGGTAAAAAAAGACGTCCACTTCAGATGGGATGAAGACGTCCACGGAGAAGCCCTGAAGAAAGTGAAGAAGATACTCTCTGAGCCACCGGTACTTCGCTACTTTGACTCTTCAGGAAAGCGTACAACTACCCTTCAGTGTGATGCTTCACAGTTTGGACTTGGAGCTTGTCTCATGCAAGATGGTCAACCGATTCAGTACTCATCACGAGCCTTGACCGAGACAGAAAAAAGCTATGCTCAAATAGAAAAGGAGATGTTGGCAATACTCTTCGGTCTGGAAAGGTTTGAGAGATACGTCTATGGAAGAGACATCCTGGTGGAGACCGACCACAAACCACTAGAGACCATTCACAAGAAGAGCCTGCTCTCAGCACCTAAGAGGATTCAGAGGATGCTACTCAGAACTCAGAAGTTCAGGTACACGGTACTGTACAAGCATGGATCTGAGATGCACCTGGCTGACACCCTCAGCAGAGCAGTCTGTGGAAAAGCGGAACAGCAAGTCACCCACAAGGAAGCCGTTTTCCTCACAGACCTGGAGAAAACAGACTCATTACAAGAACTGGCCATCAGCCAAGAGAGACTGAACAGTCTGCAGCAAGCAACTCAGGAAGATGCAACCATGAAAACCCTGAAAGCTGTCATTCTACAAGGCTGGCCAGAGGAGAAACAACAACTTTCATTACAGTTACAACAATACTTTCCTTTCAGGGAGGAACTGTCAGTCCACAACGGACTTGTCTTCAAAAGCCACAGAGTAATTGTACCTGAAAGCGAAAGAGCAGACATCCTTGAGAAACTTCATGCAAGCCACTCAGGAATTCAGAGCTGCATAAGAAGAGCACGTGAGGTAGTCTACTGGCCCAGGATGAACATGGACATTGAAGATTTTGTCAAAACATGCAGCGCCTGTAACACATACCAACGTGGTCAGCAGAAGGAACCACTTATCAGTACAGAGATCCCTGATCTGCCCTGGCAACACATCGCTTGTGACATCTTGAACATAATGGCAATGAATACCTGGTCATGGTCGATCACTACTCTGATTTCTTTGAGATTGATCGGTTACAAACAAGAGAATCCAAAGAGGTCATCATCTGTCTGAAGAGACACTTGGCAAGACATGGAATACCAGAACGCCTGACAACAGACTGTGGAACTCAATTCACATCAAACCAGTTTGGAAAGTTCAGAAAAACATATGGGTTTGAACACGTAACAAGCTCACCACACTACCCTCAGTCCAATGGAAAAGCAGAGAGCGCGGTGAAGGCTGCAAAGACGTGCATGAAGAAAGCAGAACACAACAATCAAGATCCCTTCCTCGCTTTACTTGAGCTGAGAAACATCCCAACAGAGACTGTAAACAGTTCGCCTGCTCAGAGATTGTTCGGCAGAAGAACACGAACACAAGTGCCGACGTCAAAGACATTACTCCAACCTACAGTTGTACCAATCAAGAAAGAACTTGAGAAAAGGAAACTGAAGCAAGCGCACTACTACAACAGAAGCGCAGTAGAGCTGACAGAACTGAGTCCGGGACAGATTGTGAAATTCCAACCTCCAGGATCCAAAAAGTGGATCAGCGCCAAAGTAGACCAACAGGTGAACATCCGGTCATACAACATTCGCACAGAGGACGGACGTCAGTACAGAAGGAATCGTCATCAGCTACGAGACACAGCAGAAACGGAGCTTCAGCAGACTATCAACCCTCAACGACTTGTCCAGAGAAGGATGATTTCTGGAAGACATCAAGAAAGCGACACATCGGGCAAGCAACAGCAAATCATCATTCCATCAAAACAGATGCTGGAAGATAACAAGGAAACTGGAACCGGAACAGATGTCAGGACTCCAGCATCGTCTGTCCGTGAGAACTCATCTGATCAGTCACCAGTCATCAAAATGTCTGAGACAACCAGCATCAAGGAGCCAGATGAAGTTATCAAACAAACAAGGACAGGACAACCCGAACCAGTTAGTTCTCCTTACAGAACAAGATCTGGAAGACAAAGCAAAAGGCCAGATTTCCTGAAATATGAATGAAACTGAAGACTCTACCACAATCAGATAAACTGAAAGCATTGCGAAATATGGACATCATTATGATGATGGATAGTATAATGATCCGAGATAAAATGAGGTGAATGAATGATTGGGCCCTGTGCGTGAGAGAAATAATGAGTGTTTGTTAAGTTAATGTTGTGATAAAGGTAGGAAACACATTTATTTCGTATGGACTGAAAGATAGGAAAAAATGATTGATTTTCTTTCCTTAAAGAAAGGGAGATGTGACGTGTGTTGATAGTAAACAGCGTGCGGATAACAGCACGGCATGATATTCGTTTAAATAACTGACTGCTGTTCACTGTGAAATGTATATATACTGTAGTCAGTTGAGAATCAGACAGCGACCAGTAAAGACGTAGAAGCATTGCCCTGTCTTCCGAGTTGGCTGTAGAAAGAACGAAACAAGGACAGTGGGAAGGCCAGTTTTAATGGGGGGATTTATGTAATCCTATAATGACACCACCAGAACAACAATGATGTTAAGATGGGACAGTGAGAAGGCCTGTTTTAATGGGGGGATTTATGTAATCCTATAATGACACCACCAGAACAACAATGATGTTAAGATGGGACAGTGAGAAGGCCTGTTTTAATGGGGGGATTTATGTAATCCTATAATGACACCACCAGAACAACAATGATGTTAAGATGGGACAGTGAGAAGGCCAGTTTTAATGGAGGGGGGGGGGGGGGATTTATGTAATCCTATGCTGACACCACCAGAACAACAATGATGTTAAGATGGGACAGTGAGAAGGCCAGTTTTAATGGGGGGGGGGGGGGGGGGGGATTTATGTAATCCTATGCTGACACCACCAGAAGAACAATGATATTAAGATGGGACAGTAAGAGGGCGAGTTTTATTGTAGCGCACCCCGGGATTTGAACCCACAACCATCAGTATTTAATCCGACGCTAAACGTTGGTATTGCTGACTTGAAAGGTTAGGCTTCAGGTGGTTAATTTACGGACTTGCAGGATGGCTGAAGACAAAGAGGGTGGAAGATGTACTAGCGGCAATAAGGGATAGATGCATATGGAGGGCCATGATCGCCAACGCCATGCTGCAGGGCACATGATGATGATGCCAACGTGGTTTATTTAGTCCATAGCCCTAATGAAGGGATGTGAAATACAAAAACAATTTTTAACCAACTTTTACCAGAGTCTCGTTATCATTACTCATTGAGAAATGTGGACATTCACTCTAAAAAATAACATTCAAATCAGAACCGGAAACACACAAAAATACAAAACAAAACATGCCCAAAGTTTCGGCCAACCTGCCTTTGTTTCAGTGCACACAAAACTGACAGTAAAGAACTAGTACTCAAAACTTTAGGGGGGGAAAAACCAGCAAGATTTCTCTGATGTGTGGTGGAATAGGAGAAAAAAAATGTAAATTATGAATCAAACAATGCATAATAAACATAAGGATGTCTATGAAATATCATTTAAAAATGATTTTACGAAAGAAAAAAACAACTTTTTCATTACTTGTTCATTCATTGTTGACAGAAGTTCCCGTCTGGCGCCTTAAAACTGTCATAATTATTATTATTATTATTATTATTATTACTATTACTATAATTATTATTATCATTACTATTATTACTATTGAAAGGTTAGGCTTCAGGTAGATAATTTACGGACAGAACAACTTGTTCTCCTGGGCGACTTCAACGCCAGAGTGGGTGCAGACAATGACTCATAGCCCTTCTGCCTCGGTTCCTTTGGAGTGGGGAAAATGAATGAGAATGGACAGCGACTGCTTGAGTTTTGCGCCTGCCATGAACTGTGCATCGCCAACTCCTTCTTCAAGACGAAGCCTCAGCATAAAGTCTCCTGGAGGCATCCCCGCTCAAAACATTGGCACCAACTGGATTTGATCCTAGTAAGACGTGCCGCTATCAAAAACGTTCTCCACACTCGCTCTTATCACAGCGCAGACTGCGACACAGACCACTCTCTGGTATGTTGCAAGATCAGGCTACAACCAAAGAAGTTCCACTGCTCAAAGAAACAAGGGAACCCTCGCATTGACGTCAGCAAGATGTCTCAGCCAGATCTTGTAGAACAGTTCGCAGAGGCCTTTCAGAGAGAATACGATGCATTGCAGCCAAGAGACTCTGCCACTGAGAGATGGGAAACGCTACGAGACACCATGCACCGCATTGCTATGGCCACCTTTGGGAAGAAAACTGTGAAGTCCCACGACTGGTTTGAGGCCAAATCATCAGAGATGACTCCCACTGTTGAGGCCAAGCGTGCCGCATTCACCAAGTATAAGCGGTCACCCAGTGAGAAGAACCTGCAAATCCTCAGGGCTGCCAGAAGTAAGGTTCAGCTTAACGCCAGGCGCTGCGCAAACGAGTACTGGACAGAGCTCAGCGAAGAGATACAGAGTGCTGCTGAAAGAGGCAACATCCGAGGAATGTATGACGGCATCAAGAAGGCACTGGGACCAACACAGAGCAAGATCGCCCCCTCAAATCTTCCACTGGGGAAGTAATCAGCAATCCTAGCCAACAGATGGAAAGATGGGCGGAACACTACACCACACAGAACATGGTGTCCCCCTTAGCCCTCGATGCCATCAAGTGCATGCCGGTAATGGAAGAACTTGACGCAGAGCCAACTGCGGACGAACTCAGCAAGGCCATTGATAGCCTGGCATCAGGGAAGGCACCTGGCAACGACGGAATTCCCCCAGACCTCATCAAGCACTGCAAGACTTCTCTTCTGCACCCTTTGCACGCAGTTCTCTGTCAGTGTTGGAATGAGGGAGCTGTACCACAGGACATGAGGGACGTCAAGATCGTCACCCTGTACAAAAACAAGGGCGAAAGGAGCGACTGCAACAACTACAGAGGTATCTCGCTCCTCAGCATTGTTGGCAAAGTCTACGCTCAGGTCCTCCTAATCCGCCTGCAGAAACTGGCTGAACACATCTACCCGGAATCACAGTGTGGTTTTCGAGCAGAGAGATCCACGGTAGACATGGTCTTCTCTCTTCGCCAAATCCAGGAGAAGTGCAGAGAGCAGCGGATGCCCCTGTATGTGGCATTCATTGACCTCACCAAGGCCTTTGACCTAGTCAGCAGAGATGGCCTTTTCAGGGCTCTCCGAAAAATCGGCTGCCCCCCCAAACTGCACAGCTTAATTGAGTCCTTCCACTCAAACATGAAAGGGATGGTGCAGTTCAACGGAAACCTCTCCAAGCCCTTCGACGTACGCAGCGGTGTGAAACAAGGCTGCGTCCTGGCCCCAACCCTCTTTGGAATCTTCTTCGCTCTCCTCCTGAGGCATGCGTTCAGCACAGCGCAAGAAGGGATCCACCTGCGGACCAGATCAGATGGCAGGCTCTTCAACCTCGCCCGCCTCAGAGCAAGGACAAAGGTCCGTGCAGCCCTCATCAGAGACATGCTATTTGCCGACGATGCCGCAGTTGTGACCCATACTCAGCGGGACTTGCAGTTACTAATGGACCGCTTCTCCCAGGCCTGCAAAGATTTTGGTCTGACCATCAGTCTTAAGAAGACAAACGTCCTGGGCCAAGACACGCCATCTCCACCAGCCATCACCATTGATGACTACGAGCTTGAAGCCATCCATCAATTCACATATCTTGGGTCCACCATCACCGATAACCTCTCCCTTGACACAGAGGTCGACAAGAGGATCGGGAAGGCAGCCACAACACTAGCCCGCCTCACACAAAGGGTGTGGACAAATCCCAAGTTGACCACAAAGACAAAGATGGCTGTATACAACGCCTGTGTCCTCAGCACCTTGCTGTATGGCAGCGAGGCGTGGACCACGCATGCTCATCAGGAGAAAAGACTCAATACCTTCCACCTGAGAAGCCTACGGGGCGCATACTTGGCATTTCCTGGCAAGACAAGGTGACCAACATCGAAGTCCTAACCTGCGCTGGCCTCCCAACCATGCATACCATGCTGAGACAGCGTCGGCTGCGCTGGTTGGGCCACGTTCGCCGCATGGAAGATGGTCGCATCCCAAAAGACATCCTTTATGGTGAGCTTGCCACAGGGCAGAGAAATATTGGCCGCCCACAGCTGAGATACAAAGACGTTTGCAAGCGTGACATGAAGGCGCTTGAGATCAACACTGAGTCCTGGGAGGACCTCGCAGACGACCGCAACAGCTGGAGAACTACTCTCAAGAAACAGCTGCGGATTGGCGAGGACAAACTGTCAGCTGCTGCAGCAGAAAAGCGAGTTCGCAGAAAAGGGATGACAGCCAACAGACCAGCATCAGCATACACATGCGACCGCTGCGACAGAGACTGCCTCTCTCGCATTGGTCTGTACAGTAACAGGCGACGCTGCTTGGACCAAGCAGACAGCCCATCTAGACATTAGAACGGATGTACTTTGTCCATGGTCAGTCATGAC
>JAPXFY010000033.1:37503234-37510734 GCA_030674185.1 Monoplex corrugatus
AGAGAGAGAAAGAGTACAGAGAGAGAGAAAGAGTACAGAGAGAGAGAAAGAGTACAGAGAGAGAGAGTACAGAGAGAGAGAGAGTACAGAGAGAGAGTACAGAGAGAGAAAGAGTACAGAGAGAGAGAAAGAGTACAGAGAGAGAGAAAGAGTACAGAGAGAGAGAGAGTACAGAGAGAAGAGTACAGAGAGAGAGAAAAAGTACAGAGAGAAGAGTACAGAGAGAGAGAAAGAGTACAGAGAGAGAGAAAGAGTACAGAGAGAGAGAGAGAGTACAGAGAGAGAGAAAGAGTACAGAGAGAGAGAGAGAAGAGTACAGAGAGAGAGAAAGAGTACAGAGAGAGAGAAAGAGTACAGAGAGAGAGAAAGAGTACAGAGAGAGAGAAAGAGTACAGAGAGAGAGAGAGTACAGAGAGGAGAGAAAGAGTACAGAGAGAAAGAGTACAGAGAGAGGAGATGAGAGTACAGAGAGAGAGTACAGAGAAAGAGTACAGAGAGAGAGAGAGAGGAAGTACAGAGAGAGGAGAGAGTACAGAGAGAAAGAGTACAGAGAGAGAGAAAGAGTACAGAGAGAGAGAAGAGTACAAGAGAGAAAGAGTACAGAGAAGAGAGAAAGAGTACAGAGAGAGAGAAAGAGTACAGAGAGAGAGAAAGAGAAGAGAGAGAGAGTACAAGAGAGAGAGTACAGAGAGAGAAAGAGAAGAGAAAGAGTAAAGAGAGAGAGAAGAGAGAAGAGTACAGAGAGAGAGAGAAAGAGTACACGAGAGAGAGAAGAGTACAGAGAGAGAGAGTACAAGAGAGAGTACAGAGAGAGAAGAGAAGAGAAAAGTAAGAGAGAGAGAGAGAGAGTACAGAGAAGAGAGAGAAAGAGTACACAGAGAGAGAGACAGAGAAAAGAGTACAGAGAGAGAGAGATACACATACACAGACAGACAAAGAGACACACACACACATACAACACACATACAGAGAGAGAGAGACAAGGAGAGAGAGAGAGAGTACAGAGAGAGAGAGAGATACAGACAGACAGAAAGTACACAGAGAGACAGAGAAAGAGACAGACAGAGAGACAGAGAAAGAGACAGACAGAGAGACAGAGAAAGAGAGAAGACAGATAGAGAGAGAGAAGAGAGAGAGAGAGAGAACAGAAAAATAAAGATAAAAAAACCCCACACATGCACGAACAACACGGACACATATCTCGACCTTGACACTACAACAACTCCGAACTCAACAACAGCCAAGGAAAGAAAAAAAACTTATTGTAAAATCACTCACACAGTCAACAGGAAATCTCAGCTCCACACACCACCACACAAACCGACCACTCCTTCAAAACAACAAGACAAACCTTGTTTCCAAGTCATCTGTTCAACTCGGTGGTAAGTTGATGTAATATCAAAGACAACAAACCGAAAAAGGCGGAAAGTCAAAAACATCAACTCTTGTTTTAAAAAACGCCAGGATAAAACCAGTTTTCAAAACAACTTTCGTCCCTGAGACAAAAAAACAAAGGTAAATATCTAAGGGTGACTGAGGACATTGTCAGAAAGCCAGTCCTTCAAACAGACAAGGCAAGACAGGCTTTCAAAAACAACTGTCAACACCCGGAAAGACCGCTAAATATCTAAGGTAAACATCGAGTAAACGTACACAAAATGAGCGATCCACAATTTCCGAAACCTTCCACCAGCAAAAGCGATGAAAACACCAAAAGAAACAGATTAAGTCAACACGAAAACGAGAAGGAAGCTGAAGTCAAAAGACACAAAAAAGATCACCATGGTAACGAGACCAGCGACAGAGAAAAGAAGAGAGAGGATGACGAAAGAACCGAGGATTCGAACCCGCAGCCTTCCACGAGCAGTACATCAGTAGCCACCCAAACGAGACAGGACGCAGCCCAGGAAGAGATTGCGGCCAAAAGACGTAGAAAAGATGGCGAAAAAGATGAGGATGGTGACCAGTTTATGGACAGCAGCGAGACTAGGCGGACGGGGAAAGGAGATGAAGATTCAGACACTCAGAGTTTTTCCATCGATAAACCAATTTCGAAGGAAAAGTATGAAGGGAACAAGGTTACTTCTCAAGATCCCCCAGCAGCCAGCATACCAGGAAAAGATCATGAAGATGGTGGTGAACAAAATGTAGAAGACGATGATGATGACAGTGAAGAGGAAGATTACCCTGCTGATGCGAAACCAGGTAATATCGAGTTGTGTTGTGTTGTGTTGTGGTGTGGTGTGTGGGTGGTGTGTGTGGTGTGGTGTGGGTGTGGTGTGGTGTGGTGTGGTGTGTTGTGTTGTGTTGTGCTGTGCTGTGCTGTGCTGTGCTGTGCTGTGCTGTGCTGTGCTGTGCTGTGTGCGGTGTGCTGTGCTGTGCTGTGCTGTGCTGTATCGTAATGTATCGTAACGTCGTATCGTGTTGTTGTAGTGTAGTGTAGTGTAGTGTAGTGTAGTGTAGTGTAATGTAGTGTAGTGTAGTGTACTGTATTGTAGTGTAGTGTACCGTACTGTACTGTACTGTACTGTACTGTACTGTACTGTACTGTACTGTACTGTACTGTACTGTATTACAGAGTCGAGTCTAATCCATTTTACGAATGCGTCATTGAAAGTGTCGCTCAAATCATCCTCAACACTGCAGGTGTCTGTATCTCTAGGGCCTGGTTGACACCAGGATACACTATGATAGTGTAGAGCACAGCCCTGTCACACAATCTCAATCCTAGATGGAACTCCACAGCATCATGATTATCATCCTCATCGTCATCATCGCATTGTGAAAACTGTTCCAGCCTCTGTGGCCACAAGATGGCTTAGAAAATGGGAGAGAGAAAAAAAAAGAGCGCAAAGGAAATCTTCCTAAGTGGACGATCCTTAAGAAAAAAAAATGAAAAAAAAAAATGAAGAAAGGAAAAGGAGTTTTGCTTAAGATGTGAAAGCCTGCGTGTGATTTGAACGCTGACTCTCTGATACCATGACCGACTGAATGATTTGATTCAGTTTGACATCAACACCTACCTTGGACCCTAACAACGACATTGGAGAAGAAGATTGGTGGAGCGTACACACGAATGCAGCGTGCAGCCCTGAACAAATCCTGGAGAGAACATCCAACTAACAAAGAGTTATATGGCAAGATCCCATCAATCAGTAAATCAATACGTCAACAAAGACTGCGCTTCGCGGGACACTGCTGGCGTAGCAAAGAAGAACTGGTGGGGGGATGTTCTACTATGGAGACCCAGTCACGGCAAACAAAAACCAGGACGTTCAAAGAAGACTTTCATCGACCAACTGATGGATGATACGGGCTGTCAGTATGATGAACTACCTACTGCAATGTCTGACAGAGAAGGATGGAAGAAACGTGTCATGGATAGCTGAGCAAGCTCGACATGATGATGATGATGATGATGACCCACCTCAGGCCATATGGCTGATGGGGAAAACAATCCCAGGGAACAGAGGAAGAGGGAACTTATTTAATCCTACACCAACACCACCAGAACAACAGTTATATTAAAAGTGGGAGTGTAGTCAGGAGGCCAGTTGTAACGCAGGCCAATTTCTTTTCGCTTTCTTTACATTGTTTGTCTTTGTATCTTGTTAAAATGGAGGAAAATTAAAAAAAAAACTATATTGATTTGTATGGTATTGTGCAATGTCATCAAGGTTGCAATGTATTTGTTTTGTATTTTTATCTTGTTGTATTCTTTGTGTGTGGTGTGTGTGTGTGTGTGTGTGTGTGTGTGTGTGTGTGTGTGTTTTGTGTGTGTGTGTTTGTGTGTGTGTGTTTGTGTGTTTGTGTGTTTGTGTGTGTGTGTGTGTTTGTGTGTGTGTGTGTGTTTGTATGTGTGTGTGTGTGTGTGTGTGTGTGTGTGTGTGTGTGTGTGTGTGTGTGTTGTGGCTTTTTTCTATTTCTTTAAATATCTTTAAAAAAAAAAAAAGAAGAAGAAGGGGGTGGGGATTGTACCACCCAGACGGGATGTACATCTACAACCAATAGACGTTAGCAACTTTTTAAAAATTGTTTTACAAGAATTAAAAAGAACAGTTCAAAGCTATTTTTAAAAACAAGTTCCCAAGATTGATAGCTTATCAAAGATTCTGTAAACATTTTATTTTAGTATCCTTCAAATTTTGATCGAAGGTGTAGCCATTGAGGGAACAGCTGAGGGAGGGAGGCAGTGTGGGAAGACAAAAAAATCGATGAACTGACAATATTGCAGAATTGACAGAGAAACCATTTACAGAAACCCAGGCTTTGGCACACAATCGCAGATCAGATATCTTGAGGAAATCCCATACAGAGTTTTTGTGGTGCTGAACACCAGTTTCCAAGTAGTAAGACTGCTTTGTTATTAGACAATGGAGCAATGTGTTGAAGGGTAGGGTGGGGGTCGGCGGGGGGCTTTTATGATGTGAGCTTAGTTTATACTTAGTAGGTTTATACTTTGCAGGTATCATGTTTTTTTTAATTATTCATTCCCCCCCCCCCCCCCCCCCCCCCCCCCCCCCCCCCCCCCCCCCAGTTTTTGAATTAAATTCAGATGCACATGTCTTAATATGTAGCCGAGATTGTTCCAACAACAGACTGATACAAATACTCGTACAATAGACAAAACCCATTCGCTAGGTAGGACCTCAGGACCTAGCCACTCATAGCCTTATGTGCAAGCTTATTTTTTGTTTAATCTCTATTGTGATGCGAGGCGTGGACAGTCAGCAAGCAAAGCCAGAGCAAGATTGAGGCAGCCGAGATGTGGTTTCTCAGAAGAATGTTGAGAGTTCCATGGACAGCAAAGAAAACAAACGAGACAGTCTTAATGGAGGCAGACACAAGTAGATTACTCATAAGGAAGATTAGGAAAAGACAGTTAACATTTAATGCCATTTTATGAGGAAGGGGGATTTGGAGCACCTGATCACAACGGGAAAGCTGGAGGGAAAGAGAGCACCAGGTAGACCCAGGGAGAGAATGCTGGACTTGCAGAGTGGCTGGGGATGAGGAGGTGGGGGAGATGCTGGGGCAACGAGAGATAGAGATGGTTGGAAGTCCATGATCGCCAACGCCATGCGGCAGGGAACCTGATGATGATGATGATGTAATGTAGCTTGCCTCAGGGCTCTTGTTGCGCTGGTCTGAGGTTGCCTTCAGAAAATTTGGAGCGAATGGGTACTTAATTTTTACATGTATGTTAAATAGCGTCTCTTATTATTCATAGAATTACCAAAAAATACATAGTTACAGACTTATGATATAGAGATTGAAAAATTTGAGTACGTCAAAATAAAATATGTATCTTGAAGTTAGAAGAAGTTATATGACTTTTTTATTTTTTATTTTGGTAGTTTTCCTTCATAATCGGTATAATTATTTAGTGAAGTATCATATCCATCACTGTATTATGTATGTTTCTTCCATTCGGAATCACTTTCTGCCTTAGAAACTTCATTTTCATCATTGTCAGGATTGTTGTCATTAAAGGTTCAAGCAGCATCGCATGATTTCTTCACGCGTGAGACCACGATATTTGTTGTTGTTGTTTAATTTTTGTTGTTGTTGTTTGATTTTTTGTTGTTGTTGTTGTTGTTGTTGTTGTTTAGATTCAACGCAGTAGCTTGCTGTCGTCTGGTGTCACCTGCGCAGCATGACGGTCCTACCGACGAAGTGTGCTCCATAGAGCCCCTATTTACGTCGTTATCCTTTTTTTCTTGTTTTGTCTGGCCATGAATTTGCTTGGGAAAGTACATGTGGTTTCCCGTTTGCCTTCCATCGTTTTGTGTACGTCTCTCCGTTACCTTTGTCGTTCCCATGACAACCTACAAGGCAGTAGTGGTGATTTTTTTCCAGGGTTTACTCCCTTAGCCTTATTCTCTCCCGAGACATCCACTTGTAGCAGTGGTGCTATTTACCCATCATCATCATCATCATCATCATCATCATCATCAGGTGCCCTGCCATGGCGTTGGCGACCTAGACTTCCAACCATCTCTATTCTCGTGTTGCCCTCAGCATCTCCCCACCCTCCACATCCCCAGCCAGTCTGCAAGTCCGTCCAGCATCCTCCCTAGGTCAACCTGGTGCTCTTCCCCCTTCCTCATAAAATTCCTATAAATTTGTTTGTCTTTTGCCTAATCTTCTATGAGTGATCTACTGTGTCTGCCTCCATCAAGACTGTCTCGTTTGTGTTTTCTTGCTGCCCATGGAACTCTCAACATTCTCTCTGAGAAACCACATCTCACTGCCTCATCCTGCTCTGGCTTTGCTTGCTGACTGTCCCACGCCTCGCATCCGTACAACAGTATTGGTTACTATATAACATTCAAAGACTTTCTTTCTGATGTTAATTGATAGGCATTTGTTGGTAAAGAATGCTTGTCATCTTCTGAATGCTGTTTTTGGCTTGCCGATTCTGCCAGCTATTTCCGATGTGCATCTGCCGTCTGATGAAATGACCGTTCCCAGGTATTTGAACTTATTAACCTGTGTCAAGGTTGTGCCATTTGCTGTTATTTTGCAGGAGGGGTTTTTGTTTTTTACTGATCACCATGACTTCAGTCTTCCTGCTGTTTAGTTCCAATCCCTTACCTTTGCTTTCTGTTTCTGTATATTCACAAGGTTTTGTAGGTCCCTTTCATTTTCTGCAATTAGCACGGTGTCATCTGCGTAGCGAATGTTGTTTATCATTTTCCCTCCAACCTTTACTCCAGGGTCTTCTTCTAGGTTTCTCATGATGTTTTCGCTGTAAAGTGAAAACAGATCTGGTGACAAAACACAACCCTGTCTGACTCCTCTTTTGATATTTTGGAAAGAGCTTACATTGATTTCTATTCTTATTGCAGCTGTTTGTTCCCAGTACATATTTCTGATTATTCGCAGATCTTTTCCATCAACATTGAGTCTCTCCAGTTGGTTGATCAATTCATCATGTCTTACCCGATCGAAAGCCTTGGTGTAGTCAACAAAGCATAAATACACTACGCACAAAAAGTTAAGGATCACTTGCACAAAAATTCATAACTTTCAAAATAAGAAAGTCAATGCGTTGAAGTTTGGCAAACATTTAATTCCATGCTTTAGTGATAACGATACACAATTGCCTTCAATTTCGAGCAATCGTTTGGTGTGTACATTTGATCAAAGTGGGTACGTATCGAAATTTGATTTCCCAAAGTCATTGAAATCACAAGACAGGGCATTCTGATGCTCCCAAAAGTTCAGTAATGCGTGTAACCGCCATGGCTGTTCTGGCACTCGACGCAGCGAGTCCTCATCGAGTTGACCAGGTTGGTGAAGATCCTCTGTGGAAGCGCCTGCCACTCAGCCTGCAGCATCTGGTAGAGGTGTTGGGCATCCCTGGGAGGGGGGTGTTGCTCCTCACTTTGCGATCCAGCTCATCCCAGAGGTTCTCAATCGGGTTGAGATCGGGACTGCATGCTGGCCACTCCATTCTGTTGACTCCAGACTGCTGCAGGAAGTCGTTGACCACCC
>JAPXFY010000033.1:37515734-37523234 GCA_030674185.1 Monoplex corrugatus
CTCCTCTCTCTCTCTGTCTGTCTCTGTCTCTGTACCGCCACACCATCATCACCACCATCATCACCACCATCACACCACCATCACCACCACCATCACCACCACCACAACAACAACAACTATCACCATCACCACAACCACCATCACTACCACCACGAACACCAACAACAACAAGCCGAAACTGAGAGAGAGAAAGAGAGAGAGACGCTGACGACGAAGATAACGTCACTGACAGAAGGGCTGACGTCACTGACGAGTTGATAACGAAGACGTCATCTTCGGTGCCGATGACATCAGTGGCGTCAGTATGGTAACGTCATTTCTGACAACAAAGGGGTCGAGCTTTCCGCCGACGACAGACGTCGACAAAACGTCATTGTCGACAACGATAACGTCACTATCAACGGCGTGGGGTATGGTGACATCATTTCCGACAACAAAGGGGTCGCGTCTTCCGCCGACGACAGACGCCGCCGACAAAACAGACACACACACTCACACACACACACACACACACACACACACACACACACACACACACACACACACACACACACACACACACACCACTCACTCACTCACTCACTCACTCACACACTCACACACTCACACACTCACACACTCACTCACACACACACACACACTACACACTCACACACTCAACACACACACACACACCACACACACACACACACACACACACACCACACACACACACACACAAGCAAGCAAAACAAAAAACAAAAAAACAACAACCGTCATTGTCGACAACGAGGACGCCACAGTCAAACCGATGACGTCAGTGTTACTGACGATGACGTCACTGATGGCGATGATGACGTTGTTCCAGGCGTTTCAGAGCGACCTGGTGCTGGGATGCCTGACGCTGGTGTTCCATCTGGCGAATGGAGAGAAAGGCAGACAGGAAGTGATGGCAAACATGAAGTCTAAGGACGTGTTAGAGTACACGTGCTCTCACAAACCTGCTTTTAGGTACGTGACTTTTTTGTGTGTCTTTGTTGTTGTTTAGAGTACACGTGCTCTCACAAACCTGCTTTTAGGTACGTGACTGATGTGTGTCTTTGTTGTTGTTTAGAGTACACGTGCTCTCACAAACATGCATTTAGGTACGTGACTGATTGTGTCTTTGTTGTTGTGTTTAGAGTACACGTGCTCTCACAAACTGCTTTAGGTACGTGACTGTTAGTCTTCTTTCTTGTGTTTTGTTTGTTGCTGTTTGGAGTACACGTGCTCTCATAAACCTGCTATTAGGTACGTGACTTTTAGTCTCTTTCAGTGTGTGTCTTTGCTTGTTGTTGTTTTGAGTACATACAAACACACACACACACACACACACACAACACACAAACACACAAACACAACACAAACACAACAACAACACCAACACAACACAACACACAAACTCACACACAACACACACATACCTACACCACACACACCTCACTATCCCTACACACCACACCTCTCTCATCCCTCCCTTCCCTCCTCTCTCCATCCCCTCCTCTTCCCCTCCCTCCCTCTCTCTCCATCCCTCCCTTCACACAATCTAGTCTCCCTTTCGAAATTGTTGCAGACAAATATCAACGATGTTGTTCCGTGCGGCTGTCGAGTGACAGAAGAATCAGAACATGGAATTTCACCCTTAGGATCAAATGATTGTGGACGACTTGGTCACACCCGCACCTCCAGATTTCCAACAAATTTGCATTCAGGTTCTTGCTGAAGGTGACTTATTTTCAAGTATTCAGATACCCCCTCTGGATCGGTGGGTGGGGGAATGGGGCTCTTTTAGTTATGAATAGTATCCTTATCTTCTGGAGATTGTCTGCTAGATATTCTCTTCTTATGTGTTGACTAGCTTCCTTTCTTCATGATTGTCTGCTAGACATTTTCCTCTTGTCTGTCATGATTGTCTGCTAGACATTTCCTCTTGTCTGTCATGATTGTCTGCTAGACATTTCCTCTTGTCTGTCATGATTGTCTGCTAGACATTTCCTCTTGTCTGTCATGATTGTCTGCTAGACATTTCCTCTGTCTGTCATGATTGTCTGCTAGACATTTCCTCTTGTCTGTCATGATTGTCTGCTAGACATTTCCTCTTGTCTGTCATGTTTGTCTGCTAGACATTTCCTCTTGTCTGTCATGATTGTCTGCTAGACATTTCCTCTTGTCTGTCATGATTGTTGCTAGACATTTCCTCTTGTCTGTCATGATTGTCTGCTAGACATTTCCTCTTGTCTGTCACTCTCCTTGTGTTTCTTTCCTCCTCCTTTGCTTTCTGTCATTTCTTCTGCCATTTTCTGCCCTTGCTGGTCCATTCATTTGTATGTGTTCGATAAAGTCGTACGTACTTTCTCTTAGTCCCCCGTGGGGATGCCGGGGACTCTTTCAGTATAAATGGTATCCCCACCTTCTGGAAATTCTGTGCTAGACAATTTCCTTTTCTCTGTCACTCTCTTTGTTTCTGCCTTGTTCTGTTGCTTTCTGTCATTTTTTCCTATCATTTTTTTTTGCCTTAATGGTCCATTCACCTGTATGTGTTACATGAAGTCTTATGTACTCTTTCTTGGGGTTGATAATTGGGTACATGTATTGAGTGCATTTTGGCTTTAGGGCGGTGAGATATGCGGAAGCAATTTTATGTAATTCATGCCTGTTTTTATATATGTTTTTGGTGTCCCTTATGTATGCTTATATTTGTATTCAGATGTGTTTCTTAATTTTCCCCTGTGCGATAAATTGGACGGAGTGGTCAGCGCCGGGGGGCATGTCCTTGGATTATGTGCGCGAATGTATTGATATGTGTACTTAATTTTATTTTTTTTTTATGACCATTGTTTTTCAGAAATTATAATAGGCACAATCTTATTATAATTTACACATATCACGCCTAAACGAATATTATCCATCAAGGAACTTTCACTTACTTTTTGTTAGGCCTGATCGGTTCTTTTTTTGTTTTTGTTTGTTTTTTGTTTTGTTTGTTTGTTTGTTTTGTTTTTTGTTTGTTTGTTTGTTTTCCTGTTGAAGTTTTGTATGTTTTGAAGCAGTTATAGCCCTGATGCGGCTCTGCGCAGTCGGCTGGGCTTTAAACAACACTAAAACAAACAAATCCCCATTAATGTTAGTTCCTCACTTATATAACTCGTATCCACGTTATTGTGGAAGGTGAGTTATTTCTTCGTGTTGTGATGATGATGATTCTTCCATGTGGTACTTTGCTGTCAGATCATCATCATCATCATCATCATCATCATCATCATCATCATCATTCACATCATCATCACCACCATCCCTCATCCATCACCATCATCATCATCATCATCATCATCATCATCATCAAGTGCCCTGCCGCATGGCGTTTGGCGATCATGACCCTCCATATGCATCTATCCCTTGTTGCCGCAAGCACATCTTCCACCCTCTTTGTTCCGGACGGGCTAGTTGGCAGAGCCATGGACTCAAGATCTGATATCTTGAGTTCAATCCCAGCCCAACAACATTAAAAACTGGCCTATTCGCTGCCCATCTTAATGTTTTCATCATTCTGGTGGTGGTGTCAGCTTAGTGTTTGATAGGTAGGGACTTATCTCCCCTTTCACTCTTTCAAGACCTTGCCAGCGAAAAGGTTTTGTGCTGGCTCAGGAAATCTGTCACATAATTGCTGGCAGATTTGGGTGGAGCGCATATGGAGTTGTCTGAGCGCGGTGAACCCCTCTTGAAATAACTCCAATAACTCCTGAGCCACTCTGCAAGTCCGTCCAATATTTTTTTCCATGGGTCTACCTGGTGCTCTCTTTCCCTCCAGCTTTCCTGTTGTGACCAGGTGCTCTTATTCCCTTTCCTCATGAAATGGCCTATAAATGTTGCCTGTCTTTTCCCAATCTTCCGTATCAATGATCTCCTTGTGTCTGCCTCCATTAAGACTTTGTCAGATAGCTTCTAACAAGGAGTGATAACAAAGTTCATGTATTATGATGTGTTCACTTGTTCCAGCCGTAGAGAGGCTGGCCATGAACGCCAGTTTAAAGACCTATTTCAACCAGCACCCATCGTGGCAACAGACGCTCGGTATGGCAGAGTTGCAGTGAAGAGGACACACTGAAATGAACAGCAATCGTAAGGTCTGCGGTTCGATTCTTCACGGGTACCTTTCCTACCGCGTCTGGTGGGTGAAGGATGGAGGAGATTGTTCCCCCATCTCCCCAGGTATCACAACATGCACCACAGACCTGCCAGTGACTTAAGCCCCTTCGTGTTGTGTGTAGATACGTGCAGAATTTCAACTTTGCACGTTAAAGATCCTGTCAGTTATATTAGTGTTCTGTGCTTTGTGGAAACGTGAAAAACCCAACCAGGCACGTCCAGCAGATACAGAAGTGCGCAGACTGCGCAGCCACATCCCGCCTGCACAGAATGACCAATACAACGTAACGTACATAGACACATCCAAAAAAAAATTGGGACACTCAAAAAAAATTTTCAAATTGCATTTTGCAAGACAAGAAATAAAAAAAAAATAGAGGGGGGGGGGGGGGGGGGGAGTGGAGAGAAGAGGACACTGACTAAAAAATAACTAGCATTTAAATATCATCATGAAGAAAAAAATTAAAACGAAAATCCGATACATTTTGCCAAAGATTTAAAACGAAAAGATGATTGTGCAAAAATAGATAAAAAGTGCGTACGGATATTTCCATACACGTTGTGAAATGAATACTTTGACACAAGAAATTAAAAGAAATCGATAATTTTGCTGAAATGAAAAGAATAAAAGGCACGAAAGGTTTTTGCTGAAGAAGATTAAAATGTTTCTTACTTTTGCCTACATGGCATTAAACAACAAATTAACGGTCTTACTTTAAAGAAATGTATTTCAAATATTAACACAACTTGATATACATTTATAGATATAAAAATGGATTTGCTGGCCTGAGAAATTAAAACGAAACGTACATTTCATACTTGTACTGCAGAAGATTAAAACAAACAGCGATTTTGTAGAAGACTTAAAATATGATATTGATATTATTGTGTATTAACATGCAGTGAATATCTTTCATACAGAACGCAAACGCCAATTGTAACAAAAGAAAATTGTAAAAATTAGAAAAAATGGCATGTCATATTTCCCAAGACGATTAAAATGAATATTTTGTTACAGAGGATGTAACTAGAGTTGGTGATTTTACAGAAGAAGATTAAACTGAAATATCAATTGAAACTGCCGAATATTAACATACAATGAACAGCAAAATAATATTTTCCTGCCAGAACGGGGTATCTATCTTCTTTATGTACTTTGTAATACACCGTTTCGACAGATTGTCCCAAAATATTATATAGCATCAGTGTTATTTACCGAAGAGATTAATCTGGAATGTCAATGTATTGGAAGAAATAAATAGAACCAGTTTTATCTTGGAAGATTTAAAAATATGAATTAAAAAAAAACGGTAACTGGCCATATTTTGCTACGAAAGATTAAAACAAAATTGGGGATTTGACAAAAGAAGATTAAGATGAGATGCTGATATCAAAGAATGTAAGCATGCAATCAATACAATCAAATTTTTGTCACAGCAGATTAACCCTTTGACACTCGCAACCATCCACCCACTGCAAAAACTTAACCCTTTGACTCCCTCACCCTCTCCATACCTTCCTGCAGGAAGTTGATGGATAGGGTGAGGGAAACAAAGTGTTAAGTTTTTGCTTTGCTATTACAGTTGACAATGCAGGATGCTGGTGGACAGGATGTGGGAGTCAAAAGGTTAAACACAATGCCCGGATCAATGAAAAAAAAATGCATGTTGATATCTCTGCACCAGATTAAAATGACTATTTGGCCGTAAAAGATTAAAACGAACTGGCAGTTCTACAGAAGAATATTAATATGAAACGATCATATCAACGAAGGATATATGAAATGTCAGTTATTTTCCCACTGAGTTTATCATATCAAAAAAAATTGCGGTCATTTATAAACATGTCTTAATTCATAAATGACGGGTTTCCTTACAAAGGACTGGTCAGCGTGTACATGTACTCGTAGATGATGCTAAAACACCAAACCAAGAATTACCCCTACCTTTCTCCTTAACCCTTTGACTCCAGCATCCTATCCACCAACAGCAAAAACTTAAGCCTTTGATTCCCTCACCCTATCTACCAGCTTCCTGCAGGAAGCTGGTGAATAGCGTGAGGGAATCAAAGGGTTAAGTTTTTGCTTTGCTGGCACGGTTGGAAATGTACGGTGCTAGTGGACACAGTGCGGGAGTCAAAGGGTTAATACAGGCACTCCGTCATTTAAAGTTGTTGAGGTTTTTTTCTGAAATCTTTTGTCCATGGTGATTTTGATAAACCCAAACAAATTTAATTTAAAATCAAATGTTGACTTGGCCAAAGAAATTTTGAAAAAAATAATTCAGATTTCGACAAAAAAAACAATTTTTTTCTGAAATTTTCTGTTCCATCGATGCTCTGAACTTATCTTGTTGATGGATACGCTCAGTTTATATTTACCGCATGTGATCTGATGCTTGAGGATGGTGATATCTGTTTGCGTATGAAAATATAGCTATTTGTATGTTTGCTGTTTGTTTAATATGATTCCGTTTATGTGGTCTTTGATTTCATAAAATGTACAAAAGAAAATGATTATTGAAAAATCTCAATTAAGTTACATTGAAACGACCACTTTGCTGAAAAAGATGCTGATTTTTGCCGCAATACACTGAAGCGTGATTTTGATAAACCAAACAAATTTTAAATGAAATGTTGTACCCGGCCAAAGAAATTTGAAAAAAGTAATTCAGATTTGACAAAAACAAACAAACAAACAAAATCTAAAATAAAGTGTTAACTTATAAACGAAAATTGCAATGTTGCTCAGATTTTGACAAACGAAATCAAAACAGAATGTTGATTTGCCAAAGAAAATTAAAATGTAATGAAGATATTGATCACTCCCTCCCCCTCAAAAACAGAAGAAAGAAAGACGGAAAGAAAGGAAGAAGGAAGGAAGGAAGAAAGGAAGGAAAGAAAGAAGAAAGAAAAAGAAAGAAAGAAAGAAAGAAGAACAGAAAGAGAGAAAAAGAAAGAAAGAAAGGCAGAAAGGAAGGAAGAAAGAAAAGGAAGAAAGAAAGAAAGGAAGAAAGGAAGAAAGGAAGAAAGAAGAAAGAAAGAAAGAAAGAAAGAAAGAAAGAAAGAAAGAAAGAAAGAAAGAAAGAAAGAAAGAAAGAAAGAAAGAAAGAAAGAAAGAAAGAAAGAAAGAGAAAGAAAGAAAGAAAGAAAAAGAAAAGAAAAAAATGGTTCAGGCACTCAGAATATGTAACCATTAACCCAAAGACACACACACACACACACAAAAAACAAATATTAAAATTTGACGAATCTTTGAGAATATGTTTCAGAAAGTTGAAATATGTTTTCACTTCTTTTATCCCATTGCAGATGTGTGTCTGCTTTTGAAAGTGTTTC
>JAPXFY010000033.1:37528234-37545734 GCA_030674185.1 Monoplex corrugatus
ACACGCATGGCTATAAATGGGGAGAAAGAATAAAAGCAATAAAAGCAAGAATAAAAGCAATGGAAAATTATAGAGAGCATAGCATATACAATTATATAATATAACCATCATTCATAAGGAAGATTAGGAAAAGACAGGCAACATTTATACGCCATTTTATGAGGAAAGGGGAATTAGAGCACCTGGTCACATCAGAGAAGCTGGAGGGAAAAACAACACCAGGTAGACCCAGGGAGAAAATATTGGACGGATTTGCAGGGTGGCTGAGGACAGAGAGGGTGGAAGAGGTGCTTGCGGCGAAAAGAGATAGAGTCTAGATGCATATGGAGGGCCATGATCGCCAACTCTATGCGGCTGGGCACATGATGATGATGATGAGGATGATGATGAGGGGCTGGAATGAGCGGCTTGGGATCAACGCCATTGAGATGGTGCAGAAGTGGAAACAAGAAAACAAAGCAAAACAAACAGACAAATAAACAAAAACCAACCAAACGAACAAACAAACAAACTGTTCTCAAAGCCACGTCAGTACCCTCAAAACCTTACGTACAACTCAGGCGAAGACAACTCGGAAGTACTACTCTTCTCCGGAAAAACCGCAAACCGTACCTTCTCTAAGGCTTACGTGTAAAAATGGCGTCGTGGTGGAAGGAGTCGTGTTGCTTCGCTTTCTATTTGGCTGTTTTTCAGCTGATTTTTCAATGTGGCAGTGCATCAGGTTTGAAAATTGTCTTCGAGTATGAGCTTTTAAGAGATGTACACTATATTTATGTGACTGGCAATTAAACTTGAGGTATATATATTTATCTGAGTTGTTAGTCGTTGAAAACGCCGGCAGCCGATTTTGGCTTTCAGTTTTCATTTCAGTGGCAAGTGTGCGCTTTGATTATAATTTATATCGTGACTGATGAGCTTTTGTAATCCTTTTTTATCTTGGGAATGAGAGAGTTAGGCCAGGGGCTTACGGTGTGAGAGATCCGAAACTGAACAGATTTCCCCATTTTGGAGTATCGATGATCTGAATCGGATTGTTGATAAGCTTCCCTGGTTTTTAGCTCCTCAGCTGGCCTAAGGCTAAAGGGCGTGGCGGGTCAGGAAATTAGGCTACCTCTTCTAATTGTATTTTGATATTCCATGTCCACAAAAAGTGGGGATATAACCTAGCCTATCAAGCGTTGATACATAGAAAAAAAATAATTTTCATCATTAAAAATTGTAAACTAGGATAACTATTACAAATTTTGCAAACTTAAAATGTTAAAACAGAGTGTGAATATGATACTCAGCTGGTTTCTAATGAGCAAAGAATGAACAATTTAATGAAAAGGAGATAAGTAGTGCCAAATATTAAAATAAGTAATATGATTATGAAGGTTCTACCACCAGGAATATTTATTCAGTCATTATTTTATTCCAAGGTTTATCAGCTGGAAAGAAGTAAGTTAATTTTTTAAAACTATGTTACTTAGGCTAAAAAAAGTAGGCCTATAGGGTTTATCAGTTAGGGGCCTGATAGTAGTAATAGCCTATGTTTTCTTTACTATTTCTTGTTTCTTTCAGACTTTGAATACGAGTTTGTGACATGCGGGTCATCACTGAAGATCTTGAACACGTACAATAACGTACGTCTTCACTCTCATGATGTCAAGTATGGCAGCGGATCTGGACAGCAGGTGAGGATTAAATGAATGACTTGTATAAATAAATGTTGGCCTGATGAACAAAAATAGATAACAATATATAAATAATGAAATAAAATAATGATGATGATTTAAACAGATGTATTGACCAACTGAACTAACAGGCTGAAAAATTGTGGCGCCCTCTTCCACCCCCACACACCCCCTCCCTTTAGGGTGGAACTCATACCCCTGTATTGTCAGCATAGTGCACTAACTGTCTGAAATAATGGCCCAGCAGACAAAGGATTCATCTGGAAAGAGAGAAAAGTTAAAAGCTACTGGATTCAAGTCCCAGTTGAATGGGGGATTTTTTTTTTTTTTGCCTCCCAGTAAACCTTGTGGTTGCATTCTGAGTTCTAGTTTTTTTAGGTGATAACTGAATGGTGTCAAAGGAATTTGGATACAGGAATTCCCTCAAATCACAGGATTTTTGATGATTTAAAAAAAAAGCTGCCAAAAATCAACCTTTCAATGCAACACAGAAACAAGCAACAGACGTACACAGAAAGATCAGACTCTTATGAACACAGGCAGACTCGTCCCAGATGTCATGTCTGTGGTGTTGTTTTCCTATTTCAGTCCAAATAAGGTCTCCAAAAGTTTTTCCTGGACAAAGCGAAATGTCAGCACACAGGTATGCACAGCAATTTCAGGATCCTATTCTTGAATCTGGTTCCTTCAAATCCTCATTATTTGCATTTTATACTTTGCAAATTGGATGTCCCAAATGTAAATAAAAAGCACACAGTGAGTACAGCTGCCACGTATGACACAGCCGACTGGATGCCATTATAAAATATCGGCAAAACTCGGCCAACACTTTGTTCGAACAAATGAAGAGCCAGTCACTGATTTAATGATAGACTAATAATACGGTCTAAGGGAGGGAATTGATTGCAGGACTGTTTAGCTTTATGATACAGTGATTATTTCCCTTAGAAGCGCCTATTATTTTACCAGGGGAAAAAAGTTTGTTTTTTAAAATTCTAGTGGATCTACCCATCAAAACTGGAAGAGTTGACACCTTTGATGAGTAGAATAACCTGTCAAGACAGATCCTGTATGCCGCTTGCTTAAAAGTGGCTGTAGTGTAAAAGATCCCACGACAACAGATGTCCCAGACAAAATCCACTCTGGTAATGTAGTATATGTTTGTTCAAGAGAGATTCATTGCCCTAGGACAGTTCCATGTGCTGTCCATCCAGATCTGCCAGCAGTAACCAGTGGCTGTGCTGTAGTTGTTAACACAACGGACTACTGACTAGAAGGTTGTGGGTTTGAATCCCCATCAGTTCCTACAAAAATCATTGTAAAAATTTTCGGCTCTGACCAGCTCCTACCCAGAGTTAGGCATGCTATGGGCTCATTGGGAAGACTGGGACCACACAGTCGAGTCTCATCCACTTCACGGTTGCGTCATTGAGGGTGTTGCTCAAATCTTCTGACCTGCACCACAGGTGTCTATAATCTCTGCGGCCTGGTTGACGCCAGGATATATTATGATAGTAAGCGTAGAGTGCAGCCCTGTCACACAGTCTCAATCCGAGATGGAACTCCATAGCATCATGATTATCATCCACATCAACATCATCATCATTAAGGTAGCATAGAAAATGGGACAGGAAAAAGAAAAAGGTGAGCACAAAGGTAACCTCCCTGAGTGTGATGATCCTAAATAAAATACAATAAGATAAAATGAAATGTAATAAAATCTTCCACAGTAAAATTAACTGTTATCTGGTGGACTCCTTGGATCTGTGCACAACCCTATGCACTGGCGAGGAGGAAGGAGAAGGACCAATGAAACACTAAGCTGACACAACCAGAATGATGGAATCTGTTAAGATGGGCTTCGAACAGACCAGTTTTCAGTTTTATGGGCTAGTATTGACCTTGAGATGTCAGATCTTGACTTCACTGTTCTGTCAAAAGAACCAACCAAAGTGTTGTGTATGTTTTGAAAGGGTTATAGCCCTGATGTGGCTCTGTGCAGTCGGTTGTGCTTTAAAGTAAAATAACAGTAACAGTAGCAATGTGTTTGTGTGTTCAGTCCGTGACAGGAGTGGATTCATCTGATGACCACAACAGTTACTGGCAAGTTCGCGGCAAGACTGGAACAACATGTTCCCGAGGGTAGGCCTATTTGTGCGTGTGTGTGTGTGTGTGTGTTTGTCTGAGTGCGTGTTTCTTGTGTGTGTGTGTTGTGTGTGTGTGTGTGTGTGTGTGTGTGTGTGTGTGTGTGTGTGTGAGAGAGAGATAGAGAGCATGTGTGTGTGTGTGTGTATGTGCATACCTGGCTTAAAAATCTGTGCATTCTGTCTGTAGCAATGCCGTGCGAACCGAAACGCGACGTCAAATTTGTGGTACAAAAAACTGGGGCCGGCTGCAAAATTGGGGGGTCTTCAGTTCAATCAAGTATTACTGCCTCTTTAATCGGTGTTTCGTTCTTATTTTTTGTCTTATGTGAATTAGAAATGAATAAAGATTTGAATGATTGCCTTTTTATATACTTAGAGCGAAAATAGAATTAGTTATTTGATGAGAAAGTCGAAAATCCGTGTTTCGAGCGCACTCGCGGTGACGGTATGCGTTCAGAATCGAAGTTTGTTCGGGGTGCTTCACTATTTCGGTCGGTACGGCTAAGTCATTGTTAACAGGCATGATCTCTCTTCTCTCTCTCTCTCTCTCTCTCTGAGACAACACACACACACACACACTAACACACACAGAGATTTAGAATGTCACAAAACAAAATCTTCTGTCATTGTTATAATATTCTTTATTTAGGTTTTGCAGCTGAATAGAAGGCTATGAGTTGTATTATTTGTGAAGTAGGCCATCCATTAGCTTACATAGTTGTTTCAATTTGTGTCAGTATCTGAGAAGGATAGGCCTATTGTCATCAGTTTGTTTTAAAGGGAAGATTGCATCTTATTTAGTAGTAGCCTACTGTTATTGATTTGTATTAAAGGGCAAGATTACACTGGAAATACTTAGCAGGATTGCTCAGCTTTGGTAGATTTTTACAAGTAATATGCTAAAAATCAAAGTCGCGAGTTTGGGCTTAATGTTAAAGTAATATTGATGTTTAGACTACGCATCATGGTTTCCTTTCCTTTCCAATCTCTCAATGAATAGCATATATTATGCAGAGATTTATATTTTTCTACTGCAGGAGTTAAGTGACCTATTCCTGAATGGCGAGTGGTCCATTCCTTCCTGAAGTTTTCTTTGGACTCAGGCTGTGCTAAATGTTCGGGACTTGACTCATCCACAGTCTACTGAATTTTTTTTTTCTGAACACTGATGTATAAAATAAAAATCAAATGTAATGTACAAAAATCTTGTCTGTAATGTTTTCCTTTGTGTGTATGTATGTGTGTTATGTGTGTTTAGTTTTTAGAAGAATTTTGATCGGATGATATTTTTGGATAGACTGCAGCAAACATAAAAGCATGCAGTAATTTTTAATATTTCAATTATTGAAGTGATTCCAGAAGTCATTGATTCTCAGATTTCCTTTTATATGTACAGAAACTGATGAAATATTACAAATCATTCATAAGATACCGAAGTAGCGACTCATGACTTTTTTGGTTTGATTTGCATAATAAGACATTTGAACGATGAGCAAAATGATTTTATATCTATCTCATGAAATGATTATATATCCTTGTTTTGTTTCTAGCTTCATTTTTGTCTGTTATAAATACAATATGGACAATTATTAATGAAAAACTTATAAAACATGCCAAATATCACATGTTTCCTGTAATAAGACAAAAATGGCTCGTCGCAGAGTTACGATAATGGTTTCATTCAATTCGGCAAAATTTCATGTTATTTGATCCTGTCTGTCTCTCACAATTACAAAATGAATGTCATTTCCAGCAAAATCAGCATACCATGCCATTTGATGGGTTTGTTCTGTGACAGCTGTCCCACACATCTCTTCTTTGTCCCACTAAAACGTGGTACCAAAATTTAAGAAATTTTTGACGCTTCAAATTGGAATATCTCGTGAACTATTGGTCCGATTTGAAAAATTTAAACTGCTTTTTACTCAGAACAACAATATCTTCAAAACCATATACATCTTTTAACTCAAAACCCAATTTCAATTTTTCATGCGGCATTGCTACTGTCTGTACATGCGACGAAGTTTAATAGACCCACTTGTGTGTCATTGGGAATAAGTGATGAATGCTTTGTAATTAAGATCATAAACCAGTACAGTTGTTTTGATAATGAATATGATTATTCTTTTTGTTATCATCACTGTGGTTGTAATAATCAGCAGCATTTTTATCTTTTGCGAATGTAGAATGACTCACCCAGTTCCGTACTGTTCTATGTTATATAAATCATTCTTGTTTGGTGCTGTCCTCCAACATTTTTTTGGACATACTGTGCATAACATATATACTCAGACTTTTAAGTGGAGCACTGAGAACTTTTTTTGTTGTCATTATGTGCACCAGAAAACTACTAGTAGACATCAACAAGAGAAGACTGAAATGACGAAAATACATAGGCCATGTGTCAAAGCGAGAACACGGACCTCATAACAACCATTTTTCAAAGAAAAACCGTGGCAAAAAGGAAGAAAGGCAGACCTCCAATCATACATCAAGAACATAACCAACATCAATGGCCTAAATATTCGATAAGCTGTTCACAAAAGTCAAGGTAGAGCGGCCTGGAGGGAGATGGTGGTGACAAAGTGTGCAGTGGCCAACACCAAACCCGGTGATGCTGACAGTTGAGACTGAGAACTTAAGCTGTGAGGTTTTTCCCCCCGGGGTCTTGATTGTGTTCAGATGTGTGTGTTTTGTTTGAGATGGTTACGGCCTTGATATGGCTCCAGGCACTCAACTGGTCTTTAAGCATAATGATAATGATGACAATGTTCTTGTCTTTATTATTACTATTGTCGTTATTTGTATTAATCCCCTTCTCCAGGGTGCCCGTCAAATGTGGACAAACGATACGCCTGACGCATCTTTCTACACGCCGCAACCTGCACAGTCATCACTTTCAGTCGCCTCTCTCCCACAACTTGGAGGTCTCTGCATTTGGCGATGATGGAGAAGGTGATGAAGGTATGCAAAGGATCGAGGATAATGGAAGAGACAAATAGAGAGACAGAGAAAGAGAGAGAGAGACAGAGAAAGAGAGAGGATGAGAGACCAAGACAGAGATAGAGAGAGAGATAGAGTGAGAGAAAGAGAGAGAGATAGAGTGAGAGAAAGAGAGAGATAGAGTGAGAGAAAGAGAGAGAGATAGAGTGAAAGGGCGAGGTGTGGACAGGAATGCCCAACAGCTATGACTTGTACGGCCTTTGCTCCGATACCCATTTTTTCATCTCAGTGCTCTGATATCTGGGGGGAATATTCATTTGCACTAATATGGTGTCACTGATGCTGTCAGAAACATGCCCAGAATGAATAATAATTATAATAATTAATAATAATAATAATTAATAATAATAATAATAATAATTACAATATTTATATAGCGCAAATCTCGACAAAATCAAATCTAAGCGCTGAATTACACAGATTTTAACCTTTTTGGTTTTTTTGGGGGGGGGGGGTTTTGTTTTGTTTTTTCATTTCCAGGGAGCACATGCCCTTAGATTGCCCAAGACGGGCTGCAGACGAGAGCTTTCGTGACTTCGTCAGTTTATCATGTGTCGCATGTTGATTCCATCTCTCCCTCTCCCTCCCTCTCCCTCTCTCTCTCTCTCTCTCTCTCTCTCTCTCTTTTTTTTTTTATTTTTGTGTCTCTTCAAGTTGGCATGTCAGGGAGAAGGATGTTTTAGGAGAAAGACAGATGAGAAGAGAGATTCAGATGGTTTTTTTTCATATATAAATTATTATAAAGACCATATCCCCTTATAAAGGGATAGCATTGTATATGCAAAACAATATCAAGAGCTTGACGATAAACACGTTTAACATACAGGACAACACAGACCTAATAAAAAAAGAAAATAATGATAATGAATAAAAAAAAATGTTATCAATGCAAATTTTTTTTTTAAAAACTAGTACAACAGACACACAGACACATACACACATGCACGCATGCGCACACCACACACACACACACACACACACACACACACACACACACTCACACTCACACATCACGCTCACACTCACACTCACAAAAGCAAACTTGTATAACTTAACATCCGATCACCTGTACAAAAAAGTTAATAAACATACACTAATACTATTGCACATTTATTAATAATAACTGATCATAAAGCAGCTTTGCACAGCTATCCATCTCCTTCCAATAACTACTTGCCCAATGCAGTCAAGAGAGCATTGGCATTGTATCACAAAAAGACGATAAAAATAGATTGGACACATCATCCGAAGAGGTCAGAATAACATCACGGGGATTGCCCTTCGCTGGACACTGTTAGGAAGACGTAAGGGAAGAAGACCCAAGAACATCTGGTGATGAAGAACAGAAGACTTTCAGGCCCTGATGCACTCTTGGATGCTTGTGCATTCATTTATTCATTCTCCTTTTTTTTTTTTCTTTTCTTTTTTTTTTTTTTTCTTTTTTTCTTTTTCTTTTTTTTTTTTTTTTTGGCATGCTGAGTACATTATGTTTCCATAAGCCATCAGCCAGTGACACTAACGTCAGGATTTTTAACATGCAATGATGCATATTCATGTTCTGCATGCTTGTACACCCAGTTCGGCTTCAGGCTTAACCCTACCAGACCGAGTTCCCGCTAGACGAAAATGACTATATACCGAGTTCCCGCTATAGCGGGAATAGCACACTCACATGATCATCACTTTATCAAGAGCTAAAAATAGCCACCGAACCGTTGCTAAGCGTCGCGTGAGCGTGTGTTCAGCCTATTGCAAATGTCTGCCTTTGTGTTGATGGTATTTTGAGGTGATTTGGGTGCAAAATTGACCATGAAGCGAGCTAGTGATGAGCCAAGCACTTCAACAGGTAAACGGGCGAGGCCAACTCGCTTCACAGTTCAACAAGTGGTGGACATTTTGCAGATTGGAGAATTTGATCAGGAATACGTTTCCGATTCAAGTGACGATGATTACGTTGATGAAGCATTGAGTGAAAGTGATGATTCTGACAATGAAAGAAGTAGGTCGAGACAGAGTGTTGGAAGAAGGGGGCGTGCCCGTACCCCCCAACCAAGTGATAGGGGAGATGCTTGTGTGATTGAGGGTTGGACTGGCGTTAGATGAAACGTAGGCCTATTTTCTACAATCTCTCCACGTTTCATATAATTCTAACCATTGGTGTGCATGATATGAACAGTTTTCTAACGTATATACATTTTTTTCAAAATTTTGCTCAGGAGGCCAGGCAGGGGGCACAATTACGCTCAGGGGCTAAGGTCTGGTAGGGTTAACCTGTTAACTGCTTCCGACTGAATGTTCGGTCCGAAGAAACATACACCTCCAGTGCCACTGACCGAATGTTCGGTTGGCGACCTTTCCCTATTTTTATTCTGAAAACCCTAAGGCTTTCAGTGATGTGTGAGATATCATCAAAAACTTCAGGATTCCCTCAAGAAATAGATGTTGATTATGTATATATGACGTTTTATGGTCTTTTCTGCCCATGCGATTGAAAAGGTGACCCCATACAGCTGATTACTACTCTTATTCAGCGACTGTAAACGATGGCGGTTACTTCAACACCGAGCGTCACTCGGGCCCGAAAAGCAACTTTTACAGCAAAAGAAGTCGCAGAAATCTTTACTTGTGGAGCTGATTCTGATTTGTGGTTTGTTGATTCACTCGGTAAGAGTGAAAACAACGGTAATCTGGTGCATGCAGGCAGTATTTTGATGTTGATGTCCGAAGTCGGGATTGACCCAGATAAGAGTCGGAGTGACATTACTAGCATAGGCAATCGCAAAAATGAAAGTACTGCTGTTTCTGGTGTGTTGTAAAGTATACTGAACCAGAAAATATATAGTGTTGTGGGGTTTTCTGGGCTGGATGAAGAGATATGAATTTTTTTTTAATTTTAAGTCAAAACGCTTAAAATTCCCCGGCACAGGTGATTTACCTCTTTATTTACGCTTTGGCGCTTAAGGGGTTAAACCAGTGTGCACATATATTGACCTGAGAGATCTTGAAAATCTCGGCCCTTAACATACCAGGCATGAGATACCCAAGCAGAAACGAACCATGTCTGTCCAGTTGGAAGGGGATTCTGGCACTAATAGGCCTGCACACATGTTCATATGACCTGGGATATGATAAAAACTTCCACCCGTTACCCACAGGCAGGAGATACCTAAGCAGGATTGAACCCAATGTTCCAGGGAGAAGAATGGCAGAATGGTTCAGACGTTCGCCTGCCAATAACTAAATTCGAGGTTCCAGGATTCGTTCCCCATAGAGGCCTTGACTTTTCTCCTCAGTTTGACTGGAAAATCGAACTGAACGTCTAGTCATTCGGAAGGGGACGAAAAACAAGTCGGACCTGTGTGCATTCTAACTGGGCACTCTAAAGATCCCATGGTAGTTGAAAATCGTGAAGAGCAGGGCGTTGCCCAGCTGCTGGTCCATTCACCAGTATGTGTTTGATGAAGTCTTATGCACTTTTTCTTAGGACTGATAAAACATTGGAGAGATGGGTTGATTTCCCAGGTCCCTCCACATGATGACCAATTAGCCTTCTTGCCTGTCTGAAGTCTTGGTTATAAAGAAAATGTGAACATGACTTTGAAGCGAGGGAGAGGGGATGGGCACTGCTCTCTGGTGCTGGCCCCAGGAAACATTGAGGCCTCTGCCACCTCACTCCTCTACGACCCCAGGGTTATGGCACTGTCTAGGTAGGACCTTAGGACCTGGCCAGCTCATGGGCTTTATGTGCAGGCTTAAGGCTTGAGCCATGATTATTCTGGATCTTCTCCATCACATGGCATCCGTGACATTAGTGCATATGAAATCCATTCTAAGCACGGAGACGTCATCTTGAAAAATTGAAACTGAAACTGTCCAGTCTCCCAGTCTGATGCTTCACCCTCTTGACTTATTGTGCCTGTCCATTCTGGCTTAATTGAGAAGTCTGCAAGATAACAGCGGATTGGATGGAGCTCTTATGGAATTGTTTGAGTGTGATGAATCCTTCGTGAACAATCTGAATCCCTTGTGAACAATCTGTGATTTGTGTTGCTGCAGGTGATAACTGGGTGGTGGTGTGCTCAGACAAGTTTTGGAGTCGAGAGGAGAGATTTCGTCTGAAACATGTCGTCACTGAACAGTGAGTAGTCATTTTTTAGTGTGTGTGTGTGTCTGTGTCTGTGTCTGTGTTATGTTTGTGTGTGTGTGTGTTTGTGTGTGTGTGTTGTGTTGTGTTGTGTGTGTTGTGTGTTGTGCGTGTGTGTGTGTGTTTGTGTGTGTGTATGTTGTGTTGTGTGTGTGTGTATGTGTGTGTGTGGTTGTGTGTTGTGTTGTGTGTGTGTATATGTGTGTGTTGTGTTGTGTGTGTGTATATGTGTGTGTGTTGTGTTGTGTGTGTGTATATGTGTGTGTGCACATAATCAGCGAGTCAGAGATAGCCATTTCTGTACTTTTGTTGTTGATTTTTCTTTTTTTTTTTTTTTTTTTTTTTTTTTTTAAATTCTATCCATATCTGTCAAAGAACCACGACAACCTGGAAAAAAGTTAACAGAAAATACCCACTAAATGAACCAAACATACAGAAGAACAAAAGCGTTAAAAAATTTTGTTTTTCAATTAGAGCTGTTTTGTGACAGGGTGTGCTCTCCCTTGGAAAAGCAAGATTTGTTTAAAGCGGAACAGACCAGCGTTTGGTTTTTGTTTATAATAAACATCAAGTGAAAAAGTTTTCTTATTATTATTACTCTCTGTGAATATTTTTCTATGCAACAGTCAGTAAGTTCTTGGGTGTAGTACAGTGGAGGAAGAGACAGAATAGGCAGTTGTTCCGCCATCTTGAATGGCATTATCGGGTTCATTACTTTCCAATGATAATTAGACTAATATTCAATTCTCTGAACGGTCAAAGGGGAAAAACTGCACTTTGACATCTCCACAAGAGGTTGGCAAAGTTTCTAGTGTTATCTCCCATTTTTGCCCCCCGAAATTCAATGACGAAAATCCCCCATGGCAGACAGGGTTACGGGCGTATGGACATGTCAAAATGTCCCTGTAGTAGACACGGAGTAAACAGGGAAGAGGTTAAATGTAGTAGTTGTCAAGATTCTTCAGTGATGACTGAATAGAATAGAAATATTGTGTTTGTACTTCTTTATGTAAAAGTTACGTTATATTAGTTATTACTTGTACATTATAGGGTGGACATTTTATGATGTCCCCCTGTGGGGATGCTGGGGGCTCTTTCAGTATAAACAGTATCCTCACTGTCTGGAAATTTTGTGCTAGAAAATTTCTCTTTTCTGCACTCTCTTTGTTTCTTCCTTCCTCCTTTGCTTTCTGTCATTTCTTCCTATCATTATCTGCCTTGCTGGTCCATTCACAGTATGTGTTTGATGAAGTCTTATGCACTTTTTCTTAGGACTGATAATTGGGTAAATATATTACATGCACTTTTAGCTCTAGGGAGGCGAGATATGCGGAAGCAGTTTAGGTAATTTATGCCTGTTTTCATGTGTTTTGGTGTCCTTAGGCATGCTTGGATTTGTATCCAGGTATGTTTTTTATATCACCTAGTGATAAATGTGGATTGTGAGTGTCAATCTGCAAGGGGAACTATTATTCATTTTTATTGCAAAGCATCTGTTGTGGTTAATTTTCTTTTCTTTTTTGTTTTCATTTTTTCCTGTTGAAGGTTTTTTTTATGTTTTGAAACGGTTATAGCCCTGATATGGCTCTACACAGTCAGCTGGGCTTTAAACAGTAACAATGATATTTTTGATGTACATTAATGCCAGTTGACTTTGGGTGTGAATTGAATTTTTTCCATGTCTTCTCATTGTAATGTCTCCAGTTGAAAGACAGGAACTTGCTGTGCAAACAGCGAAAGATGACCAAAAAAAAAAATGGCATGTTTCAGCTTCCTTCACGTGAGCGGCAGTTCATATGGACGACCAATCCACGGACAGAGAGAGGTCAGCGGCTACCCGACCGCCAGCGACCTCAACTACTGGCAGGCAGCAGAAGGCATCTATATCACTCCCACGCAGAACAAAGATAATGAGAAATCCACTACACGCATGACGAATTTTAACTCCAGTTCTTGTTGACAATTTACTGTAATGTTTGGACAATGTAGAAATCACTCATTCAGTGTGAATGTTCAGATGACTTAAGTTTTCCATCAAAAAAAGACACAAGATTTCTCCCTTGAGGAGGTTGATATTATTTCTTGATGTTAATGAATGGTATCAAAGTCAAAAGGTTTATCTGCTTGCTAAGTTTTTGATTGATGATAAACAAAATTCAAAACTGACCGAAAATATTCATCGTAAATTTTGATTGATAAGCTAAATTCAAAACTGAACATAAGCATCCATCGTTAATTTTAATTGAAAACAAGCTAAGTTCAAAACTGACCATAAGTGTTCATCGTTAATTTTGATTGATGATAAGCTAAATGCAAAACAGACCATAAGCATCCATCGTTAATTTTGATTAATGATAAGCTAAATTCAAATCTGACCAAAAGCATCCATCGTTAATTTTGGTTAATGATAAGCTTAATTCACAACTGACCATATGTATTCATCGCTAAGGACTTCAGAGATGCATATGAGAAATTGGCAAATAACACTGACAGATGCTGATTTGCTTGCCTTACTTTGCCTCAGGAATAGCGAGCAGTCAGAGCTAAATAATAATGCTTTTTCATTCAGCTACCTTCACTTCAGTCTTGTGACCGTAAAAAAAGGTATTCAAGTTGGGATTGAAGGAAGACAAAATACACGTGTGACTGTCAAACAGACAGGGGAAGCTCATTCCAGCTGTGTGGACCAGACATGGGAAATGCTGGCAAATTTTTTATTATTAGTAAAACATAAGATGACAAGCAACCGGCTTGCAAATTATTCTGAACGGAGAAGTTTTTGTTATGAAAAATGGCTGAGATTGAACTAGAAACCCAGAACTGAGAAACAGCACCTGTTTTGGTCCCTGATGAACGAAAAGGTGCAAATTATCACTGCAGAAATAGTCAGTATTGGGACTGCAGAAATGGCTCACATTTTTGTCAGTATAGGGATAGGAAAATCTCCCATTTTGTTCAGCATTGGGACTTGAGAAAAATGTCCCATTTTGGTCAATGTTTGGACAAGAAAGAAACTCCCATTTGGTCACTGATCTACAAATCACTGCAAAGATGCAATCCAACAATTGTTGGTACAACTTTGGTTGATCGAGCTTAACAGCCAGTGGTTTGTGAATTGAAATGAAGGGCATTATTAGCCACAACATTGGTTGACTGAGCGTAACAACCAATGGTTTGTGAATTGAAATGAATGGCATCATTACCATGTAAATGCTGTATCATCTCCCAAGCAACAGTCTTCAACTTGTCTCAACATTTGTTTGAAGGTAAAAAGAAAAGTGTTAATACAAAGGATCAAGTACAAACTGATACTGAGACTATCAACATCCGTAAGTTAATGGAGAGGTCAATCTTCTTTTTTTTGTTCTTTTTTTTTAACTTGTCTGTATTCATTTTCAAATAATAACATTTACAAACATCTTGAAATGTATACAACACATAATCAACATATTGGAGTTGCCAATCCATCATATAAGTCTGTTTAGTGATCCCTGCAACTTATTTTTATTCTTTTATCTTTTTCTTCTCCTTTTTAGTCTCCTCCTTTTTCTTCTGCCATAGCTCTGTCAGTTGTCTGCCAAAACCTGGGTCTATGCAGATGGTTTCTCTCTCCCATCTGCAATGTTGTCAATCCATTTTTTTTCTGTTTTCCCTTTCATCTCCCTCCCTTGACAGTTCCTGGAAGGATTATTTTTTTGCAAAGCCACTTGATCTTGTTACATTGCCATGCCAGCGTATTATAGTTATTGCCATGCCAACATGTTACAGTTTTCGTAATAGACGTCAGAAGATCATCATAATTATGGTCCAAGTGCTGCTTGATGGTTGATTGGTTATACATTACAGCATTTTTAAATCTGGAATCTCGGTAAAACTGGGCAGTTTTGGGCACTCTGCTTCACCACAAAAGCCTGACATTTTTTACAGATACAATAATGAATGTGGAAAAACAAATGCTGAGTTACTGATGAGTGAGTTAACATGGGTTCTTATTCTCTATCTTTGTGTTTTTGATTTCTGTGTTATAGTATTCCTGGTTTCTGTTTACTTCAGCGCTGGCAGTGGTGGGTAGTTAATTCCTGCGGTTTGACGTTAACAGTTTGTTTTTTCCTCTCTTTTTTTTTTCATGTTTATATTTTTTAATCAGTTTGGTGATAAGATAGGTATGAAGTATCTTAGTTATAAGCTAGTGCCATTTATTCTTTCAGAAAGTGGAAAAAGTGTGAAACTCAGGCAGAATGTACTATCTTGTGGTCCGAACATTACTGTAAATTGTGTGAGTCTCGTTAATATATATGTGTGTGTATGTGTGTGTGTGTGTGTGTGTGTGTGTGTGTGTGTGTGTGTGTGTGTGTGTGTTTAAAGAGGGAGAGAGAGAAAGGGAGAGAGAGAAAACCTTTGTGTGTGTATAATTTTGAAATGTCATCGTCGGAACTCTGATTGGTTGCGTATAGCAAGTTTAGAATGGGAAGGACGGAGCGTTTTGTCTCAATGTGGTTGTGTGTATGTGCGCCCCCTTTTTGTTTTATTGTGTTTATTTTTGTGACCTTCATGATTTAGGAGAGGGGTGTTCTGTTTTTTTTCCTAATTTGTTATCAGTTATTACTGCGCTAGCACAACTTTTTCACAGACTTTTGTTTCAATGCTAACTTTCTGGCTGTAGGGAGTTGTTTGTTTTTTTCTCAACCCAACTCTCCCCACCCCTTTTCTTCTTGTCCCCCCACCCTCGTCCCCTTTATTTTGATAAAAATACAATCTTATATGTACACTGACGTAGAGATGTAGATATGAAATGCGTTCAGGTGTGTACAAATTGTATGCCCTTCGGCATTACGGTATTATGAACAAAATACTATTTTACATTTTGGCATACCTCTGGTATCAAGATTTTCATCTTTCTTGTGGGAAATATGCTCACAGTATGAGAAGTTCTTTTTGTGAGACACTGATAATCTGACATAGTATATATAGCAAGGCTGCTGAATAAATAGTAATAGCGATAAATCGTTCTTGTCTAGCATTGTTCTCCAGACTTACTTGGATTTCTTTCGCTTTACACATTTTACAAAACACAGGGTGTTTTATATTTTTTCAACTTTTTTTCATGAACTGTTGGATGATATAATCTTTTGAGACAATATTTGATTGTATCGGTCAGTAATAATTGTGAAACTGCAGAAGTTGACATATTTGTAATAAGAAGCCATACTGTTGAAACATAGCAATAATGATGACAGTGATGATGAAGAGGATGACGATGATAAGACAGTAATAACAGTGATAATAATACTAAAACAGATGATGACAAAGACAGTGATAATAATAGTGATAATGTTTTTCTTTCAAACTTTCCAAAAAATCGTTTTTGGCCAACAACAATGATGATGGTGATTGTGTAGTGTTCCACGCAATAAGAGGCACTGCTGATGATGAAAGATGAGTGGAATATAATGTTTATGCGTTATTTTTATTTTGTGTGATATTTGTCCTGGTTTTGTGTATGTCTTTTGTCTCTCCCTCTCTGATGTTGTCTTGTATGGAGATTGTGTCTGCTGTGATTGTTTGTGTATTTGGGTGATGAACAATACTTGATATAGCATCTAGATTTCCTTTTATGCGGACAAATCTTAACATATTTAACACGCATTTTGAGACGCTTCATATCATATGTTTACATACATTCTCAGGTTCTGAGATACTCGTGTAACTTATTAGCATACATTCTAAGATGTAGATAAATCTCATGCCATCTGACCTGCTGACATGGGTTTCCTCAGGCATGGATCTTAGTCAAAAACAAGTTTGAATACTGCTCAGTTTACCCAGCTGTAAATAGGAACCTGATCCTGTTCAGTCTTGGGGAAGATAAGGCAGATGGACACCACCGCCATAATGCTGACTCAGGGAATTGTTGAGGTCTCTTCCACCTCACTCCTGTTCGATCTCAGCATTACGGGACAATCTAGGTTTTCATTGTAACTCAAAGAGTTTACAAAAACGTTATGAAATTTAAAACAAGTGTGACTGCCTGCATTCAAGCAAACAGAAACCAGAAAAAAAACAAAAAAAGAATCAGAACGTGTATTTAATATAACCAGACAAGACAGGCGCAAATTTTCGGCCAACTGGCCTTTGTCAAGCGTAAGAAATGAACAAACACCAAATACAAAAATTAGGAGGAAAAGGCTGAAACTACATGATGTCATTTTAGTCAGTTTAGTCCTTTTCTCGCACTGGACGAAGCTGCAGAGAAGTTGCAGTCTTTTTCTCCTAATTTTTGTATCTGGTGTTTGTTAATTTGTGATCTCACGCTTGACAAAGGCCAGTTGGCCGAAAATTTGCGCCTGTCTTGTCTGGTTGTATTAAATACGCGTTCTGGTTCTATTTTTGTGTTTTTTCTGGTGATGAAATTTGTTGTAATACTAGAAACAGGAATTGCCTAATTGTTAGTGGTTGTGTTTTTGTTTTATAATTCTGTTTACTGTTGCATGTGTGGAGGTCTTCCCAAGACTTGTTTGTGTGAGTGTATG
>JAPXFY010000033.1:37550734-37553234 GCA_030674185.1 Monoplex corrugatus
CTATTTGTAAACAAATATCTAATAAATCTGTTAAAGTCCAACAACAAGTATGCTTCTACCTCATGTGATTGTTCAAACTTTCTATATTGCGCAAAAACATCACAAGTATTGATATGATAATCCCAATTTTGCCATCTACAATCAATTAATCTTTTGTTTGAAAGTTTTTATAAAAGACTTTATACAAACCATACCCTGATTTTCCCAGACGTATGAAAAACCGTACGTATTTAATATATACTAGAGAGAGACAGAGACACGAGAGAGAGAGAGAGTCAGAACTCAGAATTGTTTAATGTACACTGTTCTTAGGCCATAATACAAACACTTGGATGGAATGGGGGGGGGGGGGGGGGGGGGAGGGGATCCGGGTTTTGACATTCCCATACATAGGTAGAAAGAAACTCTAGGGAGAGCTAGACAACAGAAAGTCTTCAGAGAAGTAACCCCCTGAACTCCTTACACTCTCGGGGGCCGGGCCACATCCAGGTCATGACTCCTGGATGCCCTTCTGCTGTTGTCTATTTTTTTTCCCCCCACGCCGGGGAGCGAACCTGGGCGATTCTGCGCTTCAGAACTGCGGTACGCGGTTTTTACCAATGTGCTAACGGGAACACATCATCTGTAGGGAATTTAATCCTTATGAAGTTCACTTTGGTTCCTCCTTGCCCAGATCCAGCTTGAGCTCCTTTCTGCTGCCTCTGCCATCGCTTTAAGGGCTCTAGTCCTCTTCTTCCCAGAAATAGCGAGTTGTTTCATGAGATCATAAGCGGAGGTGCCCACAAACCCTCTTGACCGACCTCTATGGCGAAGATTTTGACCCGCAGACCTGCTTTCTTCAGGGTGCTGGCAAGACCGGCGTATTTTTCGGTCTTGTAGATATGTGCTTCTTCCATTCTGCTTTCGTATGGCACAGTGAGTTCTATCAGAATCACTTGTTTCGAGGAGTCAGAGTGGAGAGCGATGTCTGGTCTCATGCCTGTCTTGCTGATGACATCTGGGTAATTTCTCCACTCTGGGAGGTCTGCTGTACACTCCCAGTCGACTGCTCCATCCAGAAGACCCTTTGGCAATGTGCTGGTTGTCATAGCAATTTCGGGCCAGACCTGTTTCCCTCCTGCTTTGTAGAACGTTGTCGTAGCAATTGGTGCGTTTGGGGTCATGGTTTTTTCGCTACATATTTCATATTAGCACACACATACATATTCGAGTACAATAAATATACATGTACATGTACACATATACATATAAAAAGAATATACACTGCACAATAATCACCACAACTATGCTAAGGAAACATAAAAAGATCTCTACATTTTGTATTGCATCGCAGATATTAATGTATTATCAGAATTATGATTTACATTACGTCTTTTAGTTCAAACAACAATTCATCAGTTAGACAGTTAATCATCATTCGCTCATCTGATCAATAGTTTAACCATCAAAGAGAATAACTAGCATTAACTCTCAGCCAAATCGCTTAGTTAAATTGGTACATAAACAAACAAAGCCTCTTATGTATCGATCGTCCAGTCAATCAATCGTTCAATCTGCTAATAAAATCATGTAACACACACACACAATTAAATAAATAAATAAATAGATAAATAAATAAATTTAAAAATTTTAAAAACTTGGTCTGTCAATCTATTGATGACCAATGAATTACTTAGATAAATAGAAATCAATAAATTACTTAACCAAATGATAATCGTCCATCAGTTATTAATGAAGTACTTACCGGTAACAAAATGATAATCAACGGTCAGCTGAATCAACTGAATCAACCAAAAGACTCATCCACTCTGTTAAATCTAAACTATCAATTAATTAAGCATCTAATCTATCAATCAATTAACCAATAATGTATCAATCAATCATCTAATCAATCAATAATCAACCAGTCAGCCAATCAATCAGTCAATCAATCATTCATCAGTCAGTTGATCATCCAACAAATCGAAATCTCATCCAATCAGCTGCCAAAATCCAAACAGTTCACCAACCCGACACTCAGCAAATTAATATCCATCACTCATTGACATAGTTCATTCATCAACAAGCCACCAATCAACAATCAAACAATCATCCAACCAGCAAATAACTGGTCAGTTTGGTAATAAGTCACCCGATGAAATGATGGCGTTCAACTAAACAAACAATCTGTCATCCATGTGATCATTTCACAAGTCAGATTATCATCAAAATGATCACAAAATGAATTAACAGTTAATCAACCAGATGAACAAATCATGGACCCTATGTCACCTTTTAATTGGAGGAAGACTCAGAATTTGAACTTATTCATATATACCTTCCTGAAGTCGTAATAAATCATACAATATGAGGGGGGAGGAGGTGGAGTGAGCCCTGCTAAATCTATGATTGAACAGTTCTATGATCATGTCTCAGGACTTGAGAGCACTCCTTGAGTATTCAATACATGATATGAACATGATGACATATACAATAACACATACGTTAATATCCAAACCCT
>JAPXFY010000033.1:37558234-37560734 GCA_030674185.1 Monoplex corrugatus
AAATAGAATTCTCACGATTTTCAGGTATTTTGATTAAAAACCTCAGTTAGGTAAGTGGTTACTATGTGTTTATCACCATTTCTATTTTGACTAATCATTGTTTTCCAGTGTGTATATTACTTGGGATCTGTGTGTGGCAAAACCAAAGCAAGAATTTCAACAAATGGGAAATTATAGTTGTTAAGACTTAAGAAATTAGGACTCCGAGATAATTATTATCTAATGTCATCAATGTAATCAATCGACGACTGGGTTCATCTCAATATGTATTACAAATAACCATGATTTGTCATAACCATTAACGCCTGAAATCTGTGTGGCAAATTACGAGCCAGAATTCTGGGTATTGTGGAAGTTATAGTGGTTTTAGGTTTCAATGCAGGTTTTGATTTTAGCTTGTTAAAGTCATTAATTGATTACTGGGATAATTTACCAAACATTTAATGACCGGTATTAGTTTGTGTGGTGAGTAATACCTAGAGTCTGTGTCTGGCAATTTGCAAACCATAGTAGAAATTAAAGCAGTTTAGGACTGTCGTGTAATGTCTTTTTAAAGTAGTCAGTGGATTGGTTAAGTTTGAAAACTGGAACTAGAAGAAAACAACAACCCCAACCAAACAAACAAACAAAAAACAAACACGAAAAAGAAATCAGAACATGTATTTAATACAACCAGACAAGACAGGCGAACGTTTTCAGCCAACTGGCCTTTGTCAAGCGTAAGATCACAAACAAACAACACCAAATACAATAATTAGGAGAAAAAGACTGAAACTTCCCTGCTGTTTCGTCCGGTGTGAGAAAAGGACTAAAATGACTAAAATGGCATCATAATGTGTTTGTGAATAAATATGACGTCAGAGCGGAGGTGAGATCAATTCTGCAATTGGAAAAGTGGTCATGCTTGAACGCGGGCATTCACACTAGTTTTGGATTAAGTATGAAAACTATTATGACCTGTCATATGTTTTCATGATGAGTAGAACCTGAAGTCTGTGCGTGGCAAATGACGAGGCAGAGTTCTAGCTATTATGGAAGTTGTGATGATTTTAATACTCTCATGTACTATTTGGAGAGAGGTGGTGGTGTCAAAGTGTGCAGCGGCCAACACTGAACCCGATGATGCCGACAGGTAAGACAGGTGAGACAGGTGATATTTAATGCTTGTTTTGGAGGAGGTGTGGCTCTCAGACGTGCTGCACGCAGGCCCACCAGTATGTGGACACGTTATAGTGCCCACTAGCCAGACCCCCAGCTGTGTAAATAGCGCCATTGCGTCATGGTGCGTGCCTCAGGAGAGACCAAGGCTAAGGGAGAAAACCCTGACTGAAAATCAGCACTGTTTTGTGGTTGTCTCTGGAGAGACTAAGGCTTAAGGGAGTAAAACCCTGATAGAAATCACCACTGCCTTGTCGTTGCCTTGTGAGAGACTAAGGCTAAGGGAGTAAACCCTGACAAAAATCACCACTGCCTTGTCGTTGCCTTGTGAGAGACTAAGGCTAAGGGAGTAAACCCTGATAGAAAATCACTACTGCCTTGTGGTTGTCTCGGGAGAGACCAAGGCAAAGGGAGAAAACTCTGACAAAAAAAAATCACCACTGCTTGTGGCTGTTTCGGCAGAGACTAAGGCTAAGGGAGTAAACCCCGATAGAAAATCAGCTCTCACTTGCATTGTGGGTGTTTCAGGACAGACCAGGGCTAAGGAGAAAACCAGACAAAAAATCACCACTGTCTTGTGGTTGCCCGGGAGAGACCAGGGCGAAGGGAGAAAACCCTGACAAAAAATCACCACTGTCTTGTGGTTGTCTCGTAAAAGACCAGGGCTAAGGGAGAAAACCCAGACAAAAAATCACCACTGTCTTGTGGTTGCCCCGGGAGAGACCAGGCTAAGGGAGAAAACCCAGAAAAAAAATCACCACTGTCTTGTGGTTGTCTCGGAAGAGACCAAGGCTAAGGGAGAAAACCCTGACAAAAAATCACCACTGTCTTGTGGTTGTCTCGGAAAAGACCAAGGCTAAGGGAGAAAACCCAGACAAAAAATCACCACTGCCTTGTGGTTGTCTCGGAAGAGACCAGGGCTAAGGGAGAAAACCCAGACAAAAAATCACCACTGTCTTGTGGTTGTCTCGGAAGAGACCAAGGCTAAGGGAGAAAACCCTAACAAAAAATCACCACTGTCTTGTGGTTGTCTCGGAAGAGACCAGGGCTAAGGGAGAAAACCCAGACAAAAAATCACCACTGCCTTGTGGTTGTCCCGGGAGAGACCAGGGCTAAGGGAGAAAACCCTGACAAAAAATCACCACTGCCTTGTGGTTGTCTCGGAAGAGACCAGGGCTAAGGGAGAAAACCCAAACAAAAAATCACCACTGCCTTGTGGTTGTCCCGGGAGAGACCAAGGCTAAGGGAGAACAAAAAGAAAAAAAAATCAGCTCTGAATGCCTTGTGGTTGTCTCGGGAGAGGCTACGTCTAAGGGAGAAAACCCTGACAGAAAATCAGGTC
>JAPXFY010000033.1:37568234-37570734 GCA_030674185.1 Monoplex corrugatus
CTTGACAAAGGCCAGTTGGCCGAAAATTTGCGCCTGTCTTGTCTTGTTGTATTAAATACGCGTTCATATTCTTCTTTCGTGTTTTTTCTGGTTCTTGTTTGCTTGAACGCGGGCAGTCACACTTGTTTTGGAAGAAGTCAACACATAATTGTCCAAGTCAGCTCCGGCTTAGTTTGCTTTTGGTCTAGAGTGAAAACTTGTGACTAAAGTTATCAGTTCATTTGTGTAACTGTAGTTTGCTTTTGGTCTAGAGCTCTGTACTGTGAAAACTTGTGACTAAAGTTATCAATTCATTTGTGTGACTATAGTTTGGTTTTGGTCTAAAGCTCTGTACAGTGAAAACTTGTGACTAAAGTTATCAGTTCATTTGTGTAACTGTAGTTTGGTTTTGGTCTAAAGCTCTGTACTGTGAAAACTTGTGACTAAAGTTATCAATTCATTTGTGTAACTATAGTTTGGTTTTGGTCTAAAGCTCTGTACTGTGAAAACTTGTGACTAAAGTTATCAATTCATTTGTGTAACTGTAGTTTGGTTTTGGTCTCTCTGTACTGTGAAAACTTGTGACTAAAGTTATCAGTTCATTTGTGTGACTATGTGGCATTTTAAGTTGCATTCTTAGCCCTGATATGGCTACTCTACGCAGTCGGCTGAGCTATAAACAACAATAAGTTGCATTCTGTTGTGACTTCATTAAGTTGATTAATTATTGCGTATTTCGTTGGTGTGATAAAAAAGATGTATGTTTTGACTAGTGTATACTTTTGTTATTCTTCGTTTGTTTGTTTGTTTGTTTTGTTTGTTTTTATCGTTTGCTTTCTGTGTCACATTAATGGCGACAGAATCAGGAACAGATTTTCACAATGCCATGATGTTGATAGCGATATGGATGATAATCATGAGGCTATGGAATTCCATCCAGGGCGGGACAGCAAGGAGACCAATACACGTGACAAAGGCTATACTAAACGCTTACAATCAAACTATGAGACTACGTGACAAGGCTATACTAAACGCTTACAATCAACTATGGATGTGAAGGTACTAACGGTAGACAAAAGGCAATACTAAACGCTTACAATCAAACTATGAGACTACGTGACAAGGCAATACTGAACGCTTACAATCAAACTATGAGACTACGTGACAAGGCTATACTGAACGCTTACAATCAAACTATGAGACTACGTGACAAGGCAATACTGAACGCTTACAATCAAACTATGAGACTACGTGACAAGGCTATACTAAACGTTTACAATCAAACTATGAGACTACGTGACAAGGCAATACTAAACGCTTACATTCAGTCTGTCAGTCTGTCTCTTTTCGCACCCTCCTGTTCAGTCCTTCGACCACCAAGTTGTTACACCCGGAGGTTGTTGAACCGGTTTGGGTAAAAAAAAAAAGGCTAAAAAAATTCTGGTATTGAATTGATCAAAAACAGCAGGCTCCACACACACACACACAGAGGCACAGACACAGACACACACACACACACACACACACACACACACACACACACAGACACAGCACACACACCACACAAGCACACACACACAACAAAACACACGGACAGCAACACACACACACACACAACCACACACACACACACACACACACCACACACACACACACACACACACACACCAGAGAGAGAAACACACACACACACAGAAAACACACACACACACACACACACACACACACACACACACACACACAACACACACACACACACACACAACAAACACGACACACACACACATGATCAAAAACAAGCACACACACACACACACACACACACAGAGGACAGACAGAAAACACACACACACACAAAACACACACACACACACACACACACACAACACACACACACAAACACACACACACACACACACACACACTCACACACACACACACACACACACATACACACACACACACACACACACACACACACACACACACACACACACACACACACACACACACACAGGTATTCAAAAGGACGTCCCTATTGAAAAGATACAGGGGAAATTATAGACAGGATGGTCACGCCTTACTGATAATTGTCCGTTTTTATTGTGGAGTTTTAGGTCAGTTCTCTTTTCTTCTTCTTTTTTCTGTCGTTCACCATTCACAAGATCAGTTCACGTCTGCCGATTCTCGCGGTCGTTGGCCTATTTTTGTTTGTTTGTGTGTTTCCCCTCAGTTCATGCTGCCCCCCCCCCCCCCCCCCCCCCCCGTGGGAATGCCGGGGCTCTTTCAGTATAAATAGTATTCCCACCTTTTGGAACATCTATGCTAGAAATTTCCTCTTTTCTCTCGCTCTGTTTGTTTCTTTCTTCCTCCTTTGCTTTCTGTCGTTTCCTCCTATCATTTTCTGACCTTGCTGGTCCATTCACCTGTATGTGTTCCATAAAGTCGTACGTACTTTCTCTTAGGATTGATAATTGGGTACATGTGTTGAGTGCATTTTTGGCTCTAGGGATATGAAATA
>JAPXFY010000033.1:37575734-37578234 GCA_030674185.1 Monoplex corrugatus
CTAAGAAGAATGTTGAGACTTCCATGGACAGCAAAGAAAACAAATGAGACAGTCTTGATGGAGGCAGACACAAGTAGATCACTCATAAGGAAGATTAGGAAAAGACAGGCAACATTTATAGGCCATTTTATGAGGAAGGGGGATTTGGAGCACCTGGTCACAACGGGAAAGCTGGAGGGAAAGAGATCACCGGGTAGACCCAGGGTGAAAATGCTGGACGGACTTGCAGAGTGGCTGGGGACGAGGAGGGTGGGAGAGATGCTGGGGGCAACGAGAGATAGAGACAGATGGAAGTCCATGATCGCCAACGCCATGCGGCAGGACACCTGATGATGATGATATATATATATAAAGTAAATAAATGAATATCCAACACAAATACCTTTCCCAGCGGACGTAACAGGTCAGGACAGAAGGATAACGGTGCAGTTTTGCAAAAAGCAACCACGGGCCCGGTTCAGGGTCAGAGGGTTCAGTGGTGACACAGATGGTACTTCTTAATTAAGTACTCTACTATACTTTGCGTTGATTGATGATGTATTGACTCACACTACCGTTAATGTTACGGTTATAGAAATATGTATTTGTGAGTATGGAATGTATATTGTCTGTCTGTATTTGACTCACACTACCGTTAATGTTACGGTTATAGAAATATGTATTTGTGAGTATGGAATGTATATGTCTGTCTGTATTTGACTCACACTACCGTTAATGTTACGGGTATAGAAATTTGGGGTTTAAGATGTAAGCCTGCCTCTCTGTATTTGACTGAATAGAAATATCTATTTGTGGGTATAGAACATAGCCTGTCTGTATTTGACTCATACTACCGCTAATGCTAGTTATAGAAATATATATTTGGGTTATGGAATGTAAGCCTGTTTCTCAGTATCAAACTCAATACAAATATATATTAGTGGGTATAGAACATAGTATGTCTGTCTATAATTGACTCACACTACCGTATATATATTATATATATATATATATTATATATATATATATATATATATATTATATATATATATATTTGTGTGTATAGAATGTAAGTCTGTCTGTCTATATTTGACTCACACTACTGTTAATGTTACGGTTGTAGAAACATGTTTTTTGTGAGTATTAGCCTGTGTCTATGTTTGACTCAAACTACCGTTAATGTTACGGTTATAGAAATGTATTTTTTTGTGAGTATAAGCCTGTGTCTGTGTTTGACTCAAACTACCGTTAATGTTACGGTTGTAGAAATGTATTTGTGGGTATAGAACATAGACTGTATTTGACTCAATAGAAATATCTATTTGTGGGTATAGAACATAGCCTATCTGTATTTGACTCAATAGATATGTCTATTTGTGGGTATAGAACATAGCCTGTCTGTATTTGACGCAATAGAAATATCTATTTGTGGGTATAGAACATAGCCTGTCTGTATTTGACTCAATAGAAATATATTTGTGGGTATAGAACATAGACTGTTATTTGACTCAATAGAAATATCTATTTGTGGGTATAGAACATAGCCTGTCTGTATTTGACTCAATAGAAATATCTATTTGTGGGTATAGAACATAGACTGTATTTGACTCAATAGAAATATCTATTTGTGGGTATAGAACATAGCCTGTCTGTATTTGACTCGATAGAAATATCTATTTGTGGGTATAAAACATAGCCTGTCTGTATTTGACTCAATAGAAATATCTATTTGTGGGTATAGAACATAGCCTGTCTGTATTTGACTCAATAGAAATATCTATTTGTGGGTATAGAACATAGCCTGTCTGTATTTGACTCAATAGAAATATCTATTTGTGGGTATTAGAACATAGCCTGTCTGTATTTGACTCGATAGAAATATCTATTTGTGGGTATAGAACATAGCCTGTCTGTATTTGACTCAATAGAAATATCTATTTGTGGGTATAGAACATAGCCTGTCTGTATTTGACGCAATAGAAATATCTATTTGTGGGTATAGAACATAGACTGTCTGTATTTGACTCAATAGAAATATCTATTTGTGGGTATAGAACATAGCCTGTCTGTATTTGACTCAATAGAAATAACTATTTGTGGGTATAGAACATAGCTGTCTGTATTTGACTCGATAGAAATATCTATTTGTGGGTATAGAACACAGCTGTCTCTCTGTATTTGACTCGATAGAAATTACTATTTGTGGGTATTGAACATAGCCTGTCTGTGTTTGACTCAACAAAATACTATTTGTGGGTATAGAACATAGCTTCTGTATTTGACTCACAGAAATATCTATTTGTGGGTATAGAACATAGCCTGTCTGTATTTGACTCAATAGAAATATCTATTTGTGGTATAGAACATAGCCTGTCTGCATTTGACTCAATAGAAATATCTATTTGTGGGTATAGAACACAGCGTGTGTATATTTTACTCACGCTACTGTTAATGTTACGGTTATAGAAATATATATTTGTGTGTATAGAATGTAAGCCTGTATGTCTATGTTTGACTGACG
>JAPXFY010000033.1:37588234-37590734 GCA_030674185.1 Monoplex corrugatus
ATAATAATACACACACACACAGAGACACACACAAACACACACTCACACAGATACACAACAACACACAACACACACAAACAACACAGATACACACACACAACACAAAAACACACACATACACACACACACACACACACACACACACACACACACACACACACACACATACACACACACACAGACACACACAAACACACACACACACAATTGACACATTACACACAACAGACAACACACACACACACAAACAAACACAACAAACAAAATACACACACACACACAAATCACACACACATACACACACACACACACACACACACATACACACACACATACACACAAACACACACACACACACAACACTTACACACACACACAACTTACACAACACACATACACAACACATACACACACACACACAACACAATACACACACACACACACACACACACACACACACACACACAACATCACACACAAACACACACACATACACACAACAAACACACACACACACACACAATACAAATACACACATACACACACACAACACACAACACAATACAAACACACACACACACAATACACACACACACAAATACACACACACACACACAATAACACACACACACACACAAGATACATAACACAACACACACACACAACACACACACAACACAAATACACACACACAACACACACACACAAACACATACACACACAACACAACACAAACACACACACACACAAGCACACACACACACACCAAACAACCACACACACAAATACAAATACACACATACACAAACACACACACACACACAAACAAAATACACACACAGACACACACACACACACACACACATCACACACCACCACACACACACACACACACACACACACACACACAACACACACTCACTGTTTGCGCACTGTTTTGAAAAAAGCAGGATGCTGATGGATAGGCTGGGGATGTCTAAAAGGGTTAATGAATCCATCGTTCTTGTGGTGTCAGCTGAATGTTTCAAAGGTCTTTCCCCACCTCCTCTCCCCCTTTCCTCTCCTCTCCTCTCCTCAGTTCAAGACGTTGCCAGGGAATAAGGTTCTGCACATGCTCAGGGAGTCTGCCAGACAATTGCTGGTAGATTTGGGTGGAGCGCATATGGAATTGTCCGAGTGAGACTGAATCTCTCTTTAATTTAGCTCCAAACTCAATCTCTTTTCTATCACGGCCTTTGTTTCTGCCTTGCTCCTTTGCTGTCTGTCATTTCTTCATATTGTCTTTTTTTTTTTGCCTTGTTGGTCCATTCACCTGTATGTGTTCTGTAAAGGCTTGTGTCCACAGTTTCTCTGAGGACTGATAATTTGGTATTTAATTGCATTTTGTGGACCTAAGGAAATGAGAAATGCAGAAGTAATTTTAGGTAAATTAGACTAGTTTAAGAGTGTCCTTATTTGTGTTTATATTTGTATTCAGTTTTTTTTGTATACCCTGGTGATAAATTAGGCAGAATGGAATGGTCATAGTCAATGGCATGTTGTTAGATTATATGTGCGATGCGATTTTTTTTTTATTTTGCAGGGGGAGGGGAGGGGAGGGGGCATTGTCTGTGAAGTGTTGTTATGTTTACGTTTGGCAATGGTTATAGCCCCCTGATATAGCTCTACGGTCGGCTGGGCTTTAATTAATTTAACAACAACAATGATAACATCGCACAACGATAAGTGATATGCGAACGGTTGTGTGGTGTATTTGCGTTGTGTGTGTGTGCGTGTGTTGTGCGTGTGTGTGTGTGTGTGTGTGTGTTGTGTGTGTATGTGTGCAACATATCAAGTTTTAAAATGGACCAGTCAGTGTGGTGGAATCTATCTATCTATCTAATCTATCTATCTACCTATCTATCTATCTATCTATCTACTATCTATCTATCTATCTATCTGTCTGTCTATCTATCTATTCTGTCTTTATCTATCTATTATCTATCTACTCCTATCTACTATCTATCTATCTGTCTGTTATTCTATCTATCTATCTATTATTATATCTATTATCTATTATCTGTCTGTTATTTCTATTTTCTATCACCTATCGTATCTATCTATTATTACTCTTCTGTATTTCTGTTTTTAGTCTATTGTTGTGTCTGTAGACTGCTGTCTACTGTGTTGTCTATTTGACATATGATGTAGTGTATTTTGTATGTGTATTTGTTTATGTGTGTGTTTAGTGTGTGTTTTATGTGTGTGTGTTTGTTATGTGTATTGTGTGTGTATGTGTGTGTTTTGTATGTGTGTTGTGTATGTGTGTGTGGTGTGTGTGTGTTGTGTGTGTGTGTTTGTGTGTGTGTGTGTGTGTGTGTGTGCGCTCGCGCGCGCGCGTGTGTGTTTATCTTCACTCAGTTTGTACAGTAGCTGTTGTTTTCCTCTCTTCTGTCGTAAACCACTTCACTGATGACGATGCTATGATGATGATGACAGTAGGGATGATAATCACGATGCT
>JAPXFY010000033.1:37615734-37620734 GCA_030674185.1 Monoplex corrugatus
TGGTTTGACTCCTACCTGCAAACACTACAGGGAAATGGCAGCTAACAACCCTATCTACACTGATCCAATACCTCAGAATGATCGCTGGTTTAATTCTCCAATCACCTTAGAAGAGTTAAAAAACACTATCTTGTCTCTACACAACAAAAGGAGTTCGGTAAGTGTTGATGCAGTTTCAACTGAAATGATTAAACATCTTCCAGAAAACTATATTATTTTTTTACACAAAATTTTTCGGAAATGCTGGGTTGGTGGAACTATACCACAATTATGGCAAACGTCTGTTGTCATACCAGTATTAAAAGCAGGAAAGCCTAAAAACAATAAAAACAGTTACAGACATATTGCTTTAACGTCCCATACGAGCAAACTATTGGAAAAATTGGTATTAAACAGACTTGTACATTACTGTGATAAAAATAACGTTATTCCAGTAAATCAGGCTGGTTTTAGAAAAGGGAGATCTACAGTTGAGCACCTGGTTAAACTTACCACTCACATCAAGAAACAGTTTGCCCGCAGAAAAAGTCTTTTAGCTACATTTTTTTATGTGAAAAAAGCTTACGATCAAGTTTGGCATACGCGTTTATTGTACAAGCTGAAATCTTTGGTTTATCTGGCAATATGTATGATTATATTAAGTCTTATTTAGCCAATAGAACTATTCAGGCAAGAGTGGGAACTAGTTATTCTACTTCACGACATCTTGATATGGGAATTCCACAAGGTTAGTGATAGCACCGCTTTTATTTAATATCCTTATACAGGATCTTCCTAAAGCACTCTCAAATCGTGTTGTTTTGGCACAGTACGCTGATGATATATGTATTTGGATGAATATTACTTTAAAAAAGATAACTCCACAGAGAGCACAGAATTACATTAGGAAATTGTATCAATCTGATCTTGATAATCTTGGAAACTATAGTTAGAAAATGGTCTGTCGTTGTCAGCGGAAAAAACTAACATGATGCTATTTAATTCTGGTGGTACTTTAAGTAACTTGCCTACTTTCAGATTGCTTGGTGAAGTGTTACATTACAAACAGGTTGTAAAATTTCTGGGAGTCTTTATGACATCGAAATTAAACTGGAATGTCCATTTTGATTATATTTCAACAAAAGCAAGAAAAGCCCTAAATTTTCTAAAGATAATAAGCGATTACCTTGGGGAATGGATACGAACATACTAATTCATCTATCAACAGCACTTGTACGATCTAAATTATCCTATGCGCAAGAAGTGTTCTTCAGTGCACCAAAATATTTATTAAAGAAGATACAAAGCTTAGACTGCAAAAGTATTAAAATTGCTCTAGGTGTCCCTACTCATGCCTCTAATCTGGAAAGTACAAAGTTGCTGGAATTCTGCCTCTGAACAACTATCGTGAGCTAGCGACAGCAAAATTTGCAGTTAAAACTACTTCACAAACGGACAATTTTGTGAGTAAGGAAATTAAAATCAGGTCTGATGTTGACTTTCCAAAGCGAGCAAAATGCATTTCATCAAAATGACTGTTGCAACTTACATATCTGACTTGGTCAAACAGTCTAACATAAATATGGATGAAATAGCTGAGACACCATCAACAACGCCTATCCCTACATGGGAAATGCAAAAAGCCTCTTTTGATATTGATTATACAGACGTAAGAAATCTGAAAACGTCAACATTTCGATATCCACAGCAAGAGAACACATCGATGAAAAATACCGTCCCACCTTCACATTTTTACCGATGGATCAGTCTTAGAAAATAAATGTGCTGGAGCAGCATTTTATGTTCCAAAATTTAAGATAAAAAAGTCATTTTTCGTTGGGGCAAACTTATCTATCTTTACAGCGGAATTAGTCGCTATTAATCAAGCATTGCATTATCTAGTAAATCTTAAACCCATGTCTTTCAAAGTAGTTCTCTTTGTTGCCTCAAAATCTGTATTATATGCCTTACGGTCTTTTAATGCCGACACAAGACCTGATTTAATTACTGAGGCAAATCATCTTATACATCGTTTAAGGGTCAAAGGTATAGATATCAGTTTATGCTGGGTGCCTTCTCACGTTGGTCTTCACGGCAACGAAGTAGTTGACAGAGCAGCTAAGCAAGGCGCCCAGAATCCCGATAATGCTATAGAATTACATGTTCATACCTCGTAAAAGAAGCTTGCAACTTGCTCGAATCAGCCTCATGGACTCGATTTCATGAACATTCAGATGAACAGTTTGTGTCACAACAAATGATAAAACTTACCGTTCAAAATGTATGTAAAAAATTGCAGTATTCTTCCATGTATCATTTGAGGTCGATTGTTGCTGTTTGTTTTCGTATTCAGCTAAACGCATTGAAAACAAAATATTGTAAAAATGTCAAGTGTATTTGCGGCGAACAGTTCACACTGTTTCACTGTTTATTCTACTGCAAAATGCTACGTTCTTTTTTACCGAAAATGTTTACTCAAGAAAAGTATTCTGAAAATCATTTCCAAAAAATTACATCAGATCAAACTTTGTTAGTTAGAATTTCAGAATCATTAGTTCACAGTCCTGTTAATGCATTACTTTAACTTATTCGGTTTGTGTTTTAGTGTTACAATTTCCCTTCACGTTGTTGAAGTTAATTGTTAGTGTTAAGTTCTCGTTCCATTTTACTGTTCCCCACCTGCTAATGTCTTTTTCCTCTGTCTTCCCTCTGCCCAAATCCAACCCGTCCGAAATATCGTTCTACATTTTATTTTGTTCACTTTTTAAAAATATATTTATTTCCCCTTCCCCCCCCCTCCCCCGTCTAATATCACTTATAGTGAAAAGACTTAAATTAAAGAACGAACGAACAAACACACACACACGTACACACAGAATGACACGCACACAGCAAAGTACAAACGCACACAACACACACATACACACACACACACACACATACTCAACACAACACAACACAACACAACACAACACAACACAACACACATACACACACACACATACTAACAACAAACAACAACACAACACAACACAACACACACAACACACACACCACAACACACACACACACACACACACACACACACACACACAACAACACACACACACAACACACACACACAACACACAACACACACACAACACACACACACACACACACACCACACAACAGAAGAGAACAGAGAGAGAGAAACAGACAGACAGACAGACAGACAGACAGGAGTGAGAGAGACAGAGACACACAGAACAGTCGAAATGCCGTTTTACCTCAGCCTTCACTGACTACGCAGGCCCGCAGGTTACCTGATGAAGATGGAGTGAGTGTCAGGACACAAGATGGTGGCGGTCAGGGTACACCCCCAATCCGTTACCTGTTATTGATCACCACACTGATTGGGACACGGGAGTGAAGAGAGGGAGGGAGAGAGAGAGAGAGAGAGAGAGAGAGAGAGAGAAGGAGACATTTGAGAGAGAGAGAGAGAGAAGACAGACAGACAGACAGACAGAATACAGAGACAGACAGAGAGAAAACAGACAGACAGACAGAAGAGAGAGAGAGAAAAAGGAACATTTGACAGAGAAGAGGAAGACAGAAGACAGAGAGAGGAGGACAAGGAGACATTGAAGAGAGAGAGAGAGAGAAGAGGACATTGAAGAGAAAGAGATAGACGACAGCAGAGAGGGAGAGAGAGAGAGAGAGAGGGAGAATGGAGAGGAGAGAAGGAGAGAGAAGAAGACATTTGAGAGGGAGAGAGGAGAGAGAGAGAGGAGAGAAGGAGAATTGAGAGATAAGAGAGAGGGATAAGGAAGAGAGAGAAAGACAGAAGGGGAGAGAGAGGAGACAGAAGAGAGAGAGAGAGAGAGAGAGAGAAAGGGAAATCTGGAGATAAGAGAGGAAAAGACAAGCAAGAGGAGAAGAGAGGAAACTGAAACTGAAATGGTTTATTGCCATTGACATTTTTGTCCTTGTGGCAAGGAGCATAAAACGAAGTCATTAAATTTTACGGCGACGTTTTAGCGAAATAAATATTTATAAATATTAGTCATGTCTGACATTACTACATCCATTTTAAAAAAAAATCCTAATAATGAAGAAAAAAATTGGAAGGAAAAAAGTTGAACAAAAAGTTGAAAAAACAGTTGACCACCCGACGTAATTAGCCCTGTAAGTAAGAGGAAGACCCAAATCCGGCAAATAAACATAAGAACAGTATAAAGTGATATCCTCACTGGAGATAAACTTACATTAATTTATTGCTGTGTTGTTTTCTTTCTCCGACTTTCCCAAGCAAGGGCGATAAATTTAGCGAGGGATTTTTGATATTTTTCATCTTCAGTCATGAGTATTCTGGTAATGACCCTTTGACTCGAAATGTCCTCATCAAAGATTATGCATTTTTGTCGTATACTTTCATACGACTTGCAAACAAACAAAAAATGCATTTCATCTTCTACCTCTGCATCACACATGGGACAAATAGAGTGTGCCGATGAATTTGAGTAAAACCATCTTGTTGTTGCAATTAGCCCTAGGGTTCTTAGTCTAAAACGAGCAAGATTGCTTCTGTGCCATTTATTTGTTACGGCCTTTATATATTTTTCGGTTTAAAATATACTTTTAAAGGAAAGGAACCGATCATATTTCTCAGATTCTTCCATTTGAGCGTGCCAGTTTTGTTTGTACGAATTAACTAGTCTATCCCTAAATTCTGAAATAAATCCTTGTTCATAACCAACTCCCTGGCACATCCACACAATACCAAATGCATGTGTGGTTAATATTTTCTTAACGAAATATGCTCAGTTTTGTTTACCCGAATCTAACTGATTCAGTAACATCTCATATGCCTGCTTGCACAATCTTGACATTGGGAGCTGGGTTAATTTCAACCAGTATTTAATACACTTCATTTGAGTTTTTAAAAACAAAGGATAACGGCCAGTTTCTCCATATAACATTTTATTAGATGAATGCAATGGTACCGAAAGGAAGCGTTTGATGGCAAATGTATGTATCTT
>JAPXFY010000033.1:37633234-37643234 GCA_030674185.1 Monoplex corrugatus
ACAGAGAGAGCGAGTGATAGAGAGAGAGACAGGCAGAGAGAGAGAGAGACAAAGAGACAGAGAAAGAGAGAGAGGAGAGAGAGAGAGAGACGGACAGACAAACAGAAAGAGACAGAGACAGATAGCAGACAGAGAGAGACAGACAGACAGAGCAAGAGAGAGAGAGAGACAGACAGATAGACAGACTGACAGACAGACGGAGACAGACAAATACACAGACAAATAGAGAGAGAAAACAGGCAAACAAGCGGGAAAAACAAATATCACGCTAGCAAATAATTCTCTGCTCCTCAGGGATGGGATTTCCATTTTCATTTGGGGGCAGGGGGGGGGGGGGGGCAAGGGGAGGGAAGGGGATTCGTTGTTGTTCAGATTTGAGTTGTACACCCCTTGATGTTGAAGGGTTTAGTCACTAAAGGTGTACGGTGTATGGGGGTCTAAATTTCAGCACGGCCTGTCCTTTTCTACCCTTCCAAGCAGATGTACCGCGCATTTCAATGTCTATGTAAGGTGTTTACAGTTCTGTGGGGTTGGGGATGGGTGGTAAGAGTTTTTAAGAAGGTCAGGGACAGGGGTGAGGTGGGGCAACCTGATACTTTCGTCTTTCACACGCAGAGAGAGAGGGGGGGGAGAGAGAGAGGGAGAGAGAGAGAGAGAGGGAGAGAGAGGGAGCAAGAGAGACAAAGACAGAGAGAGAAACAGCAAGAGAGAGTGAGCTAGTGAGAGAGAAAGAGAGACAGACAGACAGACAGAGAGAGAGGGAGAGAGACAGTAAGAGAGAGAGAGGCAGACAAGCATAGCAAGGGAGAGACAGAGAGAGAGACAGACAGGCAGAGAGACAGAAAGAGACAGAGAGAAAGAGAGGGAGAGAGAGAGTGAGAGGGGGAGAGAGAGTGAGAGGGGGAGAGAGGGAGAGAGAGGAGTGAGAGGGAGAGAGAAAGAGAGAGAGGGAGTGAGAGGGAGAGAGAGAGAGAAAGAGAGGGAGAGAGAGAGACAGAGAGAGAGAGAGAAAGAAAGAGAGGGAGAAAGAGACAGAGAGAGAGAGACAGAGAGAGAAAGAGAGAGAGAGAGAGAAACTGAAACTGAAAATGGTTTATTGCCATTGACATTTTTGTCCTTGTGGCAAGGAGCATAAAACAAAGTCATTGAATTTTTCGGCAACGATTTCTCGAAACAAAGATTTATAAATATAGTCATGGCTGACAATACATCCATTTGAATTTTTTCCCTAAAGATGAAGAAAAAATTGAACGGAAAAAGTTGAACAAAATGTTGAACAAAAAGTTGAAGAAACAGTTGACCACCCAACGTAATTAGTCATATAGGTAAGAGGAAGACCCAAATCCGCCAAATAAACATAAGAACAGTATAAAGTAATATCTTCACTGAATATAAACTTACATTAATTTAAAAAGTTGAACAAAAAGTTAAATAGTTGACCACCTGACATAATTAGTCATATAAGAGGAAGACCCAAATCCAGAAAACAAACAAAAAACAATATAACGTAACATCTTCACTGGAGATAAACGTAAATTAATTTAAAAAGTTGAACAAAAGTTGAAGAAACAGTTGACCACCCGACGTAATTAGTCATATAAGTAAGAGGAAGACCTAAATCCGGCAAATAAACATAAGAACAGTATAAAGTGATATCTTCACTGGAGATAAACTTACATTAATTTATTACTGTGTTGTTTACTTTCTCCGACTTTCCCAAGCAAGGGCGATAAATTTTGCGAGGGATTTTTAATAGTTTTCATCTTCAGTCATGAGTATTCTGGTAATGACCCTTTGACTCGAAATGTCCTCATCAAAGATTATGCATTTTTGTCGTATACTTTCATACGACTTGCAAACAAACAAAAAATGCATTTCATCTTCTGTCTCTACATTACACATGGGACAAATAGAGTGTGCCGATGAATTTGAGTAAAACCATCTTGTTGTTGCATTTAGCCCTAGGGCTCTTAGTCTAAAACGAGCAAGATTGCTTCTGTGCCATTTATTTGTTACAGCCTTTATATATTTTTCGGTTTGAAATATACTTTTAAAGGAAAGGAACCAATCATATTTCTCAGATTCTTCCATTTGAGCGTGCCAGTTTTGCTTGTACGAATCAACTAGTCTATCCCTAAATTCTGAAATAAATCCTTGTTAATAACCAACTCCCTGGCACATCCACACAATACCAAATCCATGTGTGGTTAACATTTTCTTAACGAAATATGCCCAGTTTTGTTTACTCGAGTCTAATTGATTCAGTAACATCTCATATGCCTGCTTGCACAATCTTGACATTGGGAGCTGGGTTAATTTCAACCAGTATTTAATACACTTCATTTGAGTTTTCAAAAACAAAGGACAACGGCCTGTTTCTCCATATAACATTTTATTAGATGAATGCAATGGTACCGAAAGGAAGCGTTTGATGGCAAATGTATGTACCTTTTCCATTTTATGATTGCTCGAAAAACCCCATATTTCTGAGCCATACGTTAAGATTGGTTCAATTTGTGAGTCGAAAAGTTTCCAAAGTCAGTGCAGTTCAATTTTCTTAGAGAGAGATAGAGAGAGAGAGAGAGAGTACAGGCAAGCAAGCGAAAAAAACATCACGCCTGCAAATAGTTCTCAACTCTCCAGGGATGGGATCTCCATTTTTGTCGGGGGGGGGGGGGGGGGGCGGAAGGGGGCAGATTTGAGTTGTACATCCCTTGCTGTTGAAGGGTTTAGTTACTAAAGGTTTACGGGGGTCTTAAATTTCAGCACGGCCTCTCCTGTCGTAGTGGGATTCTGACCTAGCTTCTCTCTTGCTGTCTGTCCTTTTCTACCCTTCCAAGCAGATGTGCCGCGCATTTCAATGTCTATTTAAGGTGTTTGACAGTTCTGTGGGGTTGGGGATGGGTGGTAAGAGTTTTTAAGAAGGTAGGGACAGGGGGCAGGGAGGGTGGGTAGGTACCTGATATTTTCGTCTTTTTCTCATGTGGCACACCTTCACACGCTGAACAGAGAGAGAGAGAGAGGAGAGAGAGACAGACAAAACAGACAGAAAGAGAGAGAAAGAAACAGAGACAGAGAGAGTGAGACAGACAGAAAGAGAGAGGAGGAGAGAGGAGAGAGAGATTCATCAAAAAAAAGACAAAACGACTCAGAGAGTTTGTGTGTTCCCGCATGTGTGTGTGTGTGGGGTGTTGTGTTGTGTGTGTGTGTGTGTGTGTGTGTGTTGTGTGTGTGTGTTGTATGTGTGTGAAAGGGGGAGAGAGAGAGAGAGAGAGAGAGAGAGAGAGAGAAAGAGTTATTCAAGGAAAGAGAAAGAGAGAGAGTTTTTGTGTATGTGCGTTAGAGAGAGAGAGAGAGAGAGAGAGAGAGAGAGAGAGAGAGAGAGAGAGAGAGAGAGAGAGACTTCGACCACCAGATAATTTATTCATTTAGGCCGTAACTAGCCCCTTGTGAAATACAAAAACATTTTTCAACCTCATGATTTGCAAAATGTGGCATTTATTGCTCATTAAGAAAATTTCGACAGTTACACCAGAGACAGCATACAAATGAGGAAAAAGTGTGTGTGTGTGTGTGTGTTGTGTGGTGTGTGTGTGTGTGTGTGTGTGTGTGTTGTGTGTGTGTGTGTTGTGTGTTGTGTTTGTTTGTGTATGTGTGTGTGTGTGTGTGTGTGTGTGTGTGTGTGTGTGTGTGTGCGTGTGTTGGTGTTGGTGTGTTTGTGTGATATGTGTGTGCGTGTGTGTGTGTGTGTGTTTGCTTATGTGTATTTTTGTGTGAGTGCGTGTTTGTGTTTGTGTGTGTTTGCGCGTGTGTGTGTGGGTGTGCGTGTGTGTTTGTGTATGTGTGTTTGTGTGGGTGTTGGTGTATATCTATGTGAGTGTGTGGGGTTTTGTGTACGTGTGTGTGTGTATTTTGTGTGTGTGTGTGGTGTGTGTACGCGTGTGTGTGTGTTGTTGTATGTTTGCGTGTGTGTGTGCGTGCGTTTATGTGGTTTGTGTGTATTTGTGTGTGAGTGTGTGTGTGTGTGTGTGTCTGTGTGTGTGTGTGTTTGCGTGCGTGTGTTTGTGTATTGTATTTGTGTGTGTGTGTGTGTATGTGGGTGTGTATGTGTTTGTGTGAGTCGTATGTGTGATTGTGGGTACTTGTATGTGTGAGTGAGTGATGAGTCAGTGTGTGTGTGTGTGTGTGTGTGTGTGTGTGTGTGTGTGTGTGTGTGTGTGTGTTGTGTGTGTGTGTGTTGTGTTGTTTCTCCCTCTCTCTGTCTCTTTCTATCTCTATCTATCTATCTATCTATATTATTATTATATTATATATATATATATACACATATATACATATACATATATACATATACATATATATATTACATATATACATATATATATATGTGTGTGTGTGTATGTGTGTGTGTTTTTCTCAGTGTGCGTACATGTGCTTAAGTGCGTGTGTGTGTATATGTGTGTGTTTTGTGTGCGTGTGTGTGCGTGTGTTTGTATGTGTGTGTGCTTGTGTGTATGAGAGAGATAGAGGGTCCAGACCAAATGGTTTAATCATTTAGGCCAAAGCCCCGTGAGAACGTGCTTGAAATAGAAAGACTGTTTTGATCCATGCAGTTTGTTAATGCTCTTAAATATTACTCATCGAGAAAATATAGACAGTTAAGTTTCAATAACATATATAAACGATAAAGAAGAGGTGTTGGTCAGTGAGAGAGAAAAAGAGCTTTTATGTATATGTGTGTGTATGTATGTATGTATGTATGTATGTATGTATGTATGTATGTATGTATGTATGTATGTATGTATGTATGTGTGTATTGATGTTGTGTATGTGTGTGTTGTATGTAGTAAAGTATGTATGTATGTGTGTATGTGTGTGTATGTATGTATGTATGTATGTGTATGTATGTATGTATGTATGTTGTGTATGTATGTATGTGTGTATATGTGTGTGTGTATGTATGTATGTATGTATGTGTGTATGTATGTATGTATGTATGTATATGTGGTGTATGTATGTATGTATGTATATGTGTGTGTATGTATGTATGTATGTGTGTATGTATGTATGTGTGTATGTATGTATGTATGTATGTGTGTATGTATGTATGTATGTGTGTATGTATGTATGTATGTGTGTATGTATGTATGTATGTATGTATGTGTGTACGTATGTATGTGAGTATGTATGTATGTTGTATGTGTGTAGTATGTATGTGTGTATGTACGTGTGTATGTGTGTATGTAGTATATTGTGTGTATGTATGTATGTGTATGTAGTGTGTATGTGTGTATGTATGTTATATGTGTGTATGTATGTATGTAATGTATATATGTACGTATGCATGTATGTATATGTATGTATGTATATATGTATGTATGTATGTATATATATATATATATAATATGTATTATATATATATATTATGATATGTATATAGTATGTATGATGTATGTAATGTATGTATGCATGCATGTATGTATATGTGTATGTATATGCATGCATGTATGTAGTGTATGTATGCATGCATGTATGTAATGTATGTTTATGTATGTATGTATGATGCATGTATGTATGTATGTATTGTATGCATGCATGTATGTATATGTATGTATGATCATGTATGTGTATATAGTATCATGTATGTATGTATGTGTATATGTATGTATGTATGTGTATGTATGTATGTATATATGTATGACTGTATTATGCACGTACGTGTGTGTGTATGCGTGTGTGCGTGTGTGCGACACAGGTTTAGAGGGAGAGAGAGAAGGAGGGAGAAAGGGAGATTAAATGAAATATAATGTTATTTTAAGATAAGTTTAAACTTTGTATTGTCCAAGGATGTATAATAACGATATTGTTATCGTTATTGTGTTAGCGCATGTGCCAGCTTTTATACCCACCTGCCTTGGTTATCTGTTTGCGTTAACAGAAAAAAATAAAATAGTTACTATACTGTAAAAGAATTAAAATGTCATCGAACGAAGGAAAAAACAAACCACACATACATTAAAAATATTTGTAGAATGGAGGGGGAGAGATAGAACTCAGAATGTCTCAATGTTCAACAGCCTTAAGCCACAATAACACGATGTTGTTGAGGAGAAAGGGGAGAGAGAGAGAGAGAGAGAAGGGGGAGGGAGGAGGAAGGGAGAGAGAGAGGGAGGAGGGAGAGATATGGGGAGAGGAAAAGGAGAGAGAGAGGGAGCGTAAGGGAGAGAGAGAGAAAGAGAGAGGGAGAGAGAGATGGGAGAGAGAGAAAGGGAGAACAAGGGAGAGAGATGAAAGAAAAAGAGAGGGGAGAGAGAGAGAAAGAGAGGAGAAAGAACGAGATAGAGAGAGGAAGAGAGACAGACAAACAGACAGACAGACGGACAGACAGACAGGAGTAAGTTCAAACAGCATCCGTTGACGCCAAGTAAAAAAGACCTGCACAAATCGGAGGGCGATCAGGGAAAAACATTCTGTGGAACGGGTTGTCTCAAATGTATGTGAGATAATTCTTATATTCATCTTCATGGATTGAAATAATAATAATAATATAATAATGTTTATTTGTATAGCGCTATTCCATATAAAAACATGCTCACCAGCGCTTACATTTCGCAAGAAAGGCAAAAGGTGATAAAAAATGTTCACAATTACATACACAATAGATAACAACAAACATTAAAGCTATACAAGTAAGAAGACACTAAGAAACCACAGAATATTAAAATTTAAACACTGACTTATGTAATGAAGAAAGATTAACAGATTTTTCATATGAATAAAAGAGGCATACTGTGTTTATATATTGCTGCGTGTGTGTGCTTGCGTACGTGTGTGTGTACATGTGTGTGTGCGTGCGTGTGCGTTGCTGTGCGCGTGTGTTTGTAAGAATGTGTGTGTGTGTGTGTGTGTGTGTGTGTGTGTGTGTGTGTGTGTGTGTGTGTGAGAGAGAGAGAGAGAGAGTGTGTGTGTGTTTATGCATGCAATAGTTGTACATAAAATTATAATCAATATTTTGAATGAAGATAAAAACAGAAAAATTCTAACCATATACAGGAAAAACATTACAACTTCAGTATTACAGCATTAATACCTTGACAATCAAATTCCTCACAAATTATGAACTATTCGCATATCATACATCATAATTTACATTACAAACAAAGATTTGATAAAGTTTCTTAAAGTATTTCAGTCTCTTTCCCACTCAATTTCTCCCCTATCCCTTCCTCAGCTGTACACATACAGTGATACACACACATGCTCACTCAAGCACACACACACACACACACACACACACACACACACACACACACACACACACACACACACACACACACACACACACACACACATACACACATGCACGCACACACACACCTTGCTCTATAGGCCCTTATACAAAATACTGTTATACAGGCAGGAGAGATTAGTCTGATAATGGAGTTTGGGTTTGTATATGTCAGTATGTTTTGTGTATATACATAATTTTGTACAAAATGAATGAAGAAATGTTGAATAGAAGGAAAAAAAAAAAAAAAAAAAAAAAAAAAAAAAAAAAGCACAAATCTTCGTCGCGGAAATATGAGCGAAAGGTGGATCGATTAGTGTTGTGGCAACATTGTCAGGACAAATCATTATATAGCACGTCTTAACGTTTTCTTTTACACACGTAATCCTGGCATGGGTGACACGATGTGAAATTATTAACGATGGATCATTGGCTTATTAATCATCGTGTGTGTGTTTGTGTGTGTCTCGAGGTGATGTTTATTTCATCCAATGACAAACCGGGAGTGAGCGAGCGACACGCACTTGCACGCACGCGCGCGCGCGCGCGCGCGAGCGCACGCGTTCACACACAGACACATTAGTTGAAATACTTACGCTGACATATGCTGTCTCACACATGCGCACACGTGCATGCACGCGCACACATATACACACAAACACACACTCACCGCGCCCGCACGCACACACACACACACACATACACACACGCACGCACTCATGCACACACGCACGCACGCATGCACACACACACATACACACTCACATGCGCCTGCGTGCACACACACACACATACTCCTCTCTCTCTCTCTCTCCCCTCTCTCTCGTCTAAAAGCACATACGTGCATAGACGTTAAAAGAAATAACGAACGAACGAACGAACACACACACACACACACACACACACACACACACACACACAGAGATGCATACACACATACACACACAAATGCACACACACAAATGCACACACACAGAGATGCATACACATATACACACACATGCACACACATATATGCATACACACACACACACACACACTCACACACAGATGCACACATACATACACACACAAATGCACACACATACACACACACACACACACACACACACACACACGCACGCACGCACGCACACACACACACAACACACACACACACACACACACACACACACACACACCAAATGAGAAGAACAAAAACCCAGGCGATTTAATCAACATAACAACCTTGAAGATTGTATACAACTTTTCTAAAGATGTTATTTTTTCTAACCTGTTTATTCGTAAATTTATCTTTCTTATTTCTTAGCTTGTTTCTTTCTTTCTTTCTTTCTTTCTTTCTTTCTTTCTTATTTTTTATGTAACCTATTTGTTTCCCTTATTTATTTACCTATTTCTTATTTCTGATCTAACAAAATTTATTCGTTTATGTATTAATCTGTGTCTTATTTTTTTGTGTAATCTTTTTGTTCGTTCGTTTGTTCGTTTCTTGTTTATTATTTAACCTGTTTGGTTGTTCGTTTATTTATCTTTTTATTTTCTTTTATCTAACTTATTTGTTCGTTTATTTGTTTATCTATTTTTTATTTGTTCTCTAACTTGTTTGTTCCTTTATTTGTTCGTGTATTTCTTGTTTCTTATCCAACCTATTTGTTCGTGTATTTACATATTTATGTCTTAGTTCTTATCTATTTGTTTGTTTATTTTTTTCTTAATTCTTATCTGACCTGTTTGTTCGCTTCTTTATATATTTCTTATTTCTTATCCAACCTGTCGTTTATTTATATATTTCTTATTTCTTACCTGACCTATTTGTTCGTTTATTTATTTATCTATTTTTATCTATTTGTTGTTTATCTTGTCTATTTCTTTGTTTATTTATTTGTGTTTATTTATTTATTATTTCTTATCTAACCTTTTTTTTCCTGATTTACATGTATTTATTTCTTATTTCTTATCTAACTTATTTGTTCGTTTATTTCGTTGTTCATTTATTTATTTATTTATTCAATCAGTTGGCAGTTTTATGTGTACATGTGTCAACAGACGGTATACAATGAGCGTGCCACAACGCCTTGCGTGTATAACGGTAATATTGTAATGTATAGCGGTTGTTGGCACTTGTGTTTTTTTCTTCCTTCATCACGCTCTCCCCCCCCCCCCTTCTTCTCCTTCTCCTTCTTCTCTCTCTCTCTCTCCCTCTCCTTTTTTCTCTCTCTGTCTCCCTCCGCTCTCTCTCCCTCACTCTCTATCTCTCATTCACACACACACACACACACACACACACACACACACACACACACACACACACACACACACACACGCACACACACACACACACACACACACACACACAAACACACACACACACACACACACAAACACACACACAAACACACACTGCCACTAGGACGGACAGACAGACAGACAGAGACAGACAGACAGACAGACTGCAGAGAGAGATACATATAATATGTACTATGTATCATTTATTCATTGATGGTTTTGGTCTAAAATCACTTAGGTGAATAGACATTAAACCAATGACTATGACCACCACAGAGAGAGTGACACTGACAGAGAGAGAGACAGACAGAACAAGATTGAGGCAGCCGAGATGTGGTTTCTAAGAAGAATGTTGAGAGTTCCATGGACAGCAAAGAAAACAAACGAGACAGTCTTGATGGAGGCAAACACAAGTAGATCACTCAT
>JAPXFY010000033.1:37650734-37655734 GCA_030674185.1 Monoplex corrugatus
GTGTTTGTTTGTGTGTGCGTATGTGTGTGTGTATGTGTGTGTGTGTTTGTGAGAAAGAGAGAGGGAGTGAGTGAGAGAGAGAGAGAGAGAGAGTGAGAGAGCTTTGCCATTAACACTATCATAAACTGTTTACATAAACAACAAAAGAAACAAACAAATAAATCAAAAACGGACAGAGTATGGTATCAAATCAAATCAACAGAAAAGATGATAAAAATGAGACAAAGTGGGAGAGAACCCAAATTAAATGAGGTAACTAAATCAAACACACTAAGGAGGAGGGAGGTAGAGAGAGGGGAGAGAGAGAGGAGAGGGAGGGAGAGCCTTCTCTGTTTCTGGTCCACTCTCCTGGAACAAACTTCCTCTCTCAGTCCGTCAGCGACCTACTTTTGCCTCCTTCAAGTCCGCTCTCAAAACTCACCTTTTCTCCTCTGCATAAAATCCTAACCTCACTCAACCCCCTTCTGCAGCCTGTCTCCGCTCGGAGGGGAATCACTTTGTTTTAATATATAACTGTATATGATGTGCTCTCTGTGGTTTTCCATTGGTTTTATTCTTGCTTTTATTGCTTTTATTCTTTCTCCCCATTTGTGGCCATGCGTGTGTGTTGTGTGTGTGTGTGTGTGTGTGTGTGTGCGTGCGTGCGTGTTGTGCGTGTGTGTCTTTTCGGCGCTTGGATTTGATTTTGTCGAGATTTTGCGCTATATAAATATTGTAATTATTATGTATGCATGTGCGTACGAATGTATGTATGTATGTATGTATGTATGTATGTATGTATGTATGTATGTATGTATGTATGTATGTATGTATGTATACGCTTAGATTTATGTATGTATGTATGTATGCATGTATACGCTCAGCTTAAATTTATGTATGTAAGTATGTATGCATGTATGTATGCATGTATACGCTCATATGTATGTAGGTATGTATGCATGTATACGCTCAGCGCTTAGATTTGATTTTATCAAGATTTTGCGCTATATAAATAAAATATATTATTATTATTATTATTATTAGAGGGAGAGACAGAAGAGAAAGAGGGAGAGAGAGAGAAACAGTGAGACACAGAGGAGAGAGAGGATATAGAGGGTGTGTGGAGGGGGAAGGAGAGGTAGGGAGACAGAGAGAGAGAGAGAGGAAGGGAGAAAGAGGGGGAGGGTGTTGGGGTGGCTGAAAAAGGAGAGACAGACAAACAGACAAAAAAACATAGCAATATTACCATATCTCCAAAAGCACTCCTTTTAAGTCACACCCTTAGCGGTGTTGCGCTTCAGCGATTAAATGACATTTTCCGTAATAAATGTCAGGTTTAAAAAAAAATTTGTTGTTATTGCCTTTTTCTTTTTCTTTTTTTTTCCATTCAAAACCTAACGTCTGCCTACTCCTTCCTCTCTTCCCCCCCCCCCTCCCCTCCTGTACAGGTGACATGGCTGAAGGGTTTTTCAGTTCTGTTCAATGCATTCTGGTTCAAATCGGTTCGATTCTTTTCAGACGATTTCAAAACCACCTCTCTCTTTATCTGTCTGTCTGTCTCTCTGTCTCTGTCTCTGTCTCTGTCTCTCTGTCTCTGTCTCTCTGTCTCTGTCTCTGTCTGTCTGTCTCTCTCTCGCTGTCGCATGAATCACAAAAGCGTTATCTCCCTCCCCACCCCATTGACTATTGTATTGTGGTCTTCTCTCTCTGTTTCTGTCTGTCTCTGTCTGTCTCTCTGTTTCTCTCTCTGTCTCTCTCTCTCTGTCTCTCTCTGTGTCTCTCTCTCTGTTTCTGTCTGTCTTTCTGTTTCTCTCTCTGTCTCTTTCTCTCTCTCTCTGTCTTTCTCTCTCTCTCTCTCTCTCTCTCTCTCTCTCTCTCTCTCTCTCTCTCTCTCTCTCTCTCGCTCGCTCGCTCGTCGTTCTCTCTCTTTCTCTCTTTCTCTGTCCTTCTCATTCTCTCGTTCTCTCTGATTGCCTGTCTCTCTGTCTCTCTGTCTCTGTCTCTCTGTCTCCGTCTCACACTCTCTCGTTCTCTCTCTCTCTGTCCCCCTCTCTCTATTCTCTCTCTCCTGTACGTCGTCCATTCTCTCTCGTTCTCTCCTATCTCTGTCTCCTCCGTCTCTTCTCTCCCCCCCGTCTCTCTCTCCCCTCGTCCCTTCCTCTCTGGTATTCTCACTGTCCTCCGCCGCACCCCCCCCCGCCTACTCCCCATCGTTTCTCTCGCTCCGGTGAGAGTGAGATTGACTCAGGTGGTATCATAAAGTCTGTACCTTAACTCTGAGAGACACAGAGGAGAGAGAGAGGATATAGAGGGTGTATGGAGGGGGGAAGGAGAGGTAGGGAGACAGAAAGAGAGAGAGGAAGGGAGAAAGAGGGGGAGGTGTTGGGGTGGCTGAAAAAAGAGAGACAGACAAACAGACAAAAAACAGCAATATTACCATATCTCCAAGACTCGGGGGGTGAGGTGGTAGAGACCTCAACATTTTCCCAGGCCCAGCGTTACGAAGGCGATGCTCGTCTCCTCTTAAGTTGATTGTCTCAGGATGGAAAGATAAAGGTTTCAGTTTCATTTTGGCTTTTTCAAAATAACGTCCCCACACTCGGAGTGAATTCCATGTATGCACTTGTGCCACTTGATGCCACCAAACGTCCCCACACTCGGAATAAATTCCATATATGCACTTGTACCACTTGATGCCACCAAACGTCCCCATACTCGGAATAAATTCATGTATGCACTTGTGCCACTTGATGCCATCATGTAGTGAGAAGATCTAAACTGATCATGGCATAAGCCTTAAAAGCCTGCACATAAGCCCTGTGCGCTGGGAAAAAAATCTTGAGAGAGGGGAGAGAGAGAGAGAGAGAGGGAGAGAGAGAGAGAGAGAGAGAGAGAGAGAGAGAGAGAGAGAGAGAGAGAGATGAAAACAGAACCAGCCCACTTCTGTAAACTGACCTTTACCAACACCCTGCACAAATTACGTAAGGTAAAGGCTGTCAAGTTTACCGCACCATCAAGCAGCATGCTGTGGATCATATGAAGATTTGCCGATCAATATCATCATCATCATCATCGTCATCAGGTGCCCTGCCGTATGGCGTCGGCGATCATGGACTTCCATCTGTCTCTATCTCTCGTTGCTCCTAGCATCTCCCCCACCCTCCTCGTCCCCAGCCACTCTCCAAGTCCGTCCAGCATTTTCTCCCTGGGTCTACCTCGTGCTCTCTTTCCCTCCAGCTTTCCCGTTGTGACCAGGTGCTCCAAATCCACCTTCCTCATAAAATGGCCTATAAATGTTTCGTATCTTTCCCCAATCTTCCTTACGAGTGATCTACCTGTGTCTGCCGATCAATATGAGTTAAGAAAATAGAAATACGTAGCCATAAAACAGAATACGTAGACATAACACATAGGTAGAAAGAAACTCTAGGGAGAGCTAGACAACAGAAGGTCTTCAGAGAAGTAACCCCCTTTAGACAAGTGTTTCGGCCCTGAATTCCTTACACTCTCGGGGGGCCGGGCCACATCCAGGTCATGACTCCTGGATGCCCTTCTGCTGTTGTCTTTTTTTTTTTTTTTTTTTTTTTTTTTTTTCCCACGCCGGGAATCGAACCTGGGCGATTCTGCGCTTCAGAACTGCGGTACGCGGTTTTACCAATGTGCTAACGGGGCACACATCATCTGTAGGGAATTTAATCCTTATGAAGTTCACTTTTTTGGTTCCTCCTTGCCCAGATCCAGCTTGAGCTCCTTTCTGCTGCCTCTGCCATCGCTTTAAGGGCTCTAGTCCTCTTCTTCCCAGAAATGGCGAGTTGTTTCATGAGATCATAAGCGGAGGTGCCCACAAACCCTCTTGCCCCGACCTCTATGGCGAAGATTTTGACCCGCAGACCTGCTTTCTTCAGGGTGCTGGCAAGACCGGCGTATTTTTCGGTCTTGTAGATATGTGCTTCTTCCATTCTGCTTTCGTATGGCACAGTGAGTTCTATCAGAATCACTTGTTTCGAGGAGTCAGAGTGGAGAGCGATGTCTGGTCTCATGCCTGTCTTGCTGATGACATCTGGGTAATTTCTCCACTCTGGGAGGTCTGCTGTACACTCCCAGTCGACTGCTCCATCCAGAAGACCCTTTGGCAATGTGCTGGTTGTCATAGCCCTTTCGGGCCAGACCTGTTTCCCTCCTGCTTTGTAGAACGTTGTCATAGCAATTGGTGCGTTTGGGGTCATGGTTTTTTCGCTAACCACATCTGTGATCACTTTCAGAACTTGGTTGTGCCTCCATGTATACCTTCCTTGGGCTAGCGCTACTTTGCAAGAGCTTAGGACATGTTCCACTGTTTGTTTCTTCTGACAGAGCGGACATGCTGGGTCGTCTGCTTTCCCCCATTTCACTAAGTTTGCATTCGAGGGGAGCAGGTCATATACAGATCTGAGGAGGAAGCTTATCCTTAGAGGAGCCATGTGCCACATATCGTTCCAGCTGAGACTTCTTTGGAGTGCACTGTCCCATGTTGTCCATTGCCCCTGTTGACCTTGCTGGACTGCCTTCTGCACTCTTTTGACATCTTCTTCTTCCTTCAACTCCTGTATGATCATGTCTCTTTTTTCCTTCCCTTTGGCTTTGGACCACCACTGCATTTTTGAATACATAGACATATAGTATAGAATACATAGCCATAAAACACTGAATACGTAGCCATAGAACATAGAATACGTAGCCATAAAACATAGAATACGTAGACATAAAACATAGAATACGTAGCCATAAAACATAGAATATGTAGCCATAAAACAGAATACGTAGCCATAAAACATAGAATACGTAGACATAGAACATAGAATACGTAGCCATAAAACAGAATACGTAGACATAAAACATAGAATATGTAGCCATAAAACATAGAATACGTAGACATAAAACATAGAATACGTAGCCATAAAACATAGAATACGTGGACATAAAACATAGAATACGTAGCCATAAAACATAGAATACGTAGACATAAAACATAGAATACGTAG
>JAPXFY010000033.1:37673234-37678234 GCA_030674185.1 Monoplex corrugatus
GTAGGGGAGGCATTCTGCCGTATAATTGTGTACCCGAGGTTGGCTTGCCTTCACAGAAAGTCTCAGCGGGTGTGTGTGAAAGGTTGCATTATTCATTTTACATTTTTTTCAGTCAGTGTGTTGCGGATGTTTCGACACACAAACGTGGTGTGGTGTGTTGCTTGGGGATGAAGTTTGCCGTGGGGTCCTGTTTTGGGGTGACACCGGAATTTGGCTGCTGTGGATCACTCCACAATTCGGTATTGTTCAGTATGTTGCCTTGGTGCAAGGGCACTGATTTTCATCTGTGTTGTGTGTGTGTGTGTGTGTGTTGTGTGTGTTTGTGTGTGTGTGTGTGTGTGTGTCTGTGTGTGTCTGTGTGTGTGTGTGTGTGTCTGTGCTGATGTGTGCATGTGTTGTATATGAGTATATGTGAATGCGTATATACACTATTATGTATGCTATCTATCTATCTATCTATTATTATATTATATATATATATATAATATAATATAGATATATATGTATATTAATATACATATATACATATATATATATATATATCTTTGAGAGAGACAGACAACAGAGAAACAGAAAGAGATATGGAGATAGTATAGATAGACACACAAAAAACACATCTATCTATCGATCTTCTATCTATCGATCTATCTATCTGTCTGTCTGTCGTCTGTCTGTCTGTCTGTCAGTCTATCCGTCTATCTAGACACATACATGCATACATGCATACATACATACACATGCATACATGCATACATGCATACATACATACATACATACATGCATACATGTATACATGTACATGCATACTACTTGCATACATGCATACATACATGCATCATCATACATCATACATTACATACATACATACATGCATACATACATACATGCATACATGCATACATGCATGCATTATACATACATACATACATACAACAATGCATACATACATACATACATACATGCATCATACATACATACATACTTGCATACATACATACATACATACATACATACATACATGCATATACATACAACATGCATACATACATACATACAAACATGCATACATACATACATACATACATAATCATACATACATGACATACATACATACATACATACAAAACATACATACATACATACAACATTACATACATACAATACATACATACATACATACATACATACATACATGCATACATGCATACATCATACATACATACATACATACATCATACATACATACAAACATGCATGCATACATACATACATACATACATACATGCATATACTACAAACATACATACATGCATACATCATACATACATCATCATACATACATTACATACATACATACATACATATACATACATACATACAACAACATTACATACATACATACAATACATACATACATACATACATACATACATACATTACATACATACATACATACATACATACATACATTACATACATACTACATTACATAAATATACATACATTACATCATACATGCTACATACATTACATACATACATTACATTTACATACATTACATACATTACATACATTACTACATACATACATACATAATTACAGTACAATACAACATTACATCATTACAGTCATTACAGTACTTTATACTTGAGCAGAATTACAGTCACATACATTATACAAAACGAAAAGAGGTTGAGAGAGAAAGGAGGTTAAGAGAGGAAAGAGATGAGAGGTAGAGAGAGAAGGGAGAGTGAGAAAGAGGAGAAGGAGTGAGAGAGAAAGGGTAGGTAGAGAGAAAGAGAAGAAGGAGAGAGAGAAAGGGGTAGAGAGAAGAGAAGCGAGAGAGGAGGTAGATAGAGAGAAAGAGGGTAGAGAGAAAAGAGAAGAAGGTGAGAGAGAAAAGGGAGGAGAGAAAGAGAGAGAGGAGTGTAGAGAGAAAGGTAGAGGAAAGAGAGTAGAGAGGAATGAGAGAGAGAGAAAAGAGTAGAGGAGACAGAGGAGAGAGAAGGGGATGAGAAGAAGAAGAGAGAGGCAGGAGAGAGGTAGAGAGGAAGAGAGAAAGGAGTTGAAGAGAGAAAGAGAGGGGAGAGAAGAGGTAGAGAGAGAAGAGAGGAGTGAAAGAGAGAAAGAGATAGAGAGAAGTGAGAGGTGAAGAGAGAGAAGAAAGAGAGAGAGAAGTGAGAGAGAGAGATAGTGGGTAGAGGAGAAGAGGGAGAGAGAGCGAGAGAGAGGAAGGGGAGAGAAGAGAAGGAAGGAGAGAGGGAAAGAGAGGGAAGAGGAGAAGAAGAGGAGAGAAGAGAGAGAGGAGAGCGAGAAGAGAAGATGGAGAGAGAGAGAGAGAGAGAGAGGCAGAGAGGAGAGGAGGAGAGGAGAGAGGGAGGTAGAGAGAAGAGAGGAGGTGAGAGAGAGAGAGAGGAGAGATAGGGAGGATGAAAGTGGAAGAGAGAAGAGAAGAGAGAGTGAGAGGGGAGAGAGAGGAGAGAGAGAAGAGAAAGGGTGAGAGAGAAAGGGGTAGAGAGAAAGAGAGAGAGGGTGAGGGGAGAAAGGGGTAGAGAGAAAGAGAGAGAGGATGAGAGAGAAAAGGGGTAGAGGAGAAGAGAGAGAGGAGGGTGAGAGAGAAAGGGGTAGAGAGAAAGAGAGAGAGGGTGAGAGAGAAAGGGGTAGAGAGAAAGAGAGAAAGGGTGAGAGAGAAAGGGGTAGAGAGAAAGAGAGAGAGGGTGAGAGAGAAAGGGGTAGAGAGAAAGAGAGAGAGGATGAGAGAGAAAAGGGTAGAGAGAAAGAGAGAGAGGGTGAGAGAGAAAGGGGTAGAGAGAAAGAGAGAGAGAGGGAAAGAGAGCGGTAGAGAGAAAGAGAGAGAGCGAGAAGAGAGAGAGGTAGAGAGAGAGAGAGAGGCAGAGAGAGAGAGAGGCAGAGAGAAAGGGGTAGAGAGAAAGAGAGGGTGAGAAAGAAAGAAAGAGAGAGAGAGAGAGAGGTGAAAGAGAAAAAGAAAGAGAGAGAGAGAGAGTGAAGAGAGAAAGAAAGAGAGAGAGAGAGGTAGAGAGAGAGGAGAGAGAGAGAGAGAGTAGAGAGAGAAAGGGATAGAGAGGGAGAGAAAGAGAACGGTAAAGAGAAAGAGAGAGAGGGTGAGAAAGAAAGAAAGAATGAGAGAGAGTGAAAGAAAGAGAGAAAGAAAGATAGAGAGAGAGGTAGAGAGAGAGAGGCAAGAGAGAGAAAGGAGTAGAGAGGGTGAGAAAGAGAAAGAAAGAGAGAGAGCGAGCGAGAAGAGAGAGAGGTAGAGAGTGAAAGAAAGAGAGAAAGAAAGAGAGAGAGAGAGAGGTAGAGAGGACAGAGAGAGAAAGAGGGTGAGAGAGAGAGAGAGGTGAGAGAGACAGAGAGAGAAAGGGGTAGAGAGGGAGAGAAAGAGAGCGGTAAAGAGAAAGAGGGTGAGAAAGAAAGAGAAAGAAAGAGAGAGAGAGAGAGGAAAGAGAGAAAGAGGAAGAAAGGAGAAAGAGAGTGAAAGAGAGAAAGAAAGAGACAGAGAGGGTAGAGAGAGGGAAAGGGGTAGAGAAAAGAGAGCGGTAAAGAGAAAGAGAAAGAGGGTGAGAAAGAAAGAAAGAAAGAAAGAGAGGAGAGTGAAAGAGAGAAAGAAAGAGAGAGAGAGAGGTAGAGAGAGAGAGGCAGAGAGAGAGAAAGGGGTAGAGAGAGAGAGGCAGAGAGAGAGAAAGGGGTAGAGAGAGAGAGGTAGAGAGAGAGAGGCGAGAGAGAGAGAAAGGGGGTAGAGAGAGAGGTAGAGAGAGAGAGGACAGAGAGAGAGAGAAAGGGAGTAGAGAGGGAGAGGTAGAGAGAGAGAGGTTAGAGAGAGAGAGAGGTAGAGAGAGAGGCAAAGAGAGAGAAAGGGGTAGAGAGGGAGAGAGAGGAGAGAGCGACAAGAGAGAGAGAGGCAGAGAGAGAGAAAGGGGTAGAGAGGGAGAGAGAGAGAGAGCAACAAGAGAGGAGAGAGAGGTAGAGAGAGAGAAAGGGGTAGAGAGAGGGAGAGAGAGAGAGAGCGACAAGAGAGAGAGAGAGAGGCAGAGAGAGAGAAAGGGGTAGAGAGGGAGAGAGAGAGAGAGCGACAAGAGAGAGGCAGAGAGAGAGAAAGGGGTAGAGAGGGAGAGAGAGAGAGAGCGACAAGAGAGAGAGAGAGGGGTAGAGAGAGAGAAGGAGGGAGTAGAGAGAGAGAGAGAGAGAGGAGAGAGCGACAAGAGAGAGAGGCAGAGAGAGAGAAAGGGGTAGAGAGGGAGAGGAGGAGAGAGAGAGCGACAAGGAGAGAGAGAGAGAGGGGCAGAGAGAGAGAAAGGGGTAGAGAGGGAGAGAGAGAGAGAGCGACAAGAGAGAGAGAGAGGCAGAGAGAGAGAGAAAGGGGTAGAGAGGGAGAGAAAGAGCGGTAAAGAGAAAGAGAGAGAGGGAGAGAAAGAAAGAAAGAAAGAGAGAGAGAGAGGTAGAGAGTGAAAGAAAGAGAGAGAGAGAGAGAGAGGTAGAGAGAGAGAAAGGAGTAGAGAGGGAGAGAAAGAGAGCGGTAGAGAGAGGGTGAGAAAGAAAAAGAGAGAGAGAGAGAGCGAGAAGAGAGAGGTAGAGAGTGAAAGAGAAAGAGAAAGAAAGAGAGAGAAAGAGAGAGAGAGAGACAGAGAGAGAAACTGTAGGATTGGTTAAAAAAAAAAAAAAGAAGAAGAAAAAGTGGCAATAGAATATGTTTGACGTTACGGTTGTCTCTTTGTGATGTCATGTTATGGTCTCGTGTTTCTGGATGAATATGTTTTTATTGGATTAATTTATTATCTTAGCCATCCCCCCCCCTCGCGCGCGTGCATGTGTGTGCGTGCGTGCGTGCGTGTGTGTCTGTTTCAGCGCTTAGATTTGATTTTATCAAGATTTTTCGCTATATATATATTGTAATTATTAATTATTATAATAGTAGTGTTATTATGATTATGATAATGTTAATGATGATGATGATTACAAGTATTATTATAAATTATTGTTAT
>JAPXFY010000033.1:37683234-37713234 GCA_030674185.1 Monoplex corrugatus
CTTGAGAGAAACTGAAACTGTCGAACCCAGAACCTCTGAAAACAATTACGTGGACGCTGTAAAGAGGTACCCGCGGCTTTCTACCCGACTTAATAGGATACACAGAAATGACGTTGATGACATCAGCATCAGTGTTCGTCACCCGCCTGTCTCTGTCTGCTGTGAACTGAAGCCCTAAACATGAACAGCCAGGTAATACCGAGGGGATTCACCTGCAACTTTCCCCAGCCTGTAGTGCGTTGTACAGGCAGGTAAAAAAAAAATGACGCAGGGAGAAAACCCAGAACATCATTCTCTAGTTATTCCACCGTTTGTGTCGGCACCACTCTCACAACTGCCAATTATCCATTTTGATTTCTTCACTATCTGTGATGGTGGTGGTGATGGTGGTAGTAGAGGGGTGGTGGTGGTGGTGGAGTTAAATTGATGGGTTTAGACAATTGTATTAGGGATGGAAGATAGATTGGGGAAATCACGTACATACACGCACGCACACACGAACACACTCATCCGGGCATGCTAACACGAGCACATATACACGCGCGCACGTAAACACATACAAGTACGTGCGCACGCACACACACGCACACACCGCGCGCGCGCGCGCACACACACACACACACACACACACACACACAAGAATAATACACTGGTACACACCTACGCGCGTGCGTACAGAGAGAGAGAGAGTGATGTGTAACAGTCTTCAAAACACACACACATGAGCGCGAGCGTGCGTGCTCGCGCACACACACACACACACACACACACACAACACACACAACCACACACACACACACACACACACACACACACACACACACACACACACACACACACACACACACACACACACACACACACACACACACACACACCACGTACATAAAGAAGAAAAGAAAGACAGACAGACAGAAGAAACACACACACATAAACACCACACACACACACACACACACACACACACACACACACACACACACACACACACACACACACACACACACACACACACACACACACACACACACACACAAAACACACAACAAACAAACAAACAGACAGACAGTCATAAAAGACATCGTTGAAATATTACACAACCGTAAACCAGCAAGTCTGCTGACACTCAAGAGTTGTCGTGGCGTTCCTGTGTATACCTGTGTGACCTTAGCACAAACATCTCTTTTGTATCGATCTGAAAACGGGTATAGACACGTCCACAGGCCATGCTTCCGCCTTCCTGTTTGCCTACACAGGTTTGCACATGTGTGAAACTCGGGCCTTGAAAATTGGAAAGGCTTCTTTTGACTGGCTTCATAGTGAATTGTTGTTGATTCTTTTGATAGATGGAAATTCGGGCCTCGGTTTCAGTTTCAGTTTCTCAAGATGACGTCTCCGCGCTCGGAACGAATTCCATATGCTCTAACGTCACAGGTGTTACATGTATGGTGACCGTGGCACAAGCCTTAAGCCTGCACATTTTTTTTTCCGAAACTGAAAATGCATACAACCAAATATCGCCAGCTGTTCCTTAGTTCATGCAGTAATGCTTACATCCAAATAACATCTTACTGAACATGATTTCGCAGAGTTAGTACGTAAACACATGAGCTGGCCTGAGGCCCTACCTAGACTATGTTTTACCTAGTCTATATTTTATACTGGTGTTTTATCAGCCTACCACTGGAATAATCTTGGTTACATGTAAATGACATGTGCATGTGTGTATCTTACCTTCAAAAAAAGAACATGCGTATAAAGTAAATGAATAAATTATTAAAAATCTGAATCACAACACAACTAGCTATTCTTATAAACTTGTCTCACTTGACAGAACCTCCCCCCCCCCCTCCCAGTCAATGCCTAAATGCTCAGCTGTCTATCAACCAGGTGAAGTCAATATTTTCTTAAACACAAATACGTACGTACGTACGTACGTAAGTAAGTATGTCATACTTTTTAGTATACACATGTTCATACACTCAAACACATGCAAAAAAGCATTCGTCCGTCACGCAACAGCACGCACTCCTTCCAACCAAAGGCACTAAACAAACTGCGATATATTCTTTTTTTTACATTTATTATTACTAATTTTCACCCATCACTCATACAACATACACAACCACGCACCTTCATACTCTCTCTCCTCCTTCGTTTTCTCCTCCCTCTTCGTCTCCTATTCCTCGTTTCCTTCTTATTCTTCTTTTCTTTCTTTTTCCTCGTCTTTCTTCCTCGTCTTTCTTCCTCGTCTCCCTCTTCGTCTCCTTCTTCCTCGTCTCCTTTTTCCTCGTCTCCTTCTTCCTCGTCTCCTTTTCCTTCTTATCCTTATTTTCCGCCTTTTTCTTTCTCTCCTTTTCTTCTCCTTCCTCTTCTTCTTCTTCTTCTCCTTTATCTAATTCTTTCTTTCTTCTCTTTTTATTTGTTTCGCCTTCTTTTCTTCATAACTTTTTCGCGTTCTTCTTGTTCTTGTTCTTCTCCTTCTTCTTCTCCATTCTATAGGCGGTTGTTGTCGAGACACCTTCCTCTTGGCGGATTCTTTTTCGACTGCCTCCCAAAACCTATTCCTTTTGTTTTTAACTTGGGTGAGCTGTTTTCCGAAAACTCAACCACACATGCACACACAAAATTTCCTTCCGCACGCAACATAAAACTCATGCATACATTACTCCATGCACACGACACAAAAATCAAGAGCACGCACCACCCTGCGCACATGACAAAGTAGGTAAGCAAGTAAGCAAGCAAACAAACAAGCGAGAGAGTGAATAAGTGAATAAGAAGTAAGTTCAGCCTCAGAAACTGGAAAAGGCTTTCTTTGGCTGGCTTCATACTGGTCTAGTTGGTTCGCTTGATAGACTTGTGGACTCAGTATCTGATCATCATCATCATCATCATCAATAAAGTGCCTTGCCACATGGCGTTGGCGATCGTGGCCGGCCTTCCATCTGTTTCTATCCCTTGTTGCCTCAAGCATCTCTTCCACCCACTCTGTCTTCAGCCACCCTGCAAGTCCGTCCAGTATTTTTTCCCTGGGTCTACCTTGTGCTGTCTGATATCTCGAGTTCAATCCCCCAGCCCGCAGCATTAGAATTTGGCCTGTTCATTGCCCGTGTCCGTTTTAACCCTTTGACTCCCATACTGTATCATCATCACCATCACCATCATCATCATCATCATCATCATCATCATCATCATCATCAGGAGATGCCTTGCCGCATAGCGTTGGCGATCATGGACTTCCATCTGTCTCTATCTCTTGTTGCCCCAAGCATCTCCTTCACCCTCCTCGTCTTCAGCCACTCCGCAAGTCCGTCTAGCATTTTCTCCCTGGGTCTACCTTGTGTTTTCTTTCCCTCCAGCTTTCCCGTTGTGACCAGGTGCTCCAAATCCCCCTTCCTCATAAAATGGCCTATAAATGTTGCCTGTCCTTTCCTAATCTTCCTTATGAATGATCTACTTGTGTCTGCCTCCATCAAGACTGTCTCGTTTGTTTTCTTTGCTGTCCATGGAACTGTCAACATTCTTCTTAGAAACCACATCTCGGCTGCCTCAATCTTGCTCTGGCTTTGCTTGTTGACTGTCCACGCCTCACATCTGTATTGGTTCTATATATCATTCAACTGAAAAGAAAAAAAAAACACCTTGATTCCTTCACCTTATCCACCAGCCTCCTGCAGGAAGCTGGTGAATAGGGTGAGGAATCAAAAGGGTTAAGTTTTTGTTTTGCTAGCATGGTTGGTTGTCTGTCAATGGAGAACGCTGGTAGACAGGGTGCGGGAGTCAAAGGGTTAACGTTTTAATCAGTCTGGTGACGTCAGCTTGGTATTTTATAGGCCCCCTTCTCCGCCTTTTGACTTTCTCGCACCCTGTCCACCAGCTTCCTGCATTTTCAACCATGCTAACAAGGCAAATCTTTAACCCCGTCACTCCCTCACCCTGTCCACCAGCTTCCTGCATTTTCAACCATGCTAACAAGGTAAATCTTTAACCCCGTCACTCCCTCACCCTGTCCACCAGCTTCCTGCATTTTCAACCATGCTAACAAGGCAAATCTTTAACCCCGTCACTCCCTCACCCTGTCCACCAGCTTCCTGCATTTTCAACCATGCTAACAAGGCAAATCTTTAACCCCGTCACTCCCTCACCCTGTCCACCAGCTTCCTGCATTATTCAACCATGCTAACAAGGCAAATCTTTAACCCCGTCACTCCCTCACCCTGTCCACCAGCTTCCTGCATTTTCAACCATGCTAACAAGGCAAATCTTTAACCCCGTCACTCCCTCACCCTGTCCACCAGCTTCCTGCATTTTCAACCATGCTAACAAGGCAAATCTTTAACCCCGTCACTCCCTCACCCTGTCCACCAGCATCCTGCATTTTCAACCATGCTAACAAGGCAAATCTTTAACCCCGTCACTCCCTCACCCTGTCCACCAGCATCCTGCATTTTCAACCATGCTAACAAGGCAAATCTTTAACCCCGTCACTCCCTCACCCTGTCCACCAGCATCCTGCATTTTCAACCATGCTAACAAGGCAAATCTTTAACCCCGTCACTCCCTCACCCTATCCACCAGCTTCCTACAGGATGCTGGTGGATAGAGTGAGGGAGTCGAAGCAGGAAGCTGATGGACAGGATGAAGGAATCAAGGGGTTAAGTTTTTGTTGTTTTGTGTTGTTGTTTTCAGTCGGTGGATAAGGTGTGAGCAACTGTGACAATAGCAATATTTATTTATTTATATTCTTTTTTTTTTTAATTTAACCCTTTGACTCCCGCACCCTTTCCATCAGCATCCTGCATTGTCAACCATGCTAGCAAAGCCTTAACCCTCTGACTCCCTCATCCTAACCACCAGCTTCCTGCAGGAAGCTGGTGGATAGGGTGTGGGAGTCAAAGGGTTAAGTTTTTGCAGTTGGTGGATAGGGTGCGGGAGTCAAAGGGTTAATCCCCCTGAAGACAGGTTGGGCAGAATGTTCAACACCAGGGGCATGTCCTTGTTATTTACGTCAATGCAGTGAATTGTATAGTTATTAATTTTCTTAACAAAAGGTGTTTTGTTTCTATTTTCAGAATATTGATATGATCCTGATGATGCCATTTATTGGCGAAAATTACACACTGCAGTGATAATTCGAAAAATCATCGTTGGCTCACACCAGCATCGTACTAATTTTATGTTTTCCTGTTGTTTTTTCTTTCAGGGTTTTCGATGTGCTTAGATGTGTGTGTGTGTGTGTGTGTGTGTGTGTGTGTGTGGTGTGTGTGTGTGTGTGTGTGTGTGTGTGTGTGTGTGTGTGTGTGTGTGTGTGTGTGTGTGCTTTTTTGTTTGTTTGTTTGTTGTTTGTTGCGATGTTTGTAGCCCTGATGTGGGTCTGAGCAGTTGGCTGGGCTTTAAACCAGAAATGATGATAATGATTTTTTTAAGGATCGTGGCATTCAGGTGGGTTGCCTTTGTGCCCACCTTTTTCTTCCCATTTCTTCACCACCTTAACCACCACAGAGGCTGGCAGTTTTTACAGTGCGATGATGATGATGTCAGTGAGAGTGATAATCATGATGCTGTGGAGTTCCATCTAGGACTGAGACTGCGTGACAGGGTTGTACTCTACGTTTACTATCATAATATATCCTGACGTCAACCAGGCCCGAGAGATACAGACACCTGAGGTGCTGGTCGGAAGATTTGAGCAACATCCTCAATGACGCATCCGTGAAGTGGATGAGACTCGACTGTGTGGTCCAGTTTTCCCAATGAGCCCATAGCACGCCAAACTATGGGTAGGAGGCGGTTAGAGATGAAAAATCCCGCAATGATTTTTTTTGAAGGGCCTGATGGGGATTCGAACCTACAGCCTTCCAGTCGGTAGTCCGTTGCGCTAACCACTACACCATGGCGACTGGTGTAATGATTTATTCTTTGATGTGCTGAAATGTTTCCTTGAAATGACATAAATGATGGAATTATGTTGTTCATTTGTCTATCTGGTTGACTGAAATGATTGAGCTTTTGTTTTGTTTTGTTTTTTTGTTTTGTTTTGTTTTGTTTTGATTTCATGACCTAAGTCATTGCTTGATTCTTTTCTTGATTGTTTTGACCTGATTGATTTGATTGATTGATTTATTCGTTTATCTTAATAATGATTGATTTCTTGATCTGATCAACTTAAGTTTTATCGATCAGTTGATTTATAGTTGTTTTATTTCTTACCTTGTCCTTTGAGATTAGTTATTGCTTACATGCTTGCTTGCGTGCTTAGCTTGCTTACTTAAGTGACTGATTGGTTTGTTGATTGATTAATTGATTGATTGATTGGCTGATTGATTGATTGATTGATTTGTTTATAGATTGGATGGTTGCTTAATTGATTGGCTTGTTGATTGATCGATCGACTGATTGATTGATTGATTTGTTTATAGATTGGATGGTTGATTAATTGATTGGCTTGTTGATTGATCGATCGATCGACTGATTGATTACTTGATTGATTACTTGATTGATTGATCGATCAACTGATTGATTGATTTGTTTATAGATTGGATGGTTGTTTAATTGATTGGCTTGTTGATTGATCGATCGATCGACTGATTGATTACTTGATTGGTTTGTTGATTGATTGATCGATCGATCGACTGATTGATTGATTGATTATGATTGGTTGATTGATTTATTGACAGCGTCATCACCTCCGGAAATTAAGGAGCCGAAAGCAAGGATGGAGTTATTCAAGGAATCCAACGAGAAAGTTACAGTTCTTTGCCATGCAGAGGGCTACCCAAAACCAAAGTAGGTGTTTTTCCATGGATTTTCTGTCTGTCTGTCTGTTTGTCTGTCTGTCTGTGTTTGTCTGTCTGTATTTCTGTTCTGTCTCTCCTGTCTCTCTCGTCTGTCTCTGTCTCTGTCCTGTCTGTCTCTCTCTGTGCCTCTCTCTGTCTCGCTATCTTCTCTCTCTGTTTGTCTCTGTCTGTCTGTGTCTATCTGTCTTCTGTGTCTGTCTGTCTCTGTCTGTCTCTCTCTGTTTGTCTCTGTCATCTGTATGTGCTCTCTGTCTTTCTCTCTGTGTATCTGTCCGATCTCTGTTGTGTCTGTCTTGTTCTGTCTGTTGTCTCTGTTTGTCTGTCTCTCTGTCTGTCTCTCTCTGTCTCTCTCTGTCTGTCTTTCTCTCTCACTCTGTCTGTATTGTCTCTTCTCTCTGTTGTTGTCTGTCTGTCTCTCTCTCTTCGTCTGTCTTGTTGTCTTTGTCTCTTCTGCCCTCTCGTCTGTCTCTGCTGTCTGTCTTTTTCTCTGCTGTCTGCTCTCCATGTTTTCTCTGTCGTGTCTGTGTATTCTCTCTGTGTCTCTCTGTCCGTGCGTCTGTGTCTGGTAGTCGAACTCTCTCTCTCTCTCTCTCTCTCTGCTGTCTCTCTCTGTCTCTGTCTCTCTCTGTCTCTGTCTGCCTGTCTCTTTTTTTCTCTCTTTCTGTGGCTGTTTTTATGTATATGTTTTGGTGTCCTGAGGTGTGCTTGAATTTGTACACGGGTGTGTTTTTTAAATCCTCTGTGCGATAAACTGGACGGAATGGTCAACACCAGGGGCATGTCCTTAGAATATGTGTGCGAATGCACTGATATGTGTACTTAATTTCTTTAGATTATGTGTGCGAATGCACTGATATGTGTACTTAATTTCTTTAGATTATGTGTGCGAATGCACTGATATGTGTACTTAATTTCTTTTAGCATTTTGTTGTGCCCGTGCTTGATAGTTTGTATTAATTTCTTTAAGGATTATGTGCGAATTGGCACTGAATGTGTACTTAACATTTCTTCAGTCACAGATGTGCGAAATTGACTGATTATGTGATTAATTTTTCTCAGATTATGTAGTGCGAATGCACGTGTTATGTGTACTTAACTTCTTTAGAAATTTCGAATGCATCTGATCATGTGTTACTAATTTCTTAAGATATGTCTGCGAATGCACTGATATGGGAATTATTTCGTTCTTTTTTTCCATTGTCGAAGTTTGTAGTCTTGCAAGCGTTAGCCTGATATGGCTCTTTGCTCAGCTGGGCTTGTAACAACAATAATTCGCACCAGACCTTGGAAACTTGACTGTATTATGTGGAGAAGATTTTCAGCTGTTTACCACGTTTCGATGTGACGACAAATTACAACGCGGACTCCTTAAAGACTCTCAGACGTCTTCTGATGCATTCGTTTTACAAATCAAGATTCACCGTATGATTAGGTGTTCTGATGCATTTTAGATGCAGGTACCAGGCATGTTTTTTTTTCACGGCTGTAGCGTATATGACTGACTGAGCTGTAGGCTGTGGAGACTTACAATGTTTTCCGTTAAAGTGGTGTGGAGTCCGGGAGCGGGGTGGGTGGGCAGGAGAGTTTCCAGTAGGCATGTCAGTCCCGCAGCCAGAACAGTTCCTGAAATCGGCACTCCCTCCCCCCCCCCCCCCCCCACCCACCCCACCCCATCCCACCCCAGGAAGGTTTGTGTTTAGCTTTTTTTTTCCCCCCCAACAACTGCTGACAGTTCTTCAGTTCACTTTTCTCTGGTGTAGCAGTTAGTCGTTATCGCCAGGTCATGGCTAGTTAGCTTAACATCCGGAGTTTCTTCAAGGTCACAGGGGCTGATATTCAAGGTCATCATCTGTAATCAGCAACAGACGTTCATAATTACTTTTTTTTTTTTTTTTGATAGTAAAAAAAAACAATTGGCTAGAAATTCAAGGAATCGACATTCTGTATATGGTGGTGGGGAGGGGGGGGGTAATGGGGGAAGACGGGGGGTGTGGGAATCTCGTTGCCGTTATATCTAGAGGCCAGCTCTGGAGATAAAAAGCTAGCTAGCTGTCGTCTGCAAAACATCCACAGACTATAGATTACAGGACTTAAAACGTTCCGCGTCTGGGCGGAATTCCGCGATTTCGGTTTGAAAAAAAAAAAAAAAAAAAAAAAAAAAATCCGAAAGGAGCAAGGCATCCGTGATCGGCTTGCAAGCGTTCATAGCAAACGGCGCGCAAGTTATGGCCCCCGGACCCCCCCCCCCCCACCCCCCCTAGTTTCAGTGGGTTTTTTTCCTCCTCCTGTTTTAAGCCCTGAGATTACCTACATGAATGCTGTGGTATGTACACGTACCCTTAAGTCTTTCTTTTTTTTTTTCTTTCTTTTTTTTTTTTATTGTTGCCAGGGTCGTCAGTTTGTTTAGATGTGTGTGAGTGTGTGTTTTGTCTGAGATGGCTGTATAACCCTGCTATGGCTGTGAGTATCGGATGGGCTGTAAAAAGCACGTGTAATGATGATGATAACCCGCATTTCTGCAGGTACAGATGGTACCGCGCAAAGAAGGGAGATACTGATTTTGGACAGGAGGTAGAACCTGACAACGAAAATGCTGAGGTGAGCGGCATTGTTTTTATGCATGCACACGCCCACGTTTCTATCTATCTATCTATCTTTCTATCTATGTATCTATCTATCTATGTATCTATGTATCTATCTATCTATCTATCTATCTGTCTATCTATCTTCTATCTATCTATCTATATCTGTCTAATCTATCTATCTATCTGTCTGTCTATCTGTCTATCTATCTGTCTGTCTATCTGTCTATCTATCTGTCTGTCTATCTATCTGTCTATCTATCTATCTGTCTGTCTATCTATCTGTCTATCTATCTATCTGTCTGTCTATCTGTCTATCTATTCTATCTGTCTGTCTATCTATCTATCTATCTATATCTGTCTATCTATCTGTCTATCTGTCTATCTATCTATCTATCTCTATGTTGTCTATCTATCTATCTATGTATCTGTCTATCTATCTATCTGTCTATCTGTTTCACAGTCAGATAACAAAACTATTTACTAGTGAAAATGGGGATGTCATTTTCAACTGCAGTAAATTCATTTATTTCAAGCTATGTGATCGGCGTAACTTTCTGGGTGACCTACTTCAGTACTTGGCTAAATTGCTGCTTTGTCTAATTATGCAGTTGGAGGGAGGGGGGGGGGGAAGTGATTGCATGTGTATGAATGATTATGAAACTTTTTTTGTTTGTTTTGTTTTGTTTTGTTTTTAGCTATTTTTTTAATTTCATTTTTTTTGTTTCACAACAGACATCTAACATACGATGTGGCGACGAAGAGTGACAACAAAACAAAAACAGAAAACAAATTTTTTTTTACACAAAATGAAAAGAAAATGTTGACACATGAACTCCGCCCAATATACAGAATGTACAGAATGATATTTTTCACATTGGAAGTTTAAAAAATGAACATTTAGATCTAACACATGTCAACATTTCCCCTATAAATCCGTTTCAAAACCACATTCCTTTGCTTAACGATAGTCAAGCGTCATCGAACAATGTGGAAACAGAAATTATTCAATTTATACAAATAAGACAATTATTGCTCACATAAAAACAACCTGTAGCTTACAAAACATAAGATAATATTCTAACCAATAATGGTTTTATTATGTACATCAGTATTCAAGAAACACGTCATGAAGAAATTCTGTTTTCTACAGGGAGAACACTGGCATATAGTTGTTCCACTGGGCATAAAAAATGGACAAGTGAAAGTTTATTTTGGCATTATATTGTTCAATTTTGAATCTCTGGTTTAGCATTCTTTGGAAAGTATGTATATTCGGAACATGTTTGTCTACTTTGCATTTATGTATAAATGATTTTTGCAAGCATTATTATAAGATCAAATACTCTTTCTGTTTTTGCATTTTGATCAACACCGAACAACACAAGGTTTCGTGTGATTTTGATGTTGAAGGAATTTTTGCATTTTGCGCTGATTTAGCTTTTCATGACTATGAAATTTTAAATGTGGTACGAGTGTGTGGAGTGTGCTTACGTGTGTGTTTGTTCAGTATTAATTAACCCTTTGACTCCTGCAGCCTGTCCAACAGCATCCTTCTTTGTCAACTATGCTGGAAGAGCAAAAACTTAAAAACTTAACCCTTTGACTCCCTCACCCTATCCACCAGCTTCCTGCAGGAAGCTGGTGGATAAGGTGAGGGAGTCAAAGGGTTAAGTTTTTGCAGTTGGTAGATAGGGTGCAGGTGGCAAAGGGTTAAGGCATTATTCAAGACTTCTATGATGTTGGTTTCAATATGACGTGATTGCCCATACATGTTTCGTCTTTGGTGTACTGCAGTTATCTAATCTTTGTGTGTTTGTAAAACTGCTGTAACTCCTTTTGTAAGGGGCTGTTGGCGTTGTACAATAAATTTTGTGTTCTTGTGTTCTCTTTCACTCTCTCTCCCTCTCTCTCTCTCTCTGTCTCTCTCTATCTCTCTCTCTCTCTCCCTCCCTCCCTGTCTCTCTCCTTTGCTGTTTCTCTGTCTCACACTCTCTCTTTTGTTTCTGTCTGTCCGTCTCTGTGTATCTGTGTGTCTGTCTGTCTACACAACACAACACACACACACACACACACACACACACACACACACACACACACACACACACACACACACACACACACACACTCACTCACACACACACACACACACACACCAACAAGGAGACAAATACACACACACAAGGAGACAAATACACATACACAAGGAGACAAATACACACACACACACACATATAGAGACAAACACATACACAGAAACACACACACACACACACACACACACACACACAGAGAGAGAGAGAGAGAGAGAGAGAAACACACATACACACAACAAACACACACACACAGACAAACACACACAGACACACAAACACACAGACACACAAACACACACAGACACACAAACACACACAGACACACAGACACACACACAGACAAAAACACACAGACACAGACACACACACAGACACACACACACAGACAAACACACACACACACACACACACACACACAGAGACAAAAACACACACACAGAGAGACAAACACACACACACAGACAAACACACACAAACACACACACCACACACACAAACACACACACACACAGACAAACACACACACACAGACAAACACACACAAACACACACACACACACACACAACACACACACACACACACACACACACACACACACACACACACAGAGTACACTTGAAGAAGCGGGGTAGGGGGGGGGTGTGAGTCATGTGCCCTGTGGGTGCTTCTTGTGAACCTAGACGTTTGAATTGAGCGTCCTGTGGTGTTGTGAGCAGGTTCGTTACAGCAGCTCAGAAGGGACTCTGTTCATCGATAACTTGACCAAAGAGGTAGCAGGCATCTACACCTGCTGGGCCACCAACGTCATTTCTAACCAGAAGGTCACCGCCATCTCCCCAAAAGTTGCAATCGGGGTGGCCAGTGAGTATTCCTTGTATGATCACCTGGTCTTGTCGAGCACTCCCTCCACCACCACCACCACCGTGGGGATACCTGGGGAGCTGTAGGGGGGGTGGGGGAGCTCTTTCATTATATACAGTATCCCCACCTTCTGGAAATTCTGTGCTAGAAATTTCCTCTTTTCTGTCACTCTCTTTGTTTCTCTACCTTGTTCCTTTGCTTTCTGTCTTTTGTTCCTGTCATTTTCTGCCTCACTGGTCCATTCACCTGTATGTGTTCGATAAAGTCTTACGTACTTTCTCTTAGGACTGATTTTTGGGTAGATGTATTAAGTGCATTTTTGGCTCTAGGGAGGTGAGATATGCGGAAGCGATTTTGGGTAGTTTTGCCCGTTTTTATGTATGTTTTATCGTTTTTAGTTATGTTCAAGTTTGTATTCAGGTGGGTTTTTTTTTTTTACCCCCCTGTGCGATAAATTGCACGGAGTGGTCAACGCCAGAGGCATGTCTTTAGACTATGTGAGCGAATGCATTGATATGTGTACTTGATTTTCTTTTTATTTTGTTTTTCCCCTGTTGAAGTTTTGTATGTTTTGAAGCGGTGATATCCCTGGATGGCTCTACGCAATCGGCTGGGTTTTAAACAACAATAACAATCACATTTATTACTATTATTATTATTATTGTTATTATTATTATTGTTGTTGTTGTTGTTGTTGTTATTATTATTATTATTACATTATTATCGTTGTTGTTGTTGATGATGGTGAATGATGATGATGATGATGAGGATGATGATGTTGTTGTTAGTTAGTTAGTTCGTCAGTTTGTTCGTTTGTTCCTTCCTTCCTTCCTTCCTTCGTTCGTTAGTTAGTTAGTTAGTTAGTTAGTTAGTTATCACAGCCATGGTGGTGATGATGCTGATTATCATCGATCTTTTCATCAGTTGTTTTGCTTACCGTTTAATACTGTCACCATCATTGTCATCATCATTGTCACCATCATTGTCACCATCATTGTCATCATCATTGTCATCATCATTGTCACCATCATTGTCATCATCATTGTCATCATCATTGTCACCATCATTGTCACCATCATTGTCATCATCATTGTCACCATCATTGTCATCATCATTGTCATCATCATTGTCATCATCATTGTCACCATCATTGTCATCATCATGTCACCATCATTGTCATCATCATTGTCATCATCATTGTCATCATCATTGTCACCATCATTGTCATCATCATTGTCATCATCATTGTCACCATCATTGTCATCATCGTCACTGTCCTCGTTGTCATCAGTATCGTGATTATTACCATATCGTTGTTAATTGTCATCACCACTCCTGAACCCACAGACAGAAAAAGGACAGCTACCACCTCGTGTCCAGAGGGGCAGCAAGGGGCACATAGGAGATAATTTCTACGTGACTCTCTAGAGTTATGTCCTTTGGTTGATATTATAAAAATTCTCCCTGCTTCCCCTCTTGTTTCTTTGGTATTTACCTATATGCCTTGGAAGCAACGCTGTATATGTTCTGTCTTGTCTATGTGTGTGTGTTTGGTCAGTTCAAGAATAAAAAGACTATGTCAATCTTGAACATAAGACCAATATATTGTATGTATTTCTCTCCTCTCTCCATAGTTGTGTGTAGGGTAGTTGCAGAGTATAAGGGTAGGCTTGGGCGCTCTTTTTGTTTGATTGGGCGCTCTTTTTGTTTGAGGAGTGTTATGAGATTACGGTTTTTGTGCTTTGTATCTGTTTTCTATGCTAGGTGAATGGGTAGCGCAAACTGTGTTAGATTTGGGAAGTTCCGCAACATGGGAGATAATTCCTACGTGACTCTCAAGAGTCCCTGCTTCCCTCTTGTTTCTTGGGCAGCAAGGGGGTTTTAGTGGGGTTCTGTGCCAGCCACAACCGGCTCAACGCCCATATTCCAAACAGCAGGTTCGTACTGACCAAGCTGAGGCCTTCACCAGACTGTCTCTGCAGTCAAGAGGACCAGACAGCTGAACATGTATTGCGGCGACGTTGCTTCCAATAACCCTTAGGCTGCCTCACCCTGTCCATCAGCACCCTGCATTGTCAACCATTATTTTGACTCCAAAGCTTTGTACACACACACACACACACACATATATATATATATGTATATATATATATATATATATAAGAGAGAGAGAGAGAGAGAGAGAGAGAGAGTACATATATACACACACATATATATATATATACATATATATTTATGTATGTTTGTGGGAATACACACACACACATATATATATATATAAATATATATATATATATATATATATATATATATAGAGAGAGAGAGAGGAGAGAGAGAGAGAGAGAGAGAGAGTACATATATACACACACATATATATACATATATATTTATGTATGTTTGTGGGAATACCCCACACACACACACACACACACACACACACAACACACATATATATATATATATATATATATATATAGAGAGAGAGAGAGGAGAGAGAGAAGAGAGAGAGAGAGAGAGGTACATATATACACACACATATATATACATATATATTTATGTATGTTTGTGGGAATACACACACACACACACACACACACACACACACACACACACATATATATATATATATATTATATATATAGAGAGAGAGAGAGAGAGAGAGTACATATATACACACACATATATATATACATATATATTCATGTATATTTGTGGGAATACACACACACACACACACACACACACACACACACACACACACACACACACATACACACACACACATATATATATATATATATATAGAGAGAGAGAGAGAGACAGACAGACAGACAGACAGACAGATATACAGACAGACAGATAGATAGATAGACAGACAGACAGATAGATAGATAGATAGACAGACAAATAGATAGATAGATAGACAGACAGACAGATAGATAGATAGACAGATCGATGTGGGACGCAGGGGTCAAAGTTCAGGGAGATGGGTCGCGTCTTGTACAACAGAACGTACGGTAGTACTCCAGTCGCCGTTGTGTGTAGTAATTAGCGCATCAGATTACCGACTGGAAGATTGTGGGTTCGAATCCCTATCAGTCCTTTAAAACTCACAGTGGGATTTTTTTTACGGCTCCAGCCTTCTCCTACACAGAGTTGAGCGTGTTCTATGGGCTCATTGGGAAGACTGGGACCACACAGTCGAGTCTCATCCACTTCAGGGTTGCGTCATGAGGGTGTCGCTCAAATTTTCTGACCAACACCGCAGGTGTCTGAATCTGACGCCAGGATACGTTATGACAGTAACCACCGACTCGAGCCCTGTCACGCAGTCTTAGGCCTGGACGGAGCTCTGTAGCATCGTGATCGTCATGATGATGATGATCATCATCATTATCATCATCATCACCGTCATCATCATCACCGTCATCATTATCATCATCGTCGTCGTCGTCGTCATCATCATCATCATCATCATCATCATTTTGTAAAAATTGTGCCGCCTTTTCTGGCCATTAAGGTGGCATAGAAAATGGGGGTGGTGTGTGTGTGTGTGTGTGTGCGTGCATGCGTGCGTGCGTGTGTGTGTGTGCGTGCGTGTGCGTGCGTGTGTGTGTGTGTGTGTGCGTGTGTGTGTGTGTGTGCGTGTGCGTGCGTGTGCATGCGTGTGTGCGTGCGTGATGGAAAGTGAGCACAAAGAAAATCTCTTAAATGTTATAATGATCCTTTATCAGATAATGATAATTATATTAGTAATAATGATAATGATAGCAGTAACAATAATAATAATAATAATAATAGTAATAATAATAATAATAACAACAACAATAATATTGGATAATAAAAACACATCGTACAGTATTATTATGTTGTCTTATGTTTCTTTAATCTAATATGTACGCACTGTTCTCAAATCTTCCAGGTTCTCTCTACTCTGACTGTCTCCCTACTCTCCTCCCATTCATCACTGACATCATCAACACTTCTCTTCAAACTGGAACTGTCCCAGATTCTTTCAAGTCTGCTATTGTTCACCCTCTCCTCAAGAAATACAAGAAAAATTACCGGCCTATCTCTAATCTCTCTTTCTTGTCAAAACTCATCGAAAAAGTTGTCCTCAACCAACTGAACCCTCACCTGTCTGCCAATAATCTCCTCAATCCTTTCTAGTCAGCCTACCGCCAGTGCCATAACACTGAAACTGCCCTACTACACATTCTCAACAATCTCCTCCTTGCAACTGATACTGGCAAAGTCTCTCTCCTCACACTCCTTGATCTGTCTACAGCCTTTGATACCATTGATCTTGGTATTCTCCTTTCTAGACTTCATCATACTTTTGGCATCTCTGACATTGCTCTCTCCTGGTTCACTTCATATCTATCAAACAGAAAACAAACTGTTCTCATCAATGGCACTTACTCTCAACCTGCATACCTGACCTGTGGTGTTCCACAAGGATCTGTCCTTGGCCCTGTTCTTTTCACTTTTTACACCTCCCCCCTGTCTACCATCATCAACTCCCACTCTATAAAACACCACTTCTATGCTGATGACACCCAACTTCTAGATAGTGACACACCAGACAATATACAGCGCCTCTTGACTCGCACCACTGAGTGTTACTCGGACATTAAGAACTGGATGACGTTCAACAAACTTCAGCTTAATGACGACAAGACAGAAGCTATCCTCATTGGCACCCGTCAGAAACTTTCTTAGCTGCCTCCTCTTTCTCTCCCATTATGTAACACATCAGTCCCAATTTCTGATTCAGCTAAAAACCTTGGTGTCTGCATTGACTCTACCCTCTCCATGAACAACTTTGTTTCTCAAACTGCCAGATCTTGCTACTATCACCTCCATCGTATAAGCCTGATCAGGAAGTATCTCTCTGTCGAAACAACTGCAAAACTCGTTCTCTCCTTCATAATGTCTCGCATTGAGTATTGCAATTCACTCCTGTCTGGTCTTCCTGCCTCCACCATTCACATCCTACAGCGCATTCAAAACAATGCTGTACGCCTTGTACTCAAAAAGAAAAAAGCTGACCACATATCTCCTCTCCTGGCACAACTTCACTGGCTCCCTGTATCAAAGCGCATACAGTACAAACTAGACACCATGTGCTACAAAAGCCTCAATAACGCAGCCCCCGATTACCTGTCAAGCCTACTTGAGATCTATCATCCCTCCCGTACCCTCCGCTCTGCCTCCGATCCTCTGACTCTTCGTTTCCACGCACTAAGCTCAATACCTATGGTCCACGAGACTTCTCTGTTTCTGGTCCAGTTTCCTGGAACAAACTTCCTCTCTCTGTCCGTCAGCAACCTACTTTTGTCTCCTTCAAGTTCGCTCTCAAAACTCACCTTTTCTCCTCTGCATAAAATCCTGACCTCACTCAATCTCCTCTGCAGCCTGTCTCCACTCGGAGGGGAATCACATTGTAATATATAATTGTATATAATATGCTCTCTATAATTTTCCATTGCTTTTATTCTTTCTCCCCATTTTAGCCGTGTGCGTGTGCGTGTGGTGTGTGTGTGTGTGTGTGTGTGTGTGTGTGTGTGTGTGTGTGTGTGTGCGTGCGTGTGTGTGTGTCTGTTTTAGCGCTTAGATTTGATTTTATCAAGATTTTGCGCTATACAAATAAAGTATTGTATTGTATTGTTGTAAATCAGCACACTGTTGTCTTACTGCACAGGTATGGACAGCTGGGATAAAGTAGATGTACTCCCCGTCAGTGCTACTGAGTATAGCTCCGCGGTTCTGAACTGTCCGAAAGCGCCAGTCTTCTCGGGACCAGCGACGCACAGCTGGTGGTATACGTTCCAAGACTCCGGCAGATTGGACATGATCCCCCAGAACGAACGAATCTTCATCGATGCCGAGGGTATGATGATGTTGTTGTAGTAGGGTGGGAGGTAAGGGTGTGTGTGTGTGTGTGTGTGTGTGGGTGGGGAGAGTGATGAGAGAGAGAGAGAGAGACAGGACAGAGAGTGTGGGGGTGGGGGTGGGGGCTAATGAGAAAGGCAGTAGAGAGAAGGAGTTGTAGTAATAGTGACACTGTTGATCATTTCAGAGGTGTTTTTAGTGGTAATGATGATTCATAGGATTTTGAAACAGTGACGTTCCCAGAGGAGTTGTAAGTCCGTCCAGTATTTTCTCCCTGGGTGTACCTGGTGTACTCTTTCCCTCCACTTTTCCTGTTGCTTTGGCTGGCCATGAATTTTCTTAGGAAAATGCGACGGTGGTTTCCCGTTTGCCTTCCATCGGTTTGTGTAGGGACTCTCTGCCAGCCTTTGTCGTTCCCACGACAACCTACAAGACAGTCATCATCATCATTATCATCAGGTGCCTTGCCGCATGGCGTTGGCGATTATGGACTTCCATCTGTCTCTATCTCTTGTTGCCTCAAGCATCTCTTCCACCTTCTCTGTCTTTAGCCACTCTGCAAGTCCGTCTAGTATCTTCTCCCTGGGTCTACCTAGTGCTCTCCTTCCCTCCAGCTTTCCCGTTGTGACCAGGTGTTCCAATTCCCCTTTCCTCATAAAATGGCCTTGAATGTTGCCTGCCTTTTCCTAATCTTCCTTATGAATGATCTACTTGTGTCTGCCTCCATCAAGACTGTCTCGTTTGTTTTCTTTGCTGTCCATGGAACTGTCAAGGCGGTAGGGGTGATTTTTCTTCCAGGGTTTACTCCCTTAGCCTTAATCTGTCCAGAGATAATCACAAGGCAGTGGTGATATTTACCCATAGCTGGGGTAATCTTGTATGCCAATCATAATCTATTGTCTGTATGTATATTTATTGATGGACGGTTAATCGTTCTCGTTAGTCTTTAACAACATGTTATCTCGCTTGGTTTTTTTTTTTCGGTGACCTAGTGTATACGCTTAGGTGTTAGTGTCAGCATGTTCTGTGGTGACACTGACGTGTACAACATACAACACTATTCTAACAACAGACAGTCATCATTATTGTATATTTGTATGTTCTGTGGTAACATGACGTATACAACATACAACACTATTCTAACAACAGACAGTCATCATTATTGTATATTTGTATGTTCTGTGGTAACATTGACGTATACAACATACAACACTATTCTAGTAACAACAGACAGTCATCATTATTGTATATTTGTATGTTCTGTGGTAACACTGACGTAGTACAACATACAACACTATTTCTAACAACAGACAGTCATCATTATTGTATATTTGTATGTTCTGTGGTAACATTGACGTATACAACATACAACACTATTCTAACAACAGACAGTCATCATTGTTGTATATTTGTATGTTCTGTGGTAACACTGACTATACAACATACAACACTATTCTAACAACAGACAGTCATCATTATTGTATATTTGATGTTCTGTGGTAACATTGACGTATACAACATACAACACTATTCTTAACAACAGACAGTCATCATTATTGTATATTTGTATGTTCTGTGGTAACACTGACGTATACAACATACAACAACTATTCTAACAACAGACAGTCATCATTATTGTATATTTGTATGTTCTGTGGTAACACTGACATATACAACATACAACACTATTCTAGTTCTAACAACAGACAGTCATCATTATTGTATATTTGTATGTTCTGTGGTAACACTGACGTATACAACATACAACACTATTCTAGTTCTAACAACAGACAGTCATCATTATTGTATATTTGTATGTTCTGTGGTAACACTGACATATACAACATACAACACTATTCTAGTTCTAACAACAGACAGTCATCATTATTGTATATTTGTATGTTCTGTGGTAACACTGACGTATACAACATACAACACTATTCTAGTTCTAACAACAGACAGTCATCATTATTGTATATTTGTATGTTCTGTGGTAACACTGACATATACAACATACAACACTATTCTAGTTCTAACAACAGACAGTCATCATTATTGTATATTTGTATGTTCTGTGGAACACTGACGTATACAACATACAACACTATTCTAGTTCTAACAACAGACAGTCATCATTATTGTATATTTGTATGTTCTGTGGAACACTGACGTATACAACATACAACACTATTTCTAACAACAGACAGTCATCATTATTGTATATTTGTATGTTCTGTGGTAACACTGACGTATACAACATACAACACTATTTAGTTCTAACAACAGACAGTCATCATTATTGTATATTTGTATGTTCTGTGGTAACACTGACGTATACAACATACAACACTATTCTAACAACAGACAGTCATCATTATTGTATATTTGTATGTTCTGTGGTAACACTGACGTATACAACATACAACACTATTCTAGTTCTAACAACAGACAGTCATCATTATTGTATATTTGTATGTTCTGTGGTACACTGACGTATACAACATACAACACTATTCTAACAACAGACAGTCATCATTATTGTATATTTGTATGTTCTGTGGTAACACTGACGTATACAACATACAACACTATTCTAACAACAGACAGTCATCATTATTGTATATTTGTATGTTCTGTGGTAACACTGACGTATACAACATACAACACTATTCTAGTTCTAACAACAGACAGTCATCATTATTGTATATTTGTATGTTCTGTGGTAACACTGACGTATACAACATACAACACTATTCTAACAACAGACAGTCATCATTATTGTATATTTGTATGTTCTGTGGTAACACTGACGTATACAACATACAACACTATTCTAGTTCTAACAACAGACAGTCATCATTATTGTATATTTGTATGTTCTGTGGTAACACTGACGTATACAACATACAACACTATTCTAACAACAGACAGTCATCATTATTGTATATTTGTATGTTCTGTGGTAACACTGACGTATACAACATACAACACTATTCTAACAACAGACAGTCATCATTATTGTATATTTGTATGTTCTGTGGTAACACTGACGTATACAACATACAACACTATTCTAGTTCTAACAACAGACAGTCATCATTATTGTATATTTGTATGTTCTGTGGTAACACTGACGTATACAACATACAACACACTATTCTAACAACAGACAGTCATCATTATTGTATATTTGTATGTTCTGTGGTAACACTGACGTATACAACATACAACACTATTCTACAACAGACATTCATCATTATTGTATATTTGTATGTTCTGTGGTAACACTGACGTATACAACATACAACACTATTCTAACAACAGACAGTCATCATTATTGTATATTTGTATGTTCTGTGGTAACACTGACGTATACAACATACAACACTATTCTAACAACAGACAGTTATCATTATTGTATATTTGTATGTTCTGTGGTAACACTGACGTATACAACATACAACACTATTGTAGTTCTAACAACAGACATTCATCATTATTGTATATTTGTATGTTCTGTGGTAACACTGACGTATACAACATACAACACTATTTAGTTCTAACAACAGACAGTCATCATTATTGTTATTTGTATGTTCTGTGGTAACACTGACGTATACAACATACAACACTATTTCTAACAACAGACATTCATCATTATTGTATATTTGTATGTTCTGTGGTAACACTGACGTATACAACATACAACACTATATTCTAACAACAGACATTCATCATTATTGTATATTTGTATGTTCTGTGGTAACACTGACGTATACAACATACAACACTATTGTAGTTCTAACAACAGACATTCATCATTATTGTTATTTGTATGTTCTGTGGTAACACTGACGTATACAACATACAACACTATTTAGTTCTAACAACAGACATTCATCATTATTGTATATTTGTATGTTCTGTGGTAACACTGACGTATACAACATACAACACTATTTCTAACAACAGACATTCATCATTATTGTATATTTGTATGTTCTGTGGTAACACTGACGTATACAACATACAACACATATTCTAACAACAGACATTCATCATTATTGTTATTTGTATGTTCTGTGGTAACACTGACATCATACAACTTTCTAAAACAGACATTCATCATTATTGTTATTTGATTCTTGTAACACTGACTATAACATAAACTTTCTAACAACAGACATTCATCATTATTGTATATTTGTATGTTCTGTGGTAACACTGACGTATAAACATACAACACTTATTCTAACAACAGACATTCATCATTATTGTATATTTGTATGTTCTGTGGTAACACTGACGTATACAACATACAACACTATTTTTCTAACAACAGACATTCATCATTATTGTATATTTGTATGTTCTGTGGTAACACTGACGTATACAACATACAACACTATTCTAACAACAGACATTCATCATTATTGTATATTTGCATGTTCTGTGGTAACACTGACGTATACAACATACAACACTATTCTAACAAAGACATTCATCATTATTGTATATTTGTATGTTCTGTGGTAACACTGACGTATACAACATACAACACTATTGTAGTTCTAACAACAGACATTCATCATTATTGTATATTTGCATGTTCTATGGTAACACTGACATATACAACACTATTTTAAGAACAGACATCAGTTATTCTTGTTAAAAAGATCGCAAATTTCAGCCTAAAGGATGTCTCAGATAACGAGTTCATCTACTTATGTGTATTTGCGCTCGTGTATTTGTGCTTGTGCATTTATGGGTGAGTTATGAGTGTGTGTTCATGGGCAAGTGCGTGTATGCTTACGCCTATGTATTTTCTTTTCTTTCCTTTTTTCTTCCTGTTGCGGTTTTGTATGTTTTGAAGTGGTTATAGCCCTGATATGGCTCTATGCAGTCGTCTGGGCTTTAAACAACAATAACAATAACACAGACACAGACACACCCACACACCCACGCATATATACATATGTATGTATGACGTTAGTTCATATGGAATTCATTCCGAACGCGTAGACGTCATCTTGAGAAATTGAAACTGAAACTGAAACAGAGATTTATGTTCAAAAAACGACGTTAGCATGGGTTTGTTTGATTTTATTCTTACTTCTTGTAACGTGAGCGGTCTTCTTTCATTTACTTGTATCGTATCTTTCAATTTATTAAATCCATTAATTCTTTAATCTTTAGAATTCAAGATGTTCTGTTTGTGTTTAATTAAAGTTATTGTAATACGAAATCCAGAACAAGCGTGACTGCCCGCATTCAAGAAAACAGGAACCAGAAAAAAACACGAAAAAAAAAATAAAAGACTAAGAACGCGTATTTAATACAACCAGACAAGACAGGCGGAAATTTTTGCGGCCTTTGTCAAGCGTAAGATCACAAACAGACAAACACCAGATACAAAAATTAGGAGAAAAATACTGAAACTTCCACTGGACGGAGCAGCAGGGAAGTTTCAGTCTTTTTCTCCTAATTCTTGTACCTGGTGTTTGTTTGTGATCTTACGCTTGACATAGGCCAGTTGGCCGACATTTTGCGCCTGTCTTGGCTTGTTGTATTAAATACGCGCTCTTACTCTTTTTTGTGCTTTTTCTGGTTCTTTTTAAATTATTGTTCCAAAGATTTTGATTATGAAAATCGTCAATGTTTGTGTATTTTAATTTCACAAGCACTTTGTTGTTTAAATAGGTAGTTTAAGCAGTCCTCCAGAATTCATTTTTTACTTTATTGAGTGAATTAACATTATCTGGACGACTATTTATTCAAAAAATGTCTCGACCGTTGGCTATGTTATCAAAATTAAATTTAGGAACGCAGCACCAGTTTTCATTGTCAGACTTCAATAATTCACCTATCCATTGTAAATAAACGCACTTTTGCATATTGATCATATTTCATCAATTTGATTCCACCTTTTTTGTAGTCTTCTTTCATATCTTTTTATTTTTTCAAAAGCTTTCCTGTTTGAATACTTTTTCTGTCATATGAATTTATATATAGGCATCTGTTTATTTCCTGCAGAATATGTTAAGGTAATCCGATTGACTTCATTACAAACATTGGTTGGTAAGAAAAGATTTAATGATAATTATTTTTCCGACTATTCGCCGTGGCGTAGTGTTAGCGCAACGGACTACCGACTGGAAGGTTGTAGGTTCGAATCCCCTTCAGTCCCTTCAAAAAATCATTGTGGCATTTTTCGGCTTTAACCGGCTCCTTCCCACAATTGGGCGTGCTATGGGCTCGTTGGGAAGACTGGAACCATACAGTCGAGTCTCAAAAACTTCACGGATGCGTAATTGAAGGTGTTGCTCAAATCTTCTGACCAGCACCGCAGGTGTCAGTATCTCTCTGGCCTGGCTGTTGCCAGGAACCTATTATGATAGTAAGTGTAGAGTTCAGCCCTGTCACGCAGTCTCGGTTTTAGATGGAACTTCATAGCATCATGAATATCATCCTCATCGACATCATCATCGTTTTCAGTGCTCCTCTTGACTTCATCTTTCATGATGGGTAGTCCTTCACCGTTCTTTCTTATGATGTGTTTTTCTTCGTTCTTGTGTGTGAGTGTGTGTGTTTATGGTTAAATTCAGTTCGGTGCTTATACATTTATTATTGTTCCCTCCACCCCACCCTTATTTTCCCGTTTTCTGTCATTTGAAAAAAGAAAAAACACACACAACAATTGGTCTTGTTTTATGGACAGCTGTGAAAAGATGTCCTATGATGAGAACGTAGTGGTGATCGTTAATTTATGACGTACGTCGTAGGTCAGCAGCCAGCCAAGGGGAATAATGCAGTATGACTTTCTTCAGGTGATCTGCATTTTGCCTATGTGACCAGTGAGTTGGACGTTGTGAAAGACCGCCAGTACGCCTGTGGATTATCCAGTGGACTGACCCGTCGGGTCCTCCTTGGTACTAGCATTGAGCTCAATATCATGCCTTTGCCAACCGAAATTGGTGAGTATAACCAGCCGCCGTGTCGTAGTAGTTAACGCCACGGATTACTGATTGGAAGGCGGTTATCATTATTGTTACAATATGATGTCTTCAGGTATGTATTTTAATTCCCCGTGTGCGATAAATTGGACGGAATGGCCACCCACGCAGGGGCATCTCCTTAGATTCTGTGCGCGAATGCATTGATATGTGTACTCAATTTTCTTTTCCTTAGTTTCCTGTCGAAGAAGTCTGCACGTTTTGGATATATTATTATTATTATTATTTGTGGCCCTAATATAGCTCTACGCAGTCAGCTGGGCTTTGAACAATAATAATAATAATAACAATAACAATTTTTATCTCTACGAAAACGTGAACTGCTTATTAGCAATTTTCAGTACCAGAGGCCAGTTTTCCTGCATGCTTTTGTGTGCTTAGTTAATTTTATGCATTAATATTAAGGTTTGTTTGTTGTTGCTTTTTTAATCCCTCAGGTGATAACTTGGGTGGAGCGGCCAATGCAAGGAGCGTATTTTTAGAATATCCGTGTGAATGCAATTGATATTTCCACTTCCAGGATCATCGATGAGCTAAGATGTGTGTGTGTGCTTTGTTGGGGATGATTTGTCGGGGATGTTTACCGCCCTAATATGGCTCTGAACAATCGGCTCTGCTTTTAACGCTAATGATGATGATGATGATGGTGATGGCGATGATGATGATGGTGGTGGGTGTGGTGATGGTGATAGGAATGATAACAGTAATGACAATAGTAATGATGCTGATGCTGCTCATGATGATCGAGCGTCATCGTCGTCACCGTCATCATCGTCATCATCATCATCATCGTGTTCAGATAATGATAATTATTATGGCATTAATGATAATAGTAACAATGATGATGATAGCAGTGATAATAATCATGATGATGATGATATAATGATGATAACATTGATGACGATGATAATAATAATAATGATGATGATGATAATAATGATACCAGTGTTATGAATAATAATGATGATGATGATGATGATTATTATTATTATGATTATGATCATTGGCAGTTGATAATGATAAAAATGATAATGATACCAGTGTTAATAATAATAACAACAATAATAATATAAAAATGATATAATAATAATGATAATAATAATAATAACAGTAATAATAATAATGATATAATAATAACAATAATAATAATAATAACAATGATTATGATCATTGTGCATGCAGTTCACCCGATTGGACCGATGCTAGTGTACCCTGCCGTTAACACCATGACGGAGGTTACATCTGAAATTGAAAAGCAAGCTGCACTGAGTTGTTTCTACAGTGGCTAGTATGTATCCAAGCTTGTAGGAGTATGGAAGTGTTTTATTTTTATTTCATGCTTTTATTTGTTTGTTTGTTTATTTGTTTGTTTGTTTTGTTTTCAAAACGAGTGTGACTGCCTGCATTCAAGCAGAATTCATTTCATTTCCACTCTGACATCATATTTACTCAAAATCACATTACGATATCATTTTTAGTCACTAATTTCCTTTTCTCACACTGGACAGACCAGCAGGGAAGTCTCAATCTTTCTCTTCTAGTTTTTTTTTTATCTGGTGTTTGTTTGTTTGTGATCTTACGCTTGACAAAGGCCAGTTGGCCGAAAATTTCCGCCTGTCTTGTCTGGTTGTATTAAATGCGCGTTCTTATTCTTTTTTTTCGTGTTTTGTTTTGTTTAGCTTTCTTTATTTTCGCAAAATTTTGTGTCAGCCTGTAGGTGTTTCAGACACCCTCACCATCACCACACCCAAGTGCATTCAGTCGAGGTTTTTATGTCCTGAAGTTTACAAGAGCCAAGCACCGTGGGGCTACCCACTGTATAACACCCTGCATTGCTTCTGGGTCACTCCGGGTGGAGTTCAACAGCGCCTGCTCGGAGACGAGGAGTGACTAACCCTGTCTCTCCCTCACCCTGTTCACCAGCTTCCTGCAAAAGTTTTGAGTTTTCGCCTTGCTCTCATGGCTGACTATGTGGGATTGTGACAAATAGGGTGAGGGAGTCAAGGGATTGAAGGACACTGCCTATACTAATCCTTACAATAGTAATCGCCCAGTTGCAAAGCCAGAATGAAAAAGAGACAGACAGACAGACGGTCCCCGGCACCTCTAACTGTACCACAACAGCCCCCGCAATCCACTGACACCCTAACACACCAGCTTTGGTTCCCGTGGGACATGGTAGAGGTAGAGGTAGCGGAAACTGGGAATCATTATTCCAGCACAAGGCTGATGAAATACCAGTATATAAAGTATAGACTAGGTAAGACATAGTCTAGGTAGGGCCTCAGGACCTGGCCAGCTCATGGATTTATGTGCAGGCTTAAATGAAGGCTTGTGCCATGATCACCTCACACATGGCACCTGCTACGTTAGTCATCAGCATTAGGTGCCTTGCAACATGGCGTTGGCGATCATGGCCTTCAATCTGTTTCTATCTCTTGTTGCCTCAAGCACCTCTTCCATCCTCTTTGTCTTCAGCCACTCTGCAAGTCCGTCCAATATCTTCTCCCTGGGTCTACCTGGTGCTCTCTTTCCCTCCAGCTTTCCCGTTATGACTAGGTGCTCCGATTCCCCTTTCCTCATAAAATGGCCCATAAATGTTGCCTGTCTTTTCCTAATCTTCCTTGTAAATGATCTTCTTGTGTCTGCCTCCATAAAGACTGTCTCGTTTGTTTTCCTTGCTGTCCATGGTACTCTCAACATTCTTCTTAGAAACCACATCTCGGCTGCCTCAGTCTTGTTCTGGCTTTGTGTGTTGACTGTGCCGCCTCACAACCGTACAACAGTATTGGTTCTATATAACATTCAAGAATTCTCTTCCTGATGTTAATTGATAGGCATTTGTTGGTAAGAATGCATTTCATCTTCTTGAATGCTGTTTTGGCTTGGCCAATTCTGCTGGCTATTTCTGATGTGCATCTGCCGTCTGGTGACATGATCGTTCCCAGGTATTTAAACTTATCAACCTGTCTCAAGGTTGTGCCGTTTGCTGTTATTTTGCAGGAGGGGATTTCATGTTTTCTACTGATCACCATGACTTCAGTCTTCCTGCTGTTTAGTTCCAACCTCTTACCTTTGTTTTCTATTTCTAGTATATTCACAAGGTTTTGTAGGTCCCTTTCATTTTCTGCAATTAGCACAGTGTCATCTGCATATCGAATGTTGTTTATCATTTTCCCTCCAACCTTTAATCCAGGGTCTTCTTCTAGGTTTCTCATGATGTTTTCGCTGTAAAGTGAAAACAGATCTGGTGACAAAACACAACCCTGTCTGGCTCCTCTTTTGATGTTTTGGAAAGAGCTTATATCGTTTTCTATTCTCATTGCAGCTGTTTGTTCTCAATACATATTTCTGATTATTCGTAGATCTGTTCCATCAATATTGAGTCTCTCCAGTTGGTTGATCAATCCTTCATATCTTACCCGATCGAAAGCCTCGACTGACCTATGATAGTTATTAGAATGTGTATGGCATTAATAGTTCCTTTCCCTTCCGCAAATCCACACTGTTCTTCTGCTATTTCTGTTTTGATTCTGTTCCTTGTCTTCATCATGATTATTCTTAGCAGGAGTTTTGTTACATGACTCTTCAAACTGATTGTGCGATGGAGTTTGCATTCTATAGCCCCTGTCTTCTTTAGAAGTGCAATGAAAACTTTGACATATCTTTGGGGATTTTTCCAGTGTCATAAATTTCATTGAGGACGTCTTATTTTTTCAATACCAAATTCCCCCAGGGCTTCAGTCCTCTCTGTAATAATGTTGTCTAGTCCTGGGGCTTTTCCTGGTTTCATCTTTTTCAGTGCTGCTCTAACTTCATCTTTCATTATGGGTGGTCCTTCAACGTTCTTTCTTATAATGTGTTCTTCAAAGAGGTCTTTAATGTACTCTCCCAATCTGTCTAATATTTTGTCTTTTTCCATGATAAGCGTACCATCTTTCGATTTTAAGCAACCAGTTGATGTGCATGTATTTTTCCTGTGGATAATTTCTTCAGTTTTTCTGTACATACCCTGAGGATCCGTTTCGTGTCAGTCTTCAATTTCTTTGCATTTTGTGTTCAGCCAAGCTTCCTTAGCTTCATTGCACCTATTCCTGATTTCTTTGTTTATCTTTTATTTTGCAGGAGGGGATTTCATGTTTTTTACTGATCACCATGACTTCAGTCTTCCTGCTGTTTAGTTCCAACCCCTTACCTTTGCTTTCTGTTTCTAGTATATTCACAAGGTTTTGTAGGTCCCTTTCATTTTCTGCAATTAGCACGGTGTCATCTGCGTACCGAATGTTGTTTATCATTTTTCCTCCAACCTTTAATTCAGGGTCTTATTCTAGGTTTCTCATGATGTTTTCGCTGTAAAGTGAAAACAGATCTGGTGACAAAACACAACCCTGTCTGGCTCCTCTTTTGATGTTTTGGAAAGAGCTTATATCGTTTTCTATTCTCACTGCAGCTGTTTGTTCCCAGTACATATTTCTAATTATTCGTAGATCTTTTCCATCGACATTGAGTCTCTCCAGTTGGTTGATCAATTCTTCATGCCGTACCCGATCGAAAGCCTTGGTATAGTCAACAAAGCATAAATACAAATCCTTATTCATCTCAATTGACCTCTCTATGATAGTTCTTAGGATGTATATGGCATTAATAGTTCCTTTTCCCTCCACAAATCCACACTGTTCTTCTGCTATTTCTCTTTTGATTCTATTCCTTGTCCTCATCATGATTATTCTTAAAAGGAGTTTTGTTACATGA
>JAPXFY010000033.1:37715734-37720734 GCA_030674185.1 Monoplex corrugatus
TCCCTCCTTCTCCCTCCTTCCTCTCCCTCTCTCACCCTCTCACTCATTATGTCACATAACTCGTTCTCTCACTCTCTGTTTCTCTGTCCGTCTCTCTCCTTCTCCTCTCTCATTCTTTACCTCTCTCTCTCTGTCTCTCTCACTCTCTCACTTCCCACTACGCTCTCTCTGCTTTCTTTAAATGATGTTTGTGTATGTATAGCGTTCCAACGTTGAACATGAATCCTTACCAGAACATTTCCATTTCCATAAGGCTTAATTGCAGTTTATTCGGAAAGACCATCCAGAGCGAGCTACAGGAAGATAAAAGTTCCGCAAAGTGATGATCCAGTGGACACTCTTAACACAAGTCATCCTGAATTGTGCCGTAATAAAAGCAATTACGCACATCTTCACAGAAACCTGGCATGCCTAAAACACCCTGGTTTAATTCTGAATGTCATCATCGTCATCATCAGGTGCCTTGCCGCATGGCATTGGCGATCATGGACTTCCATCTGTCTCTATCTCTTGTTGCCTCAAGCATCTGTTCTGAATGTAAACAAATGAAACAAGCCCGTGAGAGAGCTCAACGTCGCCACTTCCAAACACCATCAGGAGACAACCTTCGAGCTCATCAAACACTCAGAACAAAAAATCGAGGTTTGTCTTTAAAACGAGTAAACGACAATCGTGGAGAGACTTCTGCTCCAAACTGACGTCCCAAACTCCAAAGAAAAAAGCGTGGAAATATCTTTTAAAAATAAAAGGGAAAAACAACTGTTATTGGCCAACCAGGTGGTAAATCCAAAGTACACAGTTAGGTGAGAAATCTCTAGCAGGAGGATTGGAATAAGCAGACAGATAACAAACTTTTACAAATCTGCCCCAACCTGAAAGAAAATTCTCCCATCTGGTTCAGGGAGCCCTGGGAAAGACAGTATTATAAAGGTTACACACACGTCACACATCCTACACTCATTCGTACCTTTCAAAAATGAAGAAGCACCATGGTGTATACCATGTGACGAGCTGCAGACACCTTCTTAAATGCTGAGATTTGTACGATGTGAGACATCAATACCACACGGCGGACCCCATAAAGAGCCTCTTCAGAGATGTCCCTCCGGATGCAGTTTTCCAGTTTTTCCAAGAGATCAGTAGATTTTACCTGAAACGATTTTATATATGATTATGTTATTCTTTAAACCTATTTTATATTTGCAAGGATACTGGTGAGCATGGTTTTTAAATGTCGTGTTTTGATGTTAACCTGGGTGTCGTTTTTGACGTGGTGTTAGCCTCAGTATGGCTTTTAGTAGTCGGCTAGGCTATAAGCATTATGAACCTGAACCTGAACCAAGGATTAGTAATCACACCCTCCAAGTGGGTAAGAGAGCTGGTGGATAGGGTTAGGGAGTGAAAGAGTTAAGTTTTTGCAGTTGGTGGATAGGGTGCGGTAGTCAAAGGGTTAATGGCTACTGCTGTGATATAGGAATGTTTCCGAATGTGACCTGAAATCTGCTGATAGTGTGCACACCTGGGTGGAGACAGCTGCAAGTGGCTGTGGGCGGAGACAGCTGCAAATGGCTGTGGGTGGAGACAGCTGCAAATGGCTGTGCCTGTGGGCGGAGACAGCTGCAAATGGCTGTGGGCGGAGACAGCTGCAAATGGCTGTGGGCGGAGACAGCTGCAAATGGCTGTGCCTGTGGGCGGAGACAGATGCAAATGGCTGTGCCTGTGGGCGGAGACAGCTGCAAATGGCTGTGGGCGGAGACATCTACAAATGGCTGTGCCTGTGAGCGGAGACAGCTACAAATGGCTGTGCCTGTGGGCGGAGACAGCTACAAATGGCTGTGGGCGGAGACAACTACAAATGGCTGTGCCTGTGGGCGGAGACAGCTATAAATGGCTGTGCCTGTGGGCGGAGACAGCTACAAATGGCTGTGCCTGTGGGCGGAGACAGCTGCAAATGGCTGTGCCTGTGGGCGGAGACAACTACAAATGGCTGTGCCTGTGGGCGGAGACAGCTGCAAATGGCTGTGGGCGGAGACAGCTACAAATGGCTGTGCCTGTGAGCGGAGACAGCTACAAATGGCTGTTGGTGGAGACAGCTACAAATGCCTGTGGGCAGAGACAGCTACAAATGGCTGTGGGCGGAGACAACTACAAATGGCTGTGCCTGTGGGCGGAGACAGCTACAAATGGCTGTGCCTGTGGGTGGAGACAGCTACAAATGGCTGTGCCTGTGGGCGGAGACAGCTACAAATGGCTGTGCCTGTGGGCGGAGACAACTACAAATGGCTGTGCCTGTGGGCGGAGACAACTACAAATGGCTGTGCCTGTGGGCGGAGACAGCTACAAATGGGTGTGCCTGTGGGCGCAGACAGCTACAAATGGCTTTGCCTGTGGGCGGAGACAGCTGCAAATCCCTGTGCCTGTGGGTGGAGACAGCTGCAAATCCCTGTGCCTGTGGGCGGAGACAGCTACAAATGGCTGTGCCTGTGGGCGGAGACAGCTACAAATCCCTGTGCCTGTGGGCGGAGACAGCTGTAAATCCCTGTGCCTGTGGGCGGAGACAGCTGCAAATGGCTGTGCCTGTGGGCGGAGACAGCTACAAATGGCTGTGCCTGTGGGCGGAGACAGCTACAAATGGCTGTGCCTGTTGGGCGGAGACAGCTGCAAATCCCTGTGCCTGTAGGCGGAGACAGCTACAAATGGCTGTGCCTGTGGGCTGAGACAGCTACAAATGGCTGTGCCTGTGGGCTGAGACAGCTACAAATGGCTGTGCCTGTGGGCGGAGACAGCTACAAATGACTGTGCCTGTGGGCGGAGACAGCTACAAATGGCTGTGCCAGTGGGCGGAGACAGCTACAAATGGCTGTGCCTGTGGGCGGAGACAGCTACAAATGGCTGTGCCTATGGGCGGAGACAGCTACATTGGAGCACAACACAAATCTGGATCTCTCCACTTCTCATAGATCCAAAACACACCAACCTACGCTGGATCACAACAATACACTTGTGGCTACATCCCAAACTGAACCAGCCAGTGATTGGTTGATATTTTGGTTGTTGCAGTAGACATTTTACTTATGCATATGTATGAACCGTGACCTTAGAGATCGGAGTCACAAGATCGAAAACCTGAAAGTAATATCCACCACGTGCATGTCATCATGTCTTGAATGTATACATATTCTGTCTTATCTCGTGGTAAGTCTGGTAGCGCATCTTTCCTGCGTGATTGCGTCCGACTGTTGAGGGTGTTGCTCAAATCTCCTGGCCAGCTCTGCAAGTGTCTATCTCTCGGGCCTGGTTGACGCCAGGATATATTATGATAGCAAGCGTAGAGTACAGCCCTGTCACGCAGTCTTAATCCTACATGGAACTCCATAGCGTCATGATTATCATCCTCATCGACATCATCATCATCGCTCTATGAAAAAAAAAACATTTGAAAAGAAAACAACTGTGCCAGCTTCTGTGGCCATTAAGGTGGCACAGAAAATGGGAAGGGAAAAAAGAAAAGGTGAGCACAAAGGTAACCTCCCTGAGTGCGGTGATCCTTAAAATACACCAGCTTGTTCTGCGAGGCAAGATTCGGGATAGATTGTTTTTCATGTCCTTTGGTTGATTTTTATGTCGTCTTCTATGATTTCAGTTCTACCTCCATTTCCTACAATATGGAGGGCGGGGGGGGGGGGGGGGGGAACACAACTGTTTTTCTCTCAAATGATGCTACAAAGAGGAAACACCACATTGTGCTGTGAGCCAAGATTCATGACTGATTGATTAATTTGATTGATTGATTGTTTTATGATTGTTTTATGCTAATACCACATTGTGCTGTGCGCCAAGATTCATGACTGATTGATTAATTTGATTGATTGATTGATTGATTGTTTTATGATTGTTTTATGCTAATACCACATTGTGCTGTGCGCCAAGATTCATGACTGATTGATTAATTTGATTGATTGATTGATTGATTGTTTTATGATTGTTTTATGCTAATACCACATTGTTCTGTGCGCCAAGATTCATGACTGATTGATTGATTTGATTGATTGATTGTTTTATGATTGTTTTATACTAATACCACATTGTTCTGTGCGCCAAGATTCATGTTGATTGATTGATTGTTTTATGCTAATACCACATTGTTCTGTGCGCCAAGATTCATGTTGATTGATTGATTGTTTTATGATTGTTTTATGCTAATACCATATTGTGCTGTGCGCTAAGATTCATGTTGATTGATTGATTGTTTTATGATTGTTTTATGCTAATACCACATTGTTCTGTGCGCCAAGATTCATGTTGATTGATTAATTGTTTTATGATTGCTTTATGCTAATACCACATTGTGCTGTGCGCCAAGATTCATGTTGATTGATTGATTGTTTTAAGCTAATACCAAGATTCATAATTGGTTGATTGATTGATTGTTTTATGCTAATACCACATTGTGCTGCCAGCCAAGATTCATAATTGATTGATTGATTGATTGTTTTGTGTGTGTGTGTGTGTGTGCATGTGTGTGTGCGTGTGTGTGTGTGTGTGCGTGTGTGTGTATGTATGTGTGTGTTGTGTGTGTATGTATGCGCGCGTGCTTGTGTGTGTGTGTGTGTGCATGTGTGCGTGCGTGTGTGTATGTGTGTGTTTGTGTATGTGCGTGTGCGTGCGTGTAAGTGTGTATGGATGTGTGTGTGTGTGTATGTATGCATGTGTATGCGTGCTTGCGTGTGTATACGTGTGTGCGTGCATGCGCGCGCGCGTGTGTGTGTATGCGTGCGTGCGTGCGTGTTTGTGTGTGTGTGTGTGTGTGTGTGTGTATGTTGTGTGTGTGTGTGTGTGTGTGTGTGTTCCTTATCCAGCCGCCCCGATATTTGTTAAGAAATTGAATATGCAGACGGTCATTCAAGGACAAGACGCCACGTTCCACTGCGATGCCAATTCCTTGAGGAATGAAAATGCCCCTGACATGCCTGTGTGGTTTGGGAATGGCAAACGCTTGA
>JAPXFY010000033.1:37725734-37728234 GCA_030674185.1 Monoplex corrugatus
TGAAGCTCCGTTTCTGTTGTGTCTCGTAGCTGACGACGATTCCTTCTGTACTGACGTCCGTCCTCTGTGCGAATGCTGTATGACCGGATGTTCACCTGTTGGTCTACTTTGGCGCTTATCCATTTTTTGGATCCTGGAGGTTGGAATTTCACAATCTGTCCCGGACTCAGTTCTGTCAGCTCTACTGCGCTTCTGTTGTAGTAGTGCGCTTGCTTCAGTTTCCTTTTCTCAAGTTCTTTCTTGATTGGTACAACTGTAGGTTGGAGTAATGTCTTTGACGTCGGCACTTGTGTTCGTGTTCTTCTGCCGAACAGTCTCTGAGCAGGCGAACTATTTACAGTCTCTGTCGGGATGTTTCTCAGCTCAAGTAAAGCGAGGAAGGGATCTTGATTGTTGTGTTCTGCTTTCTTCATGCACGTCTTTGCAGCCTTCACCGCGCTCTCTGCTTTTCCATTGGACTGAGGGTAGTGTGGTGAGCTTGTTACGTGTTCAAACCCATATGTTTTCCTGAACTTTCCAAACTGGTTTGATGTGAATTGAGTTCCACAGTCTGTTGTCAGGCGTTCTGGTATTCCCTGTCTTGCCAAGTGTCTCTTCAGACAGATGATGACCTCTTTGGATTCTTTTGTTTGTAACCGATCAATCTCAAAGAAATCAGAGTAGTGATCGACCGTGACCAGGTATTCATTGCCATTATGTTCAAAGATGTCACAAGCGATGTGTTGCCAGGGCAGTTGAGGGATCTCTGTACTGATAAGTGGTTCCTTCTGCTGACTACGTTGGTATGTGTTACAGGCGCTGCATGTTTTGACAAAATCTTCAATGTCCATGTTCATCCTGGGCCAGTAGACTACCTCACGTGCTCTTCTTATGCAGCTCTGAATTCCTGAGTGGCTTGCATGAAGTTTCTCAAGGATGTCTGCTCTTTCGCTTTCAGGTACAATTACTCTGTGGCTTTTGAAGACAAGTCTGTTGTGGACTGACAGTTCCTCCCTGAAAGGAAAGTATTGTTGCAACTGTAATGAAAGTTGTTGTTTCTCCTCTGGCCAGCCTTGTAGAATGACAGCTTTCAGGGTTTTCATGGTTGCATCTTCCTGAGTTGCTTGCTGCAGACTGCTTAGTCTCTCTTGGCTGATGGCCAGTTCTTGCAATGAGTCTGTTTTCTCCAGGTCTGTGAGGAAAACGGCTTCCTTGTGGGTGACTTGCTGTTCCGCTTTTCCACAGACTGCTCTGCTAAGGGTGTCAGCCAGGTGCATCTCAGATCCACGCTTGTACACTACCGTGTACCTGAACTTCTGAGTTCTGAGTAGCATCCTCTGAATCCTCTTAGGTGCTGAGAGCAGGCTCTTCTTGTGAATGGTCTCTAGTGGTTTGTGGTCGGTCTCCACCAGGATGTCTCTTCCATAGACGTATCTCTCAAACCTTTCCAGACCGAAGAGTATTGCCAACATCTCCTTTTCTATTTGAGCATAGCTTTTTTCTGTCTCGGTCAAGGCTCGTGATGCGTACTGAATCGGTTGACCATCCTGCATGAGACAAGCTCCAAGTCCAAACTGTGAAGCATCACACTGAAGGGTGGTTGTACACTTTCCTGAAGAGTCAAAGTAGCGAAGTACCGGTGGCTCAGAGAGCATCTTCTTCACTTTCTTCAGGGCTTCTCCATGGACGTCTTCATCCCATCTGAAGTGGACGTCTTTTTTTACCAGTTCTCTGAGTGGTGCTGCTGCCTCAGACAGGTTTGGTGCAAATTTCTGAAGGTATCCGACTACACCGAGTAGTCTCTGCACAGCTGCTTTGTCTTCTGGCACTGAGAGTTGTTGGACAGCGTCCAATTTCTTTGGGTCGGCTTTCAAGCCTTCTCTTGAGAAGATGTGTCCCAAATATGATATCTCTGTTCGTTTCATCTCAACCTTCTCCTTGTTGAGTTTGATTCCAGTCTCTCGGCATCGTTGTAGCAAACGGTTCAGGTTGGTATCATGAACTTGTGCTCCTGCTTCGTCGGTTGGTCCTCTGCCAAAAACAAAGATGTCATCATGAACCGCCACCACGCCTGGCAGTCCTGCCAGAGCGATGTCAATCCTCCTCTGGAATTCTTCTGGGGCAGGTGAAATACCAAAGGGCATTCGTTTCCATCGGTATTTGCCAAAAGGCGTCTCAAATGTTGTTAGGTAGCTGCTGTCTTCGTCCAGTTCAAAGTGCCAAAACCCGTTTTTCGCGTCCAGGTGTGTGAAGTATTTTGCATCTTTGAGGAGAGGCAGTACGTCATCAATGGTTGGCATGGGGTACTCGTTTCTCCTGAGGGCTTTGTTCAGTGGCTTAGGGTCGATGCACAGTCTGACTTTCCCATTGCTCTTTGTTGTTACGACCAAACTGCTTATCCACTCCGTTGGCGTGTCTACTTTAGTGACCACGTCCAGTTTTTTCAACCTCTTCAGCTCGTCCTTCACTTTCTCTTGCACTGCTATCGGCCACTTTCTGCAAGGCATCTTCACTGGAGCAA
>JAPXFY010000033.1:37733234-37770734 GCA_030674185.1 Monoplex corrugatus
CTAGATTGTTCCGAAGCATTCTACACATTTCCATACAACGAAATCAAACTTAAACATATATTGTCAGTGTTAGCATAAACCAAACAAATATTCTCGATTCATTATCGAGCGAATCACAAACTAATCTTCAAGAGCGAAAAGCAGAGAGAGCTGAATCTACAGACACATTCTGACGTCACACTTCTTTTATCGGCATTCGCACTTTCACATTGAGTTTCTCTTTTTTGAAATGTAACAGTATGTTTGTGTGTGTTAGTGTGTGTGTGTGTATGTCTATGTGTCTGTGTGTGTGTGTTTGTGTGTGTGTGATTCTGTGTGTTTGTGTGTTGTGTGTGTGTGTGTGTGTGGTGTGTGTGTGGCCCATAACTTCCAGACTATGGTCGTCGAAGTGACCGTGGAATTGAATGTTCCTGGTGAGTATGTCCCTGTGTGTGTGTATGAGTGTGTCTTAGTATGTGTGTTTGTGTGTGACTGTGTGTTTGTGTGTGTGTTAGTTTGTGTGACTACGTGTTAGTATAATTATGTGTGTTGAGTGTGTGTGTGTTTGTGTCTGTGTGTGTGTTAGTGGGTATGTGTATTAGTGTGTGTGTGTATGTGTGTTAGTCTGTGTGTGTATGTGTGTTTGTGTGTGTTTAGTGTGTGTGACTATGTGCTAGTGTGTGTGTATGTGTCAGTGTTTGTGTGTGTTAGTGCGTTTGTGTTTGTGTTAGTGTGTGTGTGTGCGTGTATATGTGGTGTGTGTGTTTGATTTTTGTTGTTGTTGTTGTTGTTGAGAACATCCAAAAGAAGTGGAACTGCCCACGTTCAAGCAAGCAGGAACCAGGAAAAAAAAAAACCACGAAAATAGAATCAGAACACGTGTTGTATACAACCAGACAAGACAGGCGCAAAGTTTCGCCCAACGAACCTTTGTTAAACGTAAACGTCAGATCACAAATGAATAAAACACCAGAATAAAACATTTGGAGAAAAAGGCCTGAAACTTCCCTTCTGCCTTGTCCTGTGGGGGAAAAAAAGGACTGAAAAAATGAGAGCAGTTATAATAAAAACGTCCCTTCTGCTTCGTCCAGTGGAAGAAAAGGACGAAAAATGAAAACAGTTATAATGAAAACGTCCCTTCTGCTTCGTCCAGTGGAAGAAAAGGACGAAAAATGAAAACAGTTATAATGAAAACGTCCCGTCTGCTTCGTCCAGTGGGAAAATAGGACTGAAGAAATGAGAGCAGTTATATAACAAGTACGATAGTGATGACAACAATACGGCGCCAAATATCGATACACAAATGAAATCAAAGCACACACTTTCTCGTCATTCACCAAAGCATTCACACACTTTCTCGTCATTCACCAAAGCATTCACACACTTTCTCGTCATTCACCAAAGCATTCACACACTTTCTCGTCATTCGCCAAAGCATTCACACACTTTCTCGTCATTCGCCAAAGCATTCACATACTTTCTCGTCATTCACCAAAGCATTCACACACTTTCTCGTCATTCACCAAAGCGTTCACACACTTTCACATCATTCACCAAAGCGTTCACACACTTTCTCGCTCAATTCACCAAAGCATTCACACACTTTCTCGTCATTCACCAAAGCATTCACACACTTTCTCATCATTCACCAAAGCGTTCACACACTTTCCATCATTCACCAAAGCATTCACACACTTTCTCATCATTCACCAAAGCATTCACACACTTTCTCATCATTCACCAAAGCATTCACACACTTTCTCATCATTCACCAAAGCATTCACACACTTTCTCGTCATTCACCAAAGCATTCACACACTTTCTCATCATTCACCAAAGCATTCACTCACTTTCTCATCATTCACCAAAGCATTCACACATTTCTCATCATTCACCAAAGCATTCACACACTTTCTCATCATTCACCAAAGCATTCACACACTTTCTCATCATTCACCAAAGCATTCACACACTTTCTCATCATTCACCAAAGCATTCACACACTTTCTCGTCATTCACCAAAGCAGTTCACTCACTTTCTCATCATTCACCAAAGCATCACACACTTTCTCATCATTCACCAAAGCATTCACACACTTTCTCATCATTCACCAAAGCATCACACACTTTCTCATCATTCACCAAAGCATTCACACACTTTCTCATCATTCACCAAAGCATTCACACACTTTCTCATCATTCACAAAGCATCACACACTTTCTCATCATTCACCAAAGCATCACACACTTTCTCATCATTCACCAAAGCATCACACTTTCTCATCATTCACCAAAGCATCACACACTTTCTCATCATTCACCAAAGCATTCACACTTTCTCTCATTCACCAAAGCATTCACACACTTTCTCTCATTCACCAAAGCATTTACACACTTTCTCATCATTCACCAAAGCATTCACACTCTTTCTTGTCATTCACCAAAGCATTCACACTCTTTCTTGTCATTCACCAAAGCATTCACACTCTTCATCATCACAAAGCTTCACACTCTTTCTTGTCATTCCAAGCACAAACGCTCTTTCTTGTCATTACAAAGCATTCACACATTTTCTCGTCATTCACCAAAGCATTCACACATTTTCTTTTCATTCACCAAAGCATTCACTCACAACGTTCAAAAACTATGGGGTACTAAACGCACGCAAATCGGACGGGAGAGGACAGGAGGGGGAGTGAGACACAAGGGTGGGCACATAGAAGTGTGTGGGGGGGGGGAGAGGGGGCGGGGAAGGGAAATCACTGCTGGACAAAAAGGTATGTCTTCACGTTAGACGTGAAGGAAGACAAGAGTGTGTGATGAGAGAAGGTCCAATTTTCGCACAGGGGATTTAAAAAACAAACTTGAATAGAAATTCAAACATAAGTAAGGACACTAAAACGTATATAAAAACGGGTCTAAATTTACCTTAAATTAATTCTGCAATTGGGTGCTTCATTTTCTTTCCCTTTTTTTTTTTTTTTTTTCTTGTTGAAAAGCATTGTACATGACTCTACGTAGTCGGTTGGGCTTTAAACAAAATAACAATAACAATGACTGTTTTTGTGCAACAGAGCATCATCTATGAGTGCCGTCAATTTCTGGATCATCGGCCTGATCTTAGCCCTTCTTTGTGTGTGATCATCATCTATCATCTCATCTGCTGTTGCGTCATCTGCCGACGCAAGTGCAAGAGGAGATATCCAGGTAGATTGTTCTTTTTTGTGCTTTTGGCTTATGACAAAATCAGTTTGTGGGCATCCCCCACACCACCGTGGAGGTGTGGGGGCTTGTTCAGTGTAAATGATATGCACCTTCTGGAAATTCTGTGCTATAAGTTGTGTGTGTGTGTGTGTGTGTGTGTGTGTGTGTGTGTGTGTTGTGTGTGTGTGTGTGTGTGTGTGTGTGTGTGTGTGTGTTCTTGCCTTGCTCCTTTGCTTACTGTCATTTCTTCCAAAGAAATAAGAGGGAAGCAGGGAGAATTTTTATAACATAATCAAAGGACATAACTCTTGAGAATTGTCTCCCATGATGTATAGAACTTCTCAAAAATAACAGTTTGCGCTACCCATTCAGCTATGCTAGCGGAACTTTGTATCTGCTTCTATGCTAGCGGAACTGTGTATCTGCTTCTATGCTAGCTGAGAGGAGTGTTCTGAACTTACTGTTTGATTTTACTGCTTCTATGCTAGCTCAGAGGATGTTCTGACTTACTGTTTTGTACTTTGTACTGTTCTATGCTAGCTGAGAGGAGTGTTCTGAGCTTACTGTTTTTGTACTTTGTATCTGCTTCTATGCTAGCTGAGAGGATGTTCTGAACTTACTGTTTTTGTACTTTGTATCTGCTTCTATGCTAGCTGAATGGGTAGCGCAAACTGTGTTAGATTTGAGAAGTTCTATACAACATGGGAGATAATTCTCAAGAGTTATGTCCTTTGATTATATTGTCATTTTTCCTTTTGCTTTGTACCTTGCTGGTTCATTCACCTGTATGTGTCCCGTAACTTACATTTTAGCTTTCTGTTGGGATTGTTAGCTGGGGTACAGGTCTGTATTGAATGCATTTTTAGCTCTAATATAATATGAAGTACTTAGTAATTTAGGTACTCTAGGTCCAAAATTTGTATGTATGTTTTTGTGCACTTAGTTACGTTTATGCATTTGTATTCAGGTTTGTGTGTGTTTGCTTGCGCGTGTTTGTTTGTGTGTGTTTGTATTTGTTTGTGTTTGTATTTGTTTGTGTGTGTGTCTGTGATTGTTTGTTTTTGTGTCTGTGCGTGTTTGTGTGTTGTGTGTTCTGTTTGTGTGTGTGCATGTGTTTGTATGTGTTTGTGTCTGTGTGTGTTTGTGTCTGTGTGTTTTGTTTCTGTTTGTGTGTGTTTGTTTGTGTTTGTGTCTGTGTGTGTTTGTGTGTGTTTGTGTGTTTGTGTTCGTGTTTGTGTCTGTCTGTGTGTATGGGTGTGTGTGTGTGTGTGTGTGTGTGTGTGTGTGTGTGTGTGTGTGTGTGTGTGTATGATTGAAATGGTTGTAGCTTTGACACAGGTCTGAGCGATGGGCCTTGCGCTTACAGCTTTTTGTAGACTCGTGGAATCCACCAGATAATTGCTGTTAGAGTCAGATGTAGCACATGTGGAATTGTCTGATTGCGATGAATTCCTCTTAAACAAACTATTAACTTAAACAAACTTTCGTATAGCGCTATTTTCCAATGTCATTTTGACTCATTGTGTCCCCCAGTGGGGATGCCGGGGGCTCTTTCAGTATAATCAGTATCCCCACCTTCTGGAAATTCTGTGGTAGGAATTGCCTTTTTTTTGTCACTCTGTTTTTTTCTTCCTCCTTTGCTTTCTGTCATTTCTTCCTATCATTTTCTGCCTTGCTGGTCCATTCACCTGTATGTGTTCGATAGAGTGTTGCATACTTTCTCTAAGGATTGATAATTGGGTACATGTATTAAGTGCATTTTTGGCTCTAATGAAATGAGATATGCGGAAGCAATTTCAGGTAATTTAGGCCTGTTTTTATGTATGTTTTAGTGTTTACTTTTCTCTCATTGAAGACAGCAGCAGGGAAGTTTCAGTTTTTTTTCTCAAAATTTTTGTATCTTGTGTTTGTTTGTTTGTTTGTAATATTACGCTTGACAAAGGCCAGTTGGCCGAAAATTTGCGCCTGTCTTGTTTTGTTGTATTAAATACGCGTTCATAGTCTTCTTTCGTGTTTTTTTCTGGTTCCTGTTTGCTTGAACGCGGGCAGTCACACTTTGTTTTGGATTTCGTCTTTACTTATGTTTAAATTTGTATTCCGGTTACGTCTGTGTTCAAAAAACAAATCCGAGGGAACATGCCCTTAGACCTCTCTACTTTTTCAGAGATTTTTTTTTTTTTTCATATGCTGTTGGGAATCCTGAACGTGAAGTGAACTATTGATGTCGATGTTTCAGTGGACCGAAAGGAGACAGCAGCAGGTATGGACCCGGAGAAAGAAATGAAGGAGAGTGCTTTCCCTGCCCTTTCTCGCGCGTAAGTTGATCCGTGTTTTCACTTTCTGTCTGTCTGTCTGTCCATCTGTACCTTGAGTAATGGGCTGGGTGCTAGACGTTTTTGATTAGACGAGAAACCGGAAGTCCCATGTGGAGTACGCTACTAACGCACGTAAAAAAAAAGACCTTGGCAGCATTGTTTCAGAATTGTATTAACTGTAGAGGTCAACCAAGTACACTATCTTACCTGTCTCACCTGTCGGCGTCAACGGGTTCAGTGTTGGCCGCTGTACATCTGGACACCACCATCTCCCTCCAGGCCGCTCTGTCTTGACTTTTGTGGACAATTTCTTGAATGTTTAGGCCACTGATGTTGGTTATGTTCTCAGTGTATGAGATTGGAAGTCTGCCTTTCTTCCGTTTTGCCACTGTCTTTCCTTGACAGATGGTTGCCATGAGGTCCATGTTCTTGTTGCGTGACACATGGCCAATGTATTTTAGTCATCTCTTGTTGATATCTGTTAGTAGTTTTCTGGTGGTATCAAGTTCTTCCAGGACACTTTCATTAGTCTTCTGTCTGTCCGTTTGACACGTAGTAGTCTCCGATAAAACCACATCTCTGCTGCCGCAATTCTTTTGCAATCAGTTTTTCTCAAGGGTCCAGGCTTTGTACCCATAAATGATGACTGGCCAGATCAAACAAATTTAAAGTCTAACTTTCAGGCCATTTGGTATGCCTCTTGTCTTTCCAGATGTTGAGTCGGACCTTTTTTTTTCTTTGTCATTCCAATTCTTATTTTGATGTCTTCGGAGCAGGTTCCATCATCAGTTTTTACGGAACCAAAGATATTTGAAATCCTGAATATTTTGTAAAGGAACTTTGTTCATTAGGAATAAAGTACAGGCATACAAAACACAAGTGGCGCTGTACCGTGGTGACGTATTGTCCCCCCAAGGAAAGCAGCCCCAATTTCACTCTCAACATTTCTTGAGACCAAAGAGACACGAGATACAAACAGACAGTGGCTGTGGTCAAGTGGGTAAGACGTTACATTCCCAATTGGAAGAGCCTGGGTTTGAACCTTGTTGGGTACATCCTCCCCGCCCCCCTCGATGGATGAACCGTGGAGATTTCTCCAGTCTCCAAGGTCATCATGTGTATAGACACCTGTTGTGATGCCAGGGGTTCTTTCAGTATAAATAGTATCCCCACCTTCTGGAAGTTCTGTGCTGGAAATTTCCTCTGTTTCTGTCACTCTCTTTGTTTCTTTCTTCTTCCTTTACATTCTGTCATTTCTTCCTGTTATTTTCTGCCCAGATGCCAGCTTTTCTTCTCTCCCCTTACTGTAGTAACACACACACACACACACACACGCACACACACCACAACACACACACACACACACACACACACACACACACACGCACACACACACACACACACACACACACAATAAGCGCACACGACAATACACACACACACACACACACACACACACACACACACACACAACAAAACACACAACAAAACACCACAACACACATATATTATATATATATATATATATATGTATATATATATACATATGTGTGTGTATGTATGTTTGTGTGTTTGTATGTGTATATGTGTGTGTGTGTGTGTGCTTATTGTGTGTGTGCGTGTGTGTGTTTTAAAACACTATTTGTGATGGTTTTTTCCTTATTTGCGTGACTGATTAGCAAATGAAGTCGATACCTTATTACGATCCATTTTCTATTTATTTTTTCATAGTGCATATGTATCTATCCAAGCAGTGGGGCTTATATGTATTTGCTTTTCGTGTGTGTCTGCCAGTGTCTCTCATGCCTTTGTAGTAGTGCTGAGGGCTTTTGTAAGATGCTGTGCTCTGCAAGAAGTGATTATTATGCAATTATTGTCGTTAATTTTTTTTAACTATTTCATTACTAAAGGAAATAAGAGGGAAGCCGGGAGAAATTTAAATATCAGCTAAGTAACATAACTCTTGAGAGCCATGGAGTTATCTCCCATGTAGAATTTCTCAAACCCAACACAGTTTGCGCTACCCATTCAGCTAGCATTGGAATGTTCCAAGCTTACCACTTTATGCTTTGTGGCTGCATCTATGCTAGCTGAATGGGTAGCGCAAACTGTGTTGGGTTTGAGAAATTCTACATAGGAGATAACTCCGTGACTCTCAAGAGTTATGTTACTTAGTTGATATTATCATTACTGTTTGTATTATCTTGATTATCATTGGTATTATTATTGTTGTTATTTTTGATCGTTATTATAATTTTTTTACTATTTTTTTTTTTACTATTATCATTACTGTTAGTATCATCTTGATTATCAATATCATTGTTATTAGTATTTTTGTTATTATTTGATCGTTATTGTAATTTTTTTTACTATTATCATTACTGTTACTATTTGTCTTGATTATATTTATTACTACTACTACTGCTATTATTGTTGTTGTTATTATTATTGTTGTTGTTATTGTTATTATTATAATTAGTAGTAGTAGCAGTAGTATTGTTATCATTACTATTATTATTATTATTATAAGTAGTAGTATAGTGGTGGTGGTAGTAGTAGTAGTAGTATCATTATTACCATCACCATTATTGTTATTATTATTATTATTATTATTATGCTTGTTGTTATTGTTGTTGTTATTATTATTATTATTGTTGTTGTTATGACTTCTAGCAGTAACGTTAATTGTAGTGGTAGTAGCAGCAGCAGTAGTACTGGTGTCATTATTTTTAGTAGTTGTAGTAGTAGTATTTCTTATCATTATTAATAATCATTATTATTGTGATTTGTTGGGTGATGTTTTATTAGTTTATTGTTGTGTGGTATTTTGGTAATGTTATGTTTATTGTTGTGTGGTATTTTGGTGATGTTTTGTTCCTTTGTTGTTGTGTGGTATTTTGGTGATGTTATGTTTGTTGTGTTGTGTGGTATTTTTGGTGATGTTATGTTCCTTTGTTGTTGTGTGGTATTTTTGGTGGTGTTATGTTTGTTGTTGTGTGGTATTTTGGTGATGTTATGTTTGTTCGTTGTTGTGTGGTATTTTGGTGATGTATGTTCCTTTTTGTTGTGTGGTATTTTTGGTGGTGTTATGTTTGTTGTTGTGTGTTATTTTGGTGATGTTATGTTTGTTGTTGTGTGGTATTTTGGTGATGTTATGTTGTTGTTGTTGTGTGGTATTTTGGTGATGTTATGTTCCTTTGTTGTTGTGTGGTATTTTGGTGATGTTATGTTTGTTGTTGTGTGGTATTTGGTGATGTTATAGTTTGTTGTTGTGGGTATTTTGGTGATGTTATGTTTGTTGTTGTTGTGTGGTATTTTGGTGTGTTATGTTCCTTTGTTGTTGTGTGGTATTTGGTGATGTTAATGTTGTTGTTGTGTGGTGTTTTGTGATGTTATGTTTGTTGTTGTGTGTGTTTTGTGATGTTAGTTCTTTAGTTGTTGTATTATTTTTGATGTTTATGTTTGTTGTTGTGTGGTATTTTGGTGATGTTATTTCCTTTGTTTTGTGTGGTATTTTGTGTGTTATATTTGTTGTTTGTGTTTTGGTGATGTTATGTTGTGTTGTTGTAGTGGTGTTTTGTGATGTTATGTTTTTGTTGTGTGTATTTTGGTGATGTTATGTTCTTTATTGTTGTGTGGTATTTTGGTGATGTTATTCTTTATTGTTGTGTGGTATTTTGTGATGTTATGTTTTTGTTGTTGTGTGGTATTTTGGTGATGTTTTGTTCCTTTGTGTTGTGTGGTATTTTTGTGATGTTTTATGTTTTTGTGTTTTTGTGTGTGTATTTTTGGTGATGTTATGTTTGTTGTTGTTGTGTGGTATTTTTGGTGATGTTTGTTTGTTGTTGTGTGGTATTTTGGTGATGTTATGTTTGTTGTTGTGTGGTATTTTGGTGATGTTATGTTTGTTGTTGTGTGGTATTTTGGTGATGTTATGTTTGTTGTTGTTGTGTGGTATTTTGGTGATGTTATGTTTGTTGTTGTGTGGTATTTTGGTGATGTTATGTTTTTGTTGTTGTGTGGTATTTTGGTGATGTTATGTTCCTTTGTTGTTGTGTGGTATTTTGGTGATGTTATGTTTGTTGTGTGGTATTTTGGTGATGTTATGTTCCTTTGTTGTTGTGTGGTATTTTTGGTGATGTTATGTTCCTTTGTTGTTGTGTGGTATTTTTGATGTTTTGTTCCTTTGTTGTTGTGTGGTATTTTGGTGATGTTATGTTCCTTTGTTGTTGTGTGGTATTTTGGTGATTTATGTTTGTTGTTGTTGTGTGGTATTTTGGTGATGTTATGTTCCTTTGTTGTTGTGTGGTATTTTTGGTGATGTTATGTTTGTTGTTTGTGTGGTATTTTGGTGATGTTATGTTCCTTTGTTGTTGTGTGGTATTTTTGGTGATGTTATGTTTGTTGTTGTGTGGTATTTTTGGTGATGTTATGTTTGTTGTTGTGTGTGTGTTTTTGGTGATGTTATGTTCCTTTGTTGTTGTGTGGTTTTTTTGGTGATGTTTATTGTTTGTTGTTGTGTGGTATTTTTGGTGATGTTATGTTCCTTGTTGTTGTGTGGTATTTTGGTGATGTTATGTTCTTGTTGTGTTTGTGTATTTTGGTGATGTTGTTTGTTGTTTGTGTGGTATTTTGGTGATGTTATGTTTGTTGTGTGGTATTTTGGTGATGTTATGTTTTAGTTGTGTGGTATTTTGATGATGTTATGTTTGTTATGTTGTGTGTATTTTTGGTGACATTGTGTTTGTTGTTTGTGATGTTTTGTGGTGGTATTTTGTAGATGTTCATTTGTTGTTGTGTGGTATTTTGGTGATGTTATGTTGTTGTGTGGGTATTTTGTATGTTATGTTGTTGTTGTGTGTTGGTATTTTATGTTTGTTTGTGTGGGTATTTTATATGTTTGTTTGTTGTGATGTTGTGGTTTTTAGTAACTTTATGTTTGTTGTTGTGTTTTTGGTGTGTTTTGGGTTTGCATTTGTTTGCTTTTGTGTGGTATTTTGGTGACGTTACGTTTTTTTTGTGTGATAATTTTGGTGATGTTATGTTTGTTTTTGTGTGGTATTTTTGGTGACGTTATGTTTGTTTTGTTGTGTGAAAATTTTTGGTGATGTTATGTTTTTGTTGTGTGTGTATTTTGGTGATGTTAGTTTTGTTTTTGTGGTATTGGTGTGTTTTTTGGGTGGTATTTGGTGTATATGTTTGTTTTGTGTGGTAATTTTGGTGATGTTATGTTCGTTTTTGTGTGATAATTTTGGTGATTTATGTTTGTTTGTGGTAGTTTTTGGTTACTTTTTGTGTTGTTTATTGTTGTGTTGGTATTTTTGGTGAGTTAGTTTGTTTTGTTGTGTGGTATTTTTGGTGAGTTATGTTTTTGTTTTGTGTGGTGTTTTGTGTTATTTGGTGATGTTATGTTTGTGTTTTGTGTGGTAATTTTGGTAAAGTTTACGTTGTTGTGGTTTTGTGTGTTATTTTGGTGAGTTATTGTTTGTTTTTGTGTGGTGTTTTTTGGGATATGTTGTTTTTTGCGTGGTATTTTTGAGAGTGTATGTTTTGTTTGTGTGTGGTGTTTTTAGTGAATGTTATGTTTGTTTTTGTGTGTGTTTTGTAGTTATGTTTGTTTTGTTTTTTGTGTGTTTTTGGGTGAGTTTGTATTTTGTTTTTTTTGTATGGTGTTTTTGGTGACGATATGTTTGTTTTTGTGTGGTATTTTTGGTGACGTTTCGTTTGTTTTTGTGTGGTTTTTGGTGACGTTATGTTTGTTTTTGTGTGGTGTTTTGGTGACGTTCGTTTGTTTTTGTGTGATAATTTGGTGATGTTATGTTTTTTTTGTGTGATAATTTGGTGATGTTACGTTTGTTTTTGTGTGGTGTTTTGGGTGACGTTATGTTTGTTTTTGTGTGGTAATTTTGGTGATGTTATGTTTGTTTTTGTGTGATAATTTTGGTGACCTTATGTTTTTGTGTAGTTTTTTGGTTACGTTATGTTTGTTTTGTATGGTATTTTAGGAGATGTTATATTTGTTGCTGTGTTGTATTTTTGTTGATGTTTTGTTCGTTTGTTGTTGCTGTATTTTTGGTGATGTTCTATCTGTTGTTGTGTGGTATTATTGGTGATGTTATATTCGTTTGTTGTGTGGTATTTTTGGTGACGTTATGTTTGTTATTGTGTGGTATATTGGTGATGTCATGTTCGTTTGTTGTTGTGTGGTATTTTTTGGTGACGTTATGTTCAGTTGTTGCTATATTTTTGGTGATATTATATTTGTTGTTGTGTGGTATTTTTTGGTGACGTTATGTTTGTTATTGTGTGGTATTATTGGTGATGTCATGTTCGTTTTTTTTGCTGTATTTTTGGTGATGTTCTATCTGTTGTTGTGTGGTATTATTGGTGATGTTGTATTCGTTTGTTGCTGTATTTTTGGTTGTGTCATGTTAGTTTGTTATTGTGTGGTATTTTTGGTGATTTTATGTTCGTTTGTTGCTGTAATTTTAGTGATGTTATATTTATGTTTATCATTGCCCAGGCTTGCTTCAGAGTGCTGTAGTTCATTGGTATTGCTGTTTGGGATTAATCCTTTCCATTTGAATATGCTAGCTTATTTGTTCGTTTAACAAACCAGCACTTGTTATTCTTTGTGACAGGCTGCTAGCTGGAAGCAGAACACAAATGCTGTGCTCAGGAGGCCCATACGCGCCTCTCTGTCTAAGAACACTTAAGTCTTTGACGCCGTTATGATTTTTGCAGATATTTAATTTACTCACTAGATTGGTACCAGAACACATGAAAAGGGAATATGGACGCGTTGTTAAGTTAACAGAACAAAGATGCGTAAATTTCGGTCAACTGGGCTTCGTCAAGCATACACAAAAGAGAACATTTGAAAGAAATGTGCAGAAGTTAACAATAATAATAATAATAATAATAATAACAGCATAACAAGAGTGTTTATAATAATCCCGGCCGCGCCCGCCCGTACACAGACGGAAATTCTCCTGTCGTGCTTGCGGGTTTTCTCCGTCCGTCCATATTAAGGGACTGAACTCTTCTCTTGATTTCACACCGAATTATCTTTCTTCCAAGAAAAACGTAGACGACGAGAAGCTTATTGCTGCCATGAGATAAAGGCCTTGCATTTACGTGAAGGGTGATGAAAGTCACTACAGAGACAAACTTGCAGCTGCATGGGAAAACATCACCAGAGAGGTTGAGATAGATTGGATGTACAGAAAATCGACGGGTTGGACGTACAATGTTTCTTTTCTTCTTCCACCACCACCACCACCACCACCACCACCACACCACCACCACACCACCACACCACCACACCCACCACCACAATATCAAATTTTGTCGCTTCATGCACACCATTTTATATTTGATGGGTTCGTGTCGAAGGGAAAAAAATTGTGGCCGTCTGGTTCTCGTCATCTTTGCAGTATGAACGCTTTCATGGCCACGGCCCGCCATCTGTGGCCATCCGTCCGTCCGGGATTACTATGAACGCTCCCTTACCTTATTTACAAACCGAATGGCAAGGTGGAGGGATGACAAACCCCTGGACATAGCCACACAACGCGCACCAACCAGGCCCAGCCCAGCCTCTGGACCAAGACAGAATGGAAGACCCCTCTCTCGCCCCACTCTGGTCTTCGTCTCTCTCTTTCAGGCAGCCCGCCCTGCCACCAGCTCGCATAGCTGTCAGCACCTTTCCCCTTCTATAGTCCCGACACTTAGCAGTCGGAAGCTTCCACCGTTGTCTTACTTCAACCACAGGGGTTGTTTGAACAGCCGTGAAAGTGGTCAGGCATGATGCTCCAGACACAGCCCATTTTGCAGTTCAGCAAGGTCTGACATGCCCCGAAAGGGATCCCAGGTTTGCCGTCTTTCCGAGCAGCCAGCAGGTCTTTCCCTACGGTCATCAGGCCTGAATCCCTGAAGTCAGTGGCCGAGCCACAAGCCGAAGTTAACACGAAACACCACGAGGGTGCGGATGGGACCCAGAGCACCAATGCTTCACCACTCTTGGGGCACTCACCTCCCAGGCTCCCGACGACAGTCGACAGTCATTTCTTCAAGCATTCATAAACATATTCATGTTCATTTCTTTTTTCACAGTGGAATTACCACGTGAATCTCGGGCTGCTCTTCCTTTTGAGAGCGCTTCGCCGCAATGCAGCGCCACCCAATTTTTTTTAACCAAGACTTTTATAAGGCAAGAAGGCTAATTAACCCTTTGACTCCCGCACCCTGTCCACCAACTGCAAAAACTTAACCCTTTAATTCCCTCACCCTATCCACCAGCTTCCTGACTTAACCCTTTAATTCCCTCACCCTGTCCACCAGCTTCCTGCAGGAAGCTGGTGGATAGGGTGAGGGAATTAAAGGGTTAAGTTTTTGCTTTGCCAGCTTGGTTGACAATGTAGGATGCTAGTGGACAAGGTGCGGGAGTCAGAGGGTTAACCTTCAAGGGCAGGGACCTGGGAAATGAACCTATGTCTATGACGTTTTATGCCAGGGCAGCCGGACGAAGGTCGCGCTCTTCATGATTTTCAACTGCCGTGGGATTGTGAGCGTGCGCAGGCCGGATTTGATTTTATCAAGATTTTGCGCTATATAAATATTGCAATTATTATTATTATTATATTTTCCTGTCCCCTTCCGAAGGACTAGACGTTCAGTTCGATTTTTCGGTCAAACTGAGGAGAAAAGTCGAGAAACACACACACACACGCACACACACATATACACACACACACACACACACACACGCACGCACGCACGCACGCACGCACACACACACACACACACACACACACACACACAGAGAGAATGCACCACATCCTGGCGTCAACAAGGGCCCGAGAGAAACAGACACCTGCGGCGTTGATAGTAAATTTGAGCAACACCCTCAGTGACGCATTAGTGAAGTATACCACAAACTCCCCTGTGGGGTCCCAGTCTTCCCACTGAGCCTAGATGATACAAGGGTTCCTCTTTCCTCTTGGCCGTCAAAGGGTTCAATGCAACAATCGACTATGATGAAGCAAGGAAGAAACGTCAAAGTGTGTGAACTCTTCTGGTGCAGATGCAGGGTTCGCTGTTCGTAACGACAAGGCAATACATTTTTTTAGCAGAATGGACATATAAAGAGCGGTGTACCTTGCCTTACTGTGGTCTGTGTGTGTGAGTGTGTGTGTGTGTGTGTGTGTGTGTGTGTGTGTGTGTGTGTGTGCGTGCGTGTGCGTGTGTGTGTGTGTGTGTGTGTGTGTGTGTGTGTGTGTGTGTTGGTCAGAAGGATACCGAGGTAAAAGAAGGCTTATGCTTTTGTAACGCTTACGCTTTTTATGGCGCTTTTCTACCCGTAAGGTGCGCACAGTACTATGATTTTTATATGCCTTGTTCCCCCCACCCCCCTCCCACCACCCTTTTTTTTTTCTTTTTTTGTTTTGTTTTTAGTGGGGTTTTTTGTTGTTTTTTTTTAATTTTTATTTCACATGCTTCTCAGGCCTTATCAGCCTACTAGCTATCAACCAGGTGTCGACTTTGGTGAATGGATAAAACCCCGGTGGACAAAACCCAAAGGGACAAAACCTCAACGGACAAACCCCCAACGGACAAAACCCCAACGGACAAAAACCCCAACGGACAAAACCTCAACGGACAAAAACCCAACGGAAAAAAACCCCGACGGACAAAACCCCAACGGATAAAACCCCAGGGGTCAAAACCCCAGGGGACAAAACCCCAGGGAACAAAACCCCAATGGACAAAACCTCAACGGACAAACCCCCAACGGACAAAACCCCAACGGACAAAACCCCAACGGAAAAAACCCCGACGGACAAAACCCCAGGGGTCAAAACCCCAACAGACAAAACCCCAGGGAACAAAACCCCAATGGACAAAACCTCAACGGACAAAAACCCCACGGACAAAACTCCCACGGACAAAACCTCAACGGACAAAAACCCCACGGACAAAACTCCCACGGACAAAACCTCAACGGACAAAAACCCCACGGACAAAACTCCCACGGACAAAACCTCAACGGACGAAACCCCAACGGACAAAACCCCAACGGACAAAACTCCAACGGACGAAACCCCAACGGACGAAACCCTAATGGACGAAACCCCAACGGAGAAAACCCCATCAGAGAAAACCCTAACCCACGATATGTAAAATGGACAAAAAACCAGTCACGTATATAAAATATAGAGTGAAACATATTTTAATACATCTTCTGCTGATTGAGTTGTGGACAAAATCAGTCACGTATGTAAAACATGTAATAACACACACATTTGATACATGTCCTGTTGATTGAGTTGTGGACAAAATCACTGTCACGTATGTAAAACATGTAATAACACACACATTTGATACATGTCCTGTTGATTGAGTTGTGGACAAAATCACTGTCACGTATGTAAAACATGTAATAACACACACATTTGATACATGTCCTGTTGATTGAGTTGTGGACAAAATCACTGTCACGTATGTAAAACATGTAATAACACACACATTTGATACATGTCCTGTTGATTGAGTTGTGGACAAAATCACTGTCACGTATGTAAAACATGTAATAACACACACATTTGATACATGTCCTGTTGATTGAGTTGTGGACAAAATCACTGTCACGTATGTAAAACATGTAATAACACACACATTTGATACATGTCCTGTTGATTGAGTTGTGGACAAAATCACTGTCACGTATGTAAAACATGTAATAACACACACATTTGATACATGTCCTGTTGATTGAGTTGTGGACAAACCCCCAATCATGTACATAGAATATAAATAACACACACACATTTGATACATATTTTATTGATTTAATTGTGGACAAAACCTTTGTCACGTATGTAAGATATATAATAACACACACACATTTGATACATATTTTGTTCTTTGAATTGTGACAAAACTCCAGTCACGCATGTAAAACATATAATTAAAACACATTTTGATACACATTTTATTGATTGAATTGTGAGCAAAACCCCAGTCACGTATGTAAAACATGATAACACACACGTATTTGATACATACTTCATTGACTGAAATGTGGACAAAACTCATGTCAAAGATATAAGATGTATAATAGCACACACATTTTGATACATATATTTTTTGATCGAATTGTGGACAAAACCCTAGTCACGTATAAAAATATGCAAGAACACACACATTTGATCCATGTTCTATTGATTGTGGACAAAACCCCATCAGAGTGAGTTTGCGGGATAGCGTTATACAAGAACTATTTATGACAGAGTCAGTGGAAATGAGTTTAGAGGACAGTATTATACTCGTACAAGAACTATTTATGACAGAATCAGAGGAAATGAGTTTGCAGAATAGCGTTATACAAGAACTATTTATGACAGACTCAGTGGAAATGAGTTTAGAGGACAGTGTTATACAATAACTATTTCTGACAGAATCAGAGGAAATGAGTTTGCAGGGTAGCGTTATACAAGAACTATTTATGACACAGTCAGTGGAAATGAATTTGCAGGATAATGTTATACAAGAACTATTTATGACACAGTCAGTGGAAATGAGTTTACAGGAGAGCGTTATACAAGAACTATTTATGACACAGTCAGTGGAAATGAGTTTGCAGGAGAGCGTTATACAAGAACTATTTATGACACAGTCAGTGGAAATGAATTTGTGTGATAGCGTTATACAAGAACTATTTATGACACAGTCAGTGGAAATGAGTTTGCAGGAGAGCGTTATACAAGAACTATTTATGACACAGTCAGAGGAAATGAGTTTGTGTGATAGCGTTATACAAGAACTATATTTATGACTGAGTCAGAGGAAGTGAGTTTGCAGGATAATGTTATACAAGAACTATTTATGACACAGTCAGGGGAAATGAGTTTAAAGGACAGTGTTATACAAGAACTATTTATGACACAGTCAGGGAAATGAGTTCAAAGGACAGTGTTATACAAGAACTATTTATGACACAGTCAGGGGAAATGAGTTCAAAGGACAGTGTTATACGAGAACTATTTATGACACAGTCAGTGGAAATGAGTTTAGAGGACAGTTATACAAGAACTCTTTATGACAGAGTCAGTGGAAATGAGTTTAGAGGATAGCGTTATACAAGAACTATTTATGACAGAGTCAGTGGAAATGAGTTTAAAGGACAGTGTTATACAAGAACTATTTATGACACAGTCAGTGGAAATGAGTTTAGAGGACAATGTTATACAAGAACTATTTATGACAGAGTCAGTGGAAATGAGTTTAGAGGATAGCGTTATACAAGAACTATTTATGACAGAGTCAGTGGAAATGAGTTTAGAGGATAGCGTTATACAAGAACTATTTATGACACTTACACAAGAACTATTTATAACAGAGTCAGTGGAAATGAGTTTAGAGGATAGCGTTATACAAGAACTATTTATGACACAGTCAGTGGAAATGAGTTTGCAGGATAGCGTTATACAAGAACTATTTATGACTGAGTCAGTGAAAATGAATTTACAGGAGAGCGTTATACAAGAACTATTTATGACTGAGTCAGTGAAAATGAATTTACAGGAGAGCGTTATACAAGAACTATTTATGACTGAGTCAGTGGAAATGAGTTTGCAGGATAGGCATCTCCTTAGATCATGTGCGCGAATGCATTGATATGTGTACTTAATTTTTTTTTAATTTTTTTTTTTTTCCTGTTGAAGTTTTGTACGTGCTTTGAAACGTTTATAGCCCTGATATGGCTCTACGCAGTCGGCTGGGTTTTAAACAACAACCAAAAAAAAAAAAAAAAATGCTGTACAAGAACTATGTATGACAAGAGTGAGTCAAATGAAAAATAAAATAAAAGCAACAACCCCCCCCCCCCACAACCCACCCCCACCACCAAAAAAAAAATGTTGTATTGTGTTTTAATGTATCATGCTGTCTTATACTTTATCCCAGATCTCTCATCCCCAGGGACGACCCTTACCGGTCCGACAAGAAGCCCAGCAACCTGGACATCGACGACATCGACTTCATCCAGGACGACGACTCTTTCGGGTCTGCGGACTATGACGGAGAGGGACCTTCAGCCTTCAACGAGGACGGGTCCTTTATCGGGTGTACAAGATCAAGCCGAAGAACGCCATGGACAATCCCGGCTTCTCCAGAGACAACCGAGGGTATCGCCGAGGGTCCGAGTCCAACGTGTGATCTGTGGGGGATTATGATTGTGATTTCGACAAGGGTCTTGTGTGTGTGTGTGTGTGTGTGTGTGTGTGTGTGTGTGTGTGTTGTTGTTGTTGTTGTTGTTGTTTAGCAGTCGTTTTGAGTGTGTGTGGGGCCGAGGGGAGGGGTGTGTGGGATTTTTTTTTTTTTGAATTTGTATGTGTGTGTGGTTTTTTGTTTTGTTTTGTTTTGTTTTTATAATGGGGTTGGCTGGCTCAAGTTTCTGAAGTCATGGACTCCCCAGATCCAGACCCCGACCCGACCCGACCGTCCCAGAGTTCAATCCCAGCTTGCCCACAGCGTTCAGAACTGCCTTGTTTTTGCCGCTCACCTGAATGGTTTGCAATCCGTTCTGGTGGTGTCAACTTTCGCGTGTCATAGACCTCCCTCTCCCCCCCCCCCCCCCCCCCCCCCGTGCTCCCTGTGTCTCGTTTCAAGACCTTGTCAACATAAGATCATTATCCGTAAGGATCAAGGTTTGGGCTACAGGCTACTACACCAGCGCTGGCAGATTCGGGTGGAGCGCGTATGGAATGGATTGATCAAGCGCTATGGATTTTTCTTGTATGGATTTTTGTCGTATGGATTTTCCTGGTATGGATGGTCCTGGTATGGATTTTCCTGGTATGGATTTTGCTTGAAGGAACTGTGTAGTTCTGTTTGTTTGGGTTGATTTTGGTTTGAGTGTAGTGCATGTTAGTGGTGCTGATGAGGACGCTTTTTTTGTTTTTTGTTTTTTGTTTTTTTGCTGCTGCTGTTTACATGAGTCTGCTGTGTGAAGGGAAAAGGTTAATGGAGAGGCTTGTTTTGTTAGTTGGTTGGTTTTGCTGAATGGTGCCAGGATAGGCGGTAGCAGATAGAACGTGTAAGTTAAGGTAGAAGAACAGAAAAAAACAAAACACGCAAAAAGAATACGAACGCGTATTTAACACAACCAGACAAGACAGGCGCAAATTTTCCCGCCAGCCGGCCTTTGTCAAGCGTAAACGTAAGATCACAAACAAACAGACATTTTTTGGCCAACTGGCCTTTGTCAAGGGTAAACGTGTAAGATCACAAACAAACAAACAAACAAACACCAGATACAAAAATTAGGAGAAAAAGACAAACTTCCTGCTGCTGATTCCTTTTCTCACACTGGACGAAGCAGCAGGGAAGTTTCAGTCTTTTTCTCCTAATTTTTGTATCTGGTGTTTGTTTGTTTGTTTGTTTGTTTGTTTGTTTGTTTGTTTGTGATCTTACGCTTGACAAAGGCCAGTCAGCGGGAAAATTTGCGCCTGTCTTGTCTGGTTGTATTAAATACGTGCTCTGATTCTTTCGTCGTGTTTTTTGGTTTTTTTCTGGGTCCTGTTTGCTTGAACGCGGGCAGTCACACTTGTTTTGGATTAGGAAGAAGAACGTCAAGAGCTTGCAAAGTGCGTGTAAAGTTTGTGTGTACAGACTTGTGGCTCATACGATGAGCGTAGGCTAGGTAGGGCCTCAGGACCTGGCCAGCTCATGGGTTTCTGTGCAGGCTTATGAACAGAGTGCCTAAAAACACCCTTCGTGCAGAATATCAAGTACGCACGTTAAAGATCCTGAAAGTTATGACATGGTCCACCGGTCTGTGGAAACGTGAAAAATAGCCAGCATGCATCCCCGCCGAAGACGGAGTATGCAGACTATGCAGGAACACATGGCCTGCGCAGTGTGGGCAAAGGATTGGACGAGTGCGGGAGTGGCGGGTTTGGTACGGAATGCAGCCTTGAGCGACAGTCATGTGTGTGCAAGGAGCTGTTAAGTGCCACGTATTGTCTGGCCATGTGCGCTCAGCTTAACCCTTTGATTCCTGCACCCTATCCACCAACTGCAAAAACTTAACCCTTTGACTCATTCACCCTATCCACCAGCTGCAGGAAGCTTTTGAATAGGGTGAAGGAGTCAAAGGCTTACGTTTTTGCAGTTGGTGGTGGATAGGGTGAAGGAGTCAAAGGGTTAAGTTTTTGCAGTTGGTGGCACGGTTGACAATGCAGGATGCTGACAGACAGGTTGCGGGAGTCAAAGAGTTAATTAAGTAGCTGTCTGTTGTGACTCTGACCTAGGGTGCTGTATAGTTTGTTGTGACAACGTTTGAATTGGCCTCCTAACTGGGAAACTGCAGGTATCACGTTTAACCCTTTGACTCCCGCACCCTATTCACCAACTGCAAATACTGAACCCTTTGACACCCTCATCCTATCAACCAGCTTAACCTTTGACGCCCTCACCCTATCCACCAGCTTCCGTGGGTAGAGTGTGGAAGTCAAAAGGTTAAGTTTTTGCTTTGTTAGCACGGTTGGAAATGCAGGACGGTGATGGACAGGGTTCGGGAGTCAAAGGGTTAAGTTTACCTGCTTTTTATTGGTACAATTATAAATGTACTGCTTGAGAAAGATGCATCTGGCAATGTAATCAGAAAGGATAGTAGAACCATGCAATTGTGAACGGAATTGTAATCAGGAAACATGTTATACCAGTAAAATCATGGTTTGGTTTTGTGTGAAGTGTTTATGGCTAATTTATGAACGTTTGAGCTGTGAATGTATCATTTTCTTCTCTCGATCTGGAGCTTTTTTGGTTTTTTAAATCTCTCTGTCCAAATAAAACACAAGACAACTTACAGTTTGAGAACAAGGTTATTTTCCCCCTTTGCAAAGAAAGTATGATATAACTTGCAGGGATCATTTCTTCAGGGATAGTCCAGTTTTCATCCATGTGGAAATTCATCAAAAATGTATTACTGATCTTTTGCAGTTATCATCCTTTTGGAATGACATTGTCCAAATATATGACATTTTGGCGAAATATGTATTATTAAAGTTTATGATATTTCTAGTTTAAATTTCTTAGATTTTTGTTATCAGTCAACACCGTAAGTTCAGACATTGGATCATTTTTGTATGCGTATGTTGAATAGACCTCGTGGCAGTTAAATTTCATACGAGAAAATAGATAACAATGATTATTTTAAAAATATTTTGAAAGTGCAAGGTAAAGATACTCATGATTTGTATTTGTGTATAAATGAGAGAGAGAGAAACTATAAACAAGATATAGCAGTCTTAAGTGGTAGAAGTATGAAATGGTAAGACAGTGTGAGTGAGAGACAGAGATATTGCTGTTTTTCATAGAATCCTGTGAATTATATCCCTTGTATATACGATATACACAATGTCTCAATTTTGTATCTGTTAGTGAAACATTTGTCCGATATATATATATATATATATATATATGTATATATATATGTATATGTATTAGAACATACATATGTATGTATGTATATTTATATGCATACATATATGTGTCATCAGCACAAATGCCTGTAGCTTGTTCATTTTATATGGTTGCCATTTTTTCTATTTGTTTTTGTTTTTTTGTTGTTGTTGTTGTTGTTTTCTTCAACATGTGTTTTTTCGTGGTTTGACATCCAGTTTTTATATTTGTATGATTTTTGGATATTAGTCACGTAATTGCCATTCTTTATCTGTGAATTTTGCGTATATATTTTCAACATAGCGGTAGTTGCTTTTTAGTCAGATTTCTTGCCAATTTCTAGTGCCGTACTGAATTTAGCTCATACTTTTCATGTGTTGGTATCGCTTGTAGACACATTTTATATGAATGTTAGGTATCATGGATTCAGCCTATTATTGGAATATCGTTTTGAATGCTGCTTTTTTCCACAAATGTTATGCCCATTATGTATAATGCTGTAATAAACTCGGTCGCCATAGTGCTTTTACACATATTATTGTCCGCTGCTATGCGGTGCGGTAAAAATTTACTGTTTGAATATAGTGACATTTCTTGTACTTGTTAACCCTTTGACTTCCACACCCTGTCCACCAACGTCCCGCGTTGTCAAACCGTGCTATCCAAGCAAAAAACTTAACCCTTTGACTCCCTCACCCTATCCACCAGCTTCCTGCAGGAAGCTGGTGGATAGGGTGAGGGAGTCAAAGGGTTAAGTTTTTGCAGATGGCGGATAGGGTGCGGGAGTCAAAGGGTTAAGTTTATGTCAGTATGTACGTGCAGCCATCTGTTCGCCTTGTTGTTTGACCATAGGATTTGTGTTGTGGTAATGCGAAGTTTTAAATGTCAGATTTGCCGGATTGTTTCGTGTGTATTTGTTGACACTTTTTGGGGTGCAACCAAGCGTTTGCGTGTCAGTGTCACACACTCAGGCACGTGCACGCACGCCGCGCGCGCGCGCGCACCACACGCACACACACACACATACACACACACACACATACACTTACTCGCACACACCTCACCACACTACATACGCAAATACACATACTACTGTTCATTACACTACACTGCACCACACCACACCACTCACACACACACACACACACACACACACACACATACACACGCGCGTGCGCGCGTGCTCACACACACACACGCACACATACACACCACACCACACCACACCAAAACCACACCACACTACTCACACACACAAACACACGCACATACACACACAGACTCAGACACATACGTACTGGTACCAGACACACACACACACACACAAACACACATACACACACACTCACCACACACACACACACAAAACACACATACACACACACTCACACACATACACACACACTCACACACACACACACACACACACACACACTCACACACACACACACACACTCATACACCACCAAAACTACACCACACCAACCACACCACACACACATACAAACACACACACACACACACACATTCACACACACACACACACACAAACACACACACACACACACACACACACACACACACACACACACACACACACACACACACACACACACACACACACACATACCATAATGTGACTTGAAGTTTCGAATTATTTCATCGTGCCATGCAATACTGTGCTTGTCTCCAAATGGTTTCAGTTTCTATCCGGTACAGCTTGATTTCGACAGTTAGCTTGAGAGCAGAGTGCTTGAAGTAAACATGTTGAATGATTGTAAAACAGGGTGGGGAGGGGGGAGGTCTGCTTCATACATACATATATAACATGCATACACACACTGACACACTGACACATATATATATGTGTGTGTGTATGTATATATGTATGTATATTATGTGTGAGATTGTGCAATTTTTTTTAACCCTTTGACTCCCGCACCCTGTCCACCAGCTAGCAAAGCAGAAAAACTCGACTCTTTGATTCCCTCATCCTACCCACGAGCTTCCTGCAGGAAGTTGGTGGTTAGGGTGAGGGAATCAAAGGGTTAATTTTTTTGCAGTTGGTGGATAGAGTGCGGGAGCCAAAGGGTTAAACAGAGTTGTATTTCGTTCGTTATTTCTTTTAACGTCTATTCTGCTTTTAGACGAATTTGAATTTTATATGTGTGAGATTATGCAGGTGTTTTTTTTTTTTTTTTAATGAAACTTTGAGTTGTATTTTCTCTGTGAGTATTACCTATAAGATTATGACACCGTGCAGTCTTTTTTAACTGAGTTGTATTGTCTGTGAGTATGAGCTATAAGATTGTAACACTGAGGTTGTGCAGTTGTTGTTGTTTTTTAAACTGAATTGTATTTTCTCTGTGAGTGTTGCTTATAAAAGACTGTGACATCTTTTCCTTGCTATATGTCGTTTTCTTAAGGTTTTATTTTCATTAGCATAAGCGAACGTATATTTGTTTGGATCTTTTAGAAGAAAAAAAAACTATCTTGTTATGATGTTGTGTTTTAATCAGCTTCGAATTATATACACTATTTGGTTTTCTGATTTTATTGATTTCTTATTCTCTCATTTAGTGTGTGTTTTTGGATGCTATATGTGTGGATGGGTCATACACATTCTTTTCTACACATTTTTCTTTGTCGTTTGGATATTGTATCATTAGAAGATGTGTGCTGTTCTTCGATTTAACGTCTTTTCACTATGAGTGATATTAGACGAAAAAAAAAAAAAAAAAGATGTAATCACGGAGGATGACAGTGGGGAGGCATGAGGGAGGGTTAGACAGAGTAAGAGACAGAAAGTTTGTAGAAGGAAGAGTCAAGGTTAGAAGGTTGTGTGTGTGCGTATGAGTGTGTTGTGTGTGTTGTGTGTGTTGTGTGTGCTGTGTGTGTTGTGTGCGTAGTGTGTGTGTTTGTGTGTGCATGTTGTGATGTGTGGTGTGTGTGTTGGGTGTGTGTATGTGTGTGTGTGCGTGTATGTGTGAGTGTTTGTGTGTGTGTATGTGTGTGTTTGTGTGTTGTGTGTGTGGGTGTGTTGTGATGTGTGTGTGTGGTGTATTTGTGAGTGTTGTGTGGTGTGTTTGTGTGTGTGAGTGTGTGTGTGGTGTGTGTGTGTGTGTGTGTGTATTGTGTGTGTTGTGTGTGTGTGTGTGTGTGTGTGTGTGTTGTTGTTTTATAATGCGATGCTAATCTATTGCTGGTTCTAATTGATTCGGCCTTCCTAGTTTTCATATTAATTACCATAATCTAATTACTATGTCATAAAGCCACCGTCGCCAACCCCCAAATCCGTCTTCTCCTTCCTGAATGGGCCTAAAGTCTGACACATTAACCCTTTGAGTCCCGCACCCTATCCTTCAACTGTAAAAAAAATATTAACCCTTTGACTCCCTCACCCTATCCTTCAATTGCAAAAAATTAACCCTTTGACTCCCTCACCCTATCCTTCAACTGCAAAAAAAATATTAACCCTTTGACTCCCTCACTCTATCCTTCAACTGCAAAAAAAATATTAACCCTTTGATTCCATCACCTATCCTTCAACTGTAAAAAAATATTAATCCTTTGACTCCCTCACCCTATCCTTCAACTGCGAAAAAATATTAACCCTTTGACTCCCTCACACTATCCTTCAGCTGTAAAAAATTCACCCTTTGACTCCCTCACCCTATCCTTCAACTGCAAAAAAAATTAACCTTTTGACTCCCTCACACTATCCTTCAACTGCAAAAAATTCACCCTTTGACTCCCTCACCCTATCCTTCAACTGCAAAAAAAATTCACCCTTTGACTCCCTCACCCTATCCTTCAACTGCAAAAAAATTAACCCTTTGACTCCCTCACCCTATCCTTCAACTGCGAAAAAATATTAACCCTTTGACTCCCTCACCTATCCTTCAACTGAAAATATATTAACCCTTTGACTCCCTCACCCTATCCTTCAACTGCGAAAAAATATTAACCCTTTGACTCCCTCACCCTATCCTTCAACTGGAAAATATATTAACCCTTTGACTCCCTCACCCTCTCCTTCAACTGCGAAAAAATTAACCCTTTGACTTCCTCACCCTATCCTTCAACTGTAGTCCCCCCCCCCCCCACTCTCTCACCCACTGACGCTCGCATTTCCACTGTTACCGAAGCCGCTTGAAGTTATGATTGTCGAGATTTCTGTGTCTTGGTGGGGTGGATTCTGAAGGTGCTTAATTGAAGTTTTTTTGTTGTTGTTGTTTTTTAACTTTTTCATTCTGCGTTGTGACCGAAAAGTTGTATAGTTTCTTTGTTATATGTCTGTTGTTTTTCCTTTTTGTCTTTCTCGTTGTCCCTGTGTCTGTTTGTCTGGATATGTTCTGTCTGTCTTTTTTATCTCTTGTTTTTTTTTGTTTTTTTTTACTTTCTCTCTCTCTCTGTCTCTGTCTCTCTTTCTCTGTTCCTCTTTCTCTTTCTCTCTCTCTCTCTCTCTCTCTCTCTTCTCTCTCTCTCTGTCTTTGTCTCTTTCTCTTTTTCTGTCTCAATCTCTGCCTTATTTCTGTGTCTGTTTCTCTCTCACTCTCTCTCTTTCTCAGTCTTTCTCTCTCTTTTTCTCTCTCTCTCTTTCTCTCTGTCTGTCTGTCTCTCTCTCTCTCTCTCTCTCTCTCTCTCTCTCTCTCTCTCCAGTCTCTTTCTCTGTCCGTCTGCCTTGTCTCTTTTTGTCTTTATTTTTGACAGTCTCTTTTTGTTTGTCTCTCTCTTTCTCTTCTCTATCTGTTGTTTTATATTGTTTTTGAGTCTCTGTGTCTCTGTCTGCTGCCTGTTTCTTTTCTGTTTCTCCTCTCTTTCTCTTCTCTGCTCTCTCTCTCCTCTCCTCTCTCTCTCTTCTCTCTCTTTCTCTCTCTCTCAGACCGCATGCTAAATGCTTGTACAGTAAATTTCACGATACAATATATATATATGATGTATGTACATAGTCTGCTGCGACAGAAACCACAGAGCTTGGGATGACATTAGTTTATCAACACTTTTACGTGTATGGGCATTTCTGCGTTACTGTAGCGTAATGCAAGCATCTAGTGCTTCTTTATGTTAAAAGGAGTTTTAAAAAACCTCCTCCTCTTTCCAAGAAAGAGAAAAGGGTAAAAAAAAAAATTTTAAAGTGCTACATACTTTTGTTGTTGAGCTTTTATCTATTACGTTAGTTGTTGTTTTTTTTTGTTGGTGGGGGTTTTTTGCGCTTTTTTTTCATCTATGGAATGACTTTTTAAATTTTATTATTTTTAGCAAGCTACAAAGATATAAAAAATATGTATTATCACAGCAAATTCAACTTCTGGAAAGACTTCAAATTTAGCATGATGTAAACGTTTAGATTATTCAGAAAAGGATTTGCAAGCCTTCATCAGATAAAAGCTTGGCATTACTTGCGTATACTTGAGTCACTGTGGTATATGTATATACTTTTTTTTCTGTTTTAAACGCTTTTTGTGTTCAGAAAATTATAGGACTCTTTGTGAATGCTTGAAACGCCTTTTTGAAAAGAATGACGTCTCTTTATCGGGACTTATTGCTAGTTTTGAAGATTTTTTTCCACATAATGAATTACTGCGTTGAGTTTGCTGTTTGTTGATAGAAACTGGTTGGAGGTTTTTTTGGTGTGTATCTTCTTTTTTTCTATAGCTAAAGTGTGTTGGAGTTTTGATTTGAGTTGTTCATTTCAGTGTATACATGTACAAACCACTTTGGAGGTTGTCTGTGCTTTCTTATGCTATAGGATAATTATATTGTGTTTTTATTTTATGGTAGTAACCACATGTTGATGGTTCGTGTGATTTTGGTATATTCGCTCTTCGACCTGGGCATGTTGCGTTTGTTTATATGCGTTTATTCCATGACATAATAATAAACCTTTTTTTTTTTCATGGCTGTTGTTTATTGGTGGTTAATCCTCATGTATCCAATCACCATAGTTCTTCACTGTTTACACTTTCCTCCTCCTCCTCCCTCCCCTCCCCCCCCCCTCCCTGTTCTTTTTTTCCTGTATGCTTGGTTAACTTTTTGATCTGTGTTGTAGTTATGCTATTCTATGTTCATTTTGAGATCTGTGTTTGTTCTCTTTTCTCTTCTCTCTGTTCTGTTTTCTTTTCTTTTCTCTTTTCTCTTCTCTCTTCTTCTCGTTTCTCTTCTTTCTCTCTCTCTTCTCTTCTCTTCTCCTCTCTCTTCTCTCTTCTCTCTCTCTCTCTCTCTCTCTTCTCTTTCTCTCTTCTCTTCTCTCTCTTCTCTCTCTCTCTCTCTCTTCTTTTCTCTTCTCTCTTCTTTCTCTCTCTCTTTCTTCTCTTCTCTTGTCTCTTTCTTTTCTCTTTCTCTCTCTCTTCTCTCTCTATCTCTTCACTTCTCTCCTGTCTCTCTTCTCTCTCTCTCTCTCTCTCTCTCTCTCTCTCTCTCTCTCTCTCTCTCTCTCTCTCTCTCTCTGTGTGTCTGTCTCCGTTTCTCTGTCTGTCTCTGTTTCTGTCTTTCTCTCTCTCTCTCTCTCACTCCCTCCCCTCTTCTCTCTCTCATTCTCTGTCTCACTTGCTCGCTCGCTTGCTTGCTCTCTCTCTCTCTCTCTCTCTCTCTCTCTCTCTCTCTCTCTCTCTTTATCTATATATCTATCTATCTGTCTATCTGTCTATCTGTCTATCTATCTGTCTGTCTCTATATATATATATGTATATATATAATTGTCTTTGTATTTTGAAAAAGGCGGTGGCCCAGATCAGTGAATTATCTGGATTCAACTCTCTCTCTCTCTCTCTCTCCCTCCCTCCCTTCCGCCCTCTTTTTCTGTATCTGACTCTCCTAATGTTTAATGAACTTTTGGATAGTTGTATGGAGTCTGAAATCTAGGCTTATGGAAAAAAGGAATTCTAGTATCCCGTTTTCTTGATCATTTAAGTTTGTACCAATCCCTGTGTCGACTCCTTTGCCCCCACCCCCACCCCACCCCACCCCCCGTTTTTTTTTTTTTTTTTTGGCTGTGTGTGCCCTGGTGTGGCTTGCGTTTGTCGATACGCGGGTTGTGGTCCCATATTTTGTTGATGTCGCTGTTGTTATTCTTTCTTTCTTTGCTCTTGGTTGTGTCCTCTCTACCACCCCACTTGTATACCCTGTATGTCCTACGACGACCACTGCCGTCATAGTTGATGGCCCCGAGAAAAGCTGTGGTCACTACCACCTCACACCCTTACGACCTTGATTTTAAAGAACAGCCCTACTTGATCATAATTGGCAGCACTGCCATGATGCTGACCCTGATAAAGAAAAAAGTGTTGGTCACTACCACCTCACTCTCATATGACCTTGATTTTAAAGGGACAGCCCAACTTGATCATAATTGGCAGCACTGCCATGGTGCTGACCCTGATAAAGAAAAAAGTGTTGGTCACTACCACCTCACACCCTTACGACCTTGATTTTAAAGGGACAGCCCAACTTGATCATAATTGGCAGCACTGCCATGGTGCTGACCCTGATAAAGAAAAAAGTGTTGGTCACTACCACCTCACACCCTTACGACCTTGATTTTAAAGGGACAGCCCTACTTGATCATAATTGGCAGCACTGCCATGATGCTGACCCTGATAAAGAAAAAAGTGTTGGTCACTACCACCTCACACCCTTACGACCTTGATTTTAAAGGAACAGCCCTACTTGATCATAATTGGCAGCACTGCCATGGTGCTGACCCTGGTAAAGAAAAAAGTGTTGGTCACTACCACCTCACACCCTTACGACCTTGATTTTAAAGGGACAGCCCAACTTGATCATAATTGGCAGCACTGCCATGATGCTGACCCTGATAAAGAAAAAAGTGTTGGTCACTACCACCTCACACCCTTACGACCTTGATTTTAAAGGGACAGCCCTACTTGATCATAATTGGCAGCACTGCCATGGTGCTGACCCTGATAAAGAAAAAAGTGTTGGTCACTACCACCTCACACCCTTACGACCTTGATTTTAAAGGAACAGCCCTACTTGATCATAATTGGCAGCACTGCCATGGTGCTGACCCTGGTAAAGAAAAAAGTGTTGGTCACTACCACCTCACACCCTTACGACCTTGATTTTAAAGGAACAGCCCTACTTGATCATAATTGGCAGCACTGCCATGGTGCTGACCCTGAAAAAAGTGTTGGTCACTACCACCTCACACCCTTACGACCTTGATTTTAAAGGGACAGCCCAACTTGATCATAATTGGCAGCACTGCCATGGTGCTGACCCTGAAAAAAGTGTTGGTCACTACCACCTCACACCCTTACGACCTTGATTTTAAAGGGACAGCCCAACTTGATCATAATTGGCAGCACTGCCATGGTGCTGACCCTGATAAAGAAAAAAGTGTTGGTCACTACCACCTCACACCCTTACGACCTTGATTTTAAAGGGACAGCCCTACTTGATCATAATTGGCAGCACTGCCATGGTGCTGGCCCTGATAAAGAAAAAAGTGTTGGTCACTACCACCTCACTCCCTTACGACCTTGATTTTAAAGGGACAGCCCTACTTGATCATAATTGGCAGCACTGCCATGGTGCTGGCCCTGATAAAGAAAAAAGTGTTGGTCACTACCACCTCACACCCTTACGACCTTGATTTTAAAGGGACAGCCCTACTTGATCATAATTGGCAGCACTGCCATGGTGCTGACCCTGATAAAGAAAAAAGTGTTGGTCACTACCACCTCACTCCCTTACGACCTTGATTTTAAAGGGACAGCCCTACTTGATCATAATTGGCAGCACTGCCATGGTGCTGACCCTGAAAAAAGTGTTGGTCACTACCACCTCACTCCCTTACGACCTTGATTTTAAAGGGACAGCCCTACTTGATCATAATTGGCAGCACTGCCATGGTGCTGACCCTGGTAAAGAAAAAAGTGTTGGTCACTACCACCTCACACCCTTACGACCTTGATTTTAAAGGGACAGCCCTACTTGATCATAATTGGCAGCACTGCCATGGTGCTGACCCTGGTAAAGAAAAAAGTGTTGGTCACTACCACCTCACACCCTTACGACCTTGATTTTAAAGGGACAGCCCTACTTGATCATAATTGGCAGCACTGCCATGGTGCTGACCCTGATAAAGAAAAAAGTGTTGGTCACTACCACCTCACTCCCTTACGACCTTGATTTTAAAGGGACAGCCCTACTTGATCATAATTGGCAGCATTGCCGTGGTGCTGACCCTGATAAAAAAAAACCGTTTAGGTCTCTACCACCTCACTCCTCTTTTGACTGTAGGAATTTGGGACGTCCTACTGACCGATCCTAACCAAAACCGAACCAAAAGGCAGCGAAATCAAAACAAGTGTGACTGCCCGCGTTCAAGCAAACAGGATCTAGGGAAAAAAAAACACGAAAATAGAATCAGAACGGCGTATTTCAATACAACCAGACAAGACAGGCGCAAAATTTTTTGGCCAACTGGTCTTCGTCAGGCGTGAATGTAAGATCACAAATAAACCAACAAACACCAAATACAAAAACCAGAAATAACACGAAAAAAGAATCAGAATGCGTATTTTAATACAACCAGACAAGACAGGCGCAAACATTTTTGGCCAACTGGTCTTCGTCAGGCGTGAATGTAAGATCACAAACGAACAAACAACAAATACAAAAATTAGAAGAAAAAGACTGAAACTTCCCTTGCTGCTTCGTCCAGTGGGAGAAGAGGACACAAAGGCAGCTCTTTTAGTCAGGTTTTTGTTTTGTTTTGTTTTGTTCTGTTTTGTTCTGTTTTGTCTTTGTTTTGTTCTGTTTTGTCTTTGTTTTGTTCTGTTTTGTCTTTGTTTCGTTCTGTTTTGTCTTTGTTTTGTTTTGTTCTGTTTTGTTTGATAGATCAATTGGACCATGGACGTCATATCTCGAATTAAGTGCCACTCCTCTCTATTCACGTTCCTTAATGTTTCCATCATTCTGTTGGTGTTAATGTTAATGTTTTTATGCCCCCCCCCCCCCCCGTCTCTCCTCCACTCTCCTCTCCTTCCCTCTCCTTCCCCATTTCAGACCTTGCCAGTGCAGAGGGATTCGCACAAGCTCAAGGAGTCTGCCTCATTCCATATAACTGCTGGCATACAATATGGGGTGGTTGGGTAGGACCGTGGACTCAAGATCCGATATCCTGAGTTCAATCCCAGCGCGTAAGATTAACTCTTTGACTCCCGCACCCTGTCCACCAGCGTCCTGCATTGCCAACCATGCTAGCAAAGCAAGGACTTAAATCCTTTGATTCCCTCACCCTATCCATCAGATTTTTGCAGGAAGCTGGTGGATAGAGTGAAGGAGTCAAAGGGTTAAGTTTTTTGCAGATGGTGGGTAGAGTGCGGGAGTCAAAGGGTTAAAAAAAAACTGGCCTGTTGGCTGCCCATCTTAGTGTTTCCATCAATCTGGTGGTGGTGTCAGCTTAGTGTTTGACAGGTCTCTTCTCCCCCTTTCCCTGTTTCAAGACTTTGCCAGCGCAAAGGGTTTTGTGCAGGCTCAGGAAATCTGTCAGATAATTTGCTGGCGGATTTGGGTGGAGCGCATATGGAGTTGTCCTAGCGCGGTGAAACCCTGTAGAAATAACTCCAGTAACTCATTAGCTTGGCGTATTGGTTGGAGCGCACGTGGAATCCCTCTTGACCAAAACCCCAGAGTCCAGACTCTAATTGTCTTGTATTGGTGAATGGTGTAGCTGGTGGGATGAAGTATTAAAAAAAAACAGTCGGTGTGTCATTCCGCTCAAATTAATCTGAAGTAAATCCTGTTTTATGTGAAGGGTCGGTTTATCTTCACAGTAAATCCATCTTCTACTGTTTTTGTTTTTTTGTTTTTTTGTTTTCTTCTTAGTCATTTTGTTTTAGAAATAAATTTTTCATCTGTGCTCATTCGCAGAAAAAAAAACCCTCTGACATTCCAGACACTGATGTTTATATTCAATCAGGGTTAGTTGTTATTTTTGGTGATGACGATGTTGTGTTGTGTTTGGTATGGTGTTACGTGTGTGTCTGTGCCTCTGTGTGTGTGTGTGTGTGTCTCTCTCTCTCTCTCTTTCTCTCTCTCTCTCTCTCTCTCTCTCTCACTCTCTCTCTCTCTCTCTCTGTAAGTGTGTGTGTGTGTAGGATGTGTGTGTCTATCCATCAGTCTGCCTGTGAAGAAATAGGTAAACTTTATTTTCTCAGCTTATTATGCCTCGATCTTTACCAAAGTTTTGTCAGAGCTGTGAACTGTTGAGAAATCGTGAAACCATTAACTTTTGGAAGATAAAGCTCCAAGGTCAAGATCATAGGGACCAAAAAGAAAAAGAAAAAAGTCAGAAAGAAAGGAAAAAAAAAAGAAATGAAGAAATGAAAAGCTTAACAACATCAGCACTTTTTGAGAAAGATATATAAACAACACTTTTGTCAAGAACTTTCGACATTTTTGATATTTTCTTTGTTGTAAACAGTCTTCCGATGTCTCTGATGCACATCAAGTTGTATTTCAATGACTCTTCTTCAGGATCAGGTGACCTTGAGAAATACAAAATCTGCATTTTCTGTAATAATGAGTTGGGTTTTTTGGTTGTTGTTTTTTTTTTTTAGAAACAAGGGAGATTATTAGAATGACTTGACCATGTAGATGGTGGTGATGGTTCTTTTGTGTGTGTGTGTGTGTGTGTGTGTGTTGTTTTTTTGTTAACTTTCAGTGCAAACTGTACATTCTATCGCTGCCTTTGTTATTTTTGTCGTTCTTCTTATACCACCCCTCCCCTTTCCTCCCAAACTGTTTCTGCATAATTATATTATTATCTGTTTTAGACCAAGAAACTAAAAGGGAGTTAAGAGTATCTTTGCATGGTGTTAACTGTTTCTGCATAATTATATTATATCTTTTTAGACCAAGAACTAAAGGGAGTTAAGAGTATCTTTGCATGGTGTTAACTGTTTCTGCATAATTATTTATTATCTGTTTTAGACCAAGAAACTAAAAGGGAGTTAAGAGTATCTTTGCATGGTGTTTTCACTACTCTGTGCCCTTTGTTATCTCCCTTCGTGGCCCTTCTACAGCTGCTAGAGAATTCTCTCCCCTCCTGATGAGATTTTTAACCCTTTGACTCCTGCACCCTATCCACCAACCGCAAAAACTTAACCCTTTGACTCCCTCACCCTATCCACCAGCTTCCTGCATGAAGCCGGTGGATAGGGTCACGGAGTCAAAGGGTTAAGTTTTTGTTTTGCTAGCATGGTTGACAATGCAGAATGCTAGGTGGACAGGGTGCAGTAGTCAAAGGGTTAAGAAATATCAACGGTATGCAATTCTTTGTTATGTTTCAAAATGGCCTATGCTCTCTTTTTCTGTGAATGAATTTTTTTGCTGGATTGAACAGATTTTTGCCTGGGGTAGATTTGGCTTATTTGTCTGAATATATTTGGACGGAATAGATTCTGGCGTTTTGGCTAAGTAGAATATGCTTTGAGTGTGTAGATTTTGGTGTTTTGATTGAATAGAATGTGCTTTGACTGAATATATTTTAGCGATTCGATTCTGTAGATTCGACAGAGCAGATTTTTTTTAAACAGATTGTCTTTTCGACTGAATAAATGTCTTTTTGGACAGAATATATTTGTGTTTTTTGGTTTGAACAAATTTTACCATTGTAGTGGAATAGATCTGGGTTGTGTCTGTTTCCTTTTTATTTGTCTGTGGGGTTTGGGATTTTGTTTTGTTGTTGGTTTTGTTTTTTGTTTGTTTTTGTGTTTTTTTGTGTTGTTGTTGTTGTTGTTTTTGTTGTTGTTGTTTTTTGATTGAATGCATTTGAAGAGTGATTGCAGTGATAGTTTTTAAGCCGCTAAGAAAAGGAAGGCAGAGTTGTCTTTCTTACATGGAAAAGACAAACCAACCAACCAACCAGCCAACCAACTGACAAACAGACCGACAAACAACAACTTCTTTCTTTCAGTTCGCTGTACACATGGTCAGGTGACATCAGGCACTGAATGTGGCCATACCCATATCTGCTCCATCCTGAAGGAGCCTCAAAAGGCCAGTGTCATCTTCGTCTGATGAAGATGACAGTATAGACACTTGCCATAGATGGCATGGTACCATGGTTGTTCGTGGTCATACCATATCTACTCCACCCTGAAGGAGCCTCAAAAGGCCAGTATCATCTTCGTCTGATGTGATGACCGTATAGACACTGTCATAGATGGCATGGTACCATGGTTTGTTCGCTGTTGCCTTCTGATGTTAGAGCGAGCTTTGTAGCCAGGTACCTCAAACTTCAGCCCTCTGAGTAAATCACACACACACACACACACACACACACACACACACACACACACACACACAACACACAACGACACACACACAACGCACACACACACACACACACACACACACACACACAACACACACACACACACAACACACACACACACACACACACACACACACACACACACAAAACACACACACACACACACACACACACACACACACAATGTTTTTAGACGATATTACCTGTCAGGGTTAGGACAAACGAAACAGGAATACTGTGGCACTTTTGTATGGAAAAACAAATCTTATAACACTGAATACATTCGCCTTTCAACGGAGGAGGCGAAAGCTTGTACTTTTGTAAGAGAAGAAATAATGGGAGCATGTTGTTGCCATTCTGGTGTAGATGCATTTCTGTTCTTTCACTGTTAGTTTTTACGAGCTCCTTGTTCTTTTCTTTCAAGATTAGATACACAAATACACATGTCATTTACATGTAACCAAGATTGTTCTAACGATAGACTGATGCAATACGAGCATAAAAACGAGGGTTGACAACCAGAACCAATTATCTCGATTTTCTGATAATTTACAGGAGACGATTTTCAACTGGGTTTTCGGGGAGAGGCTATATCTACATTTTGAGATACTGATTTTTGGTTTTATTGAAAACTGATCAAAAATCAATATCATGGCAAAAACAAAGTCCACCAAGTGAAAGATCACATCAAAAGCAACAGTTCAGTATAAAAAGTGAAAATTGACAAAAAAGTGAGATACTGGGTTCTGGCTGTCAACCCTCGAAAATATAGACTAGGTAAAACATAGGCTAGGTAGGGCATCAAGACCTGGCCAGCACATGGGTTTATGTGCAGACTTGCGGCTCATGCGATGGTTATTTTGGATCCTTTTCTTGTCACAAAGCATAGGCAAGGCTGGGCCTCAGGACCTGGCCATTCATGGGTTTATGTGCAGGCTTAAGGCTTGTGCCATGATCACCATACACATGGCACCTGTGACGTTAGTGCATATGGAATTCGTTTAGAGCGCGGAGACTTCATCTTGAGAAAATGAATTTGAAAAAAAAATTGAAATGAGCCCCGTCTGGTTTCCATACATATTTTTGTGTGTTTTAAAATGTTGACGTCTTCTTATAAGTAAGTAAATGAATCGATAAATGAAAGTGGGAGACACATGGGTCTGCATTACAGGATCGATTTTGTCTTTGCAAGTATATTAATCAAGTAAACATTGAAGACATTTCAAAGTTCGTTGTCTGTCTGCCTGTCTGTCTGTCTGTCTTTCTCTGTGTCTTCTTTCTGTCTGTCTGACACGATCTGTCTGTCTCTGGCAGTCTCTCTGTTAGTCTCTCCTTTCTCTCTCTCTGTCTGTCTCTTTGTCTGTCTCTCTCTCTCCCTCTCTCTCTCTCTCTCGCTCTCCCTCCCTCCCTCTCTCTCTCTCTCTCTCTCTCTCTCTCTCCCCTCTTTCTCTCTCTTCCTCCCTCTTTCTCCTCTCTCTCTCTCTCTTTCTTTGTTTCTCCTTCTCTCTGCCTATCTCTCTCTCTCTCTGTCTTTTTTACTCTCTGTCTCTCTCTTTGTGTCTCGTTCTGTCTGTCTTCCTTCTGTCTTTTTCCCTGTTTATCTTTCAGTCTGTCTCTGTCTGGGTTTCTGTCTTCTCCCCTTTTGTCTTTGTCTCTCGTCTCTCTCTCTCTCTGTCTGTCTCTTTGTCTGTCTTTGTCTCTCTATCTCTGTCTGTCTGTCTGTCTTCTCTCTCTCTCTCACAGGGGATGGAGGATAAAGAAATGAAGCACTGCCATAAATGGTGTGATAGAATGGTTATTATCGTCAGCTTTTTCTTTCTTTGTTTTTGTTTCGTTTGCGACCAAGTTATTATATTCATATTAGTAATATTACTGTAACGATATGCATGATTGATGTGCAATCGTTTAGTTCTGTTTAAATTTGTGTTCAGATTTTGATATTATCCCCTGTGTGATAAATTGGACGGAGTGGTCAACACCAGGGGCATGTCCTTAGATTATATGTTCGAATGCGCTGATATGTGCATTTAATTTTCTTTTCCTTTTTTTTTCCACCTGTTGAAGTATTTTGTATGTTTTGAAGCGGTCATAGCCCTGATATGGCTCTACTCAGTCGGTTGGGCTTTAAACATGAAAAAAAACAATAACAGCTAGAAGACCTGAAGTGGAGACTTAGCGTGTGATGTCAAGGTCTCTTTCGTGACGTCCATCCTGGTTTTCCTTGGT
>JAPXFY010000033.1:37775734-37780734 GCA_030674185.1 Monoplex corrugatus
CTATCTATCTATCTATCTGTCTATCTGTATGTGTGTGCATGTGTGTTGTGTCTGTGTGTGTGTACATATATGAGTTATATGTATATGTATGATTTATATGTATATGTATATGTATGTGTATGTGTATGTGTCACGTTCCTAGATGCATTGCCAATATTTGTTGTGTTGACTTTAGTTTGGTTTTGTTTGTTGAAGAAGTAGATATCAGACCATGGTGTCCTTTGTGAGTCCTGTTTTATAGCAATAAAGTTACCATTGGCTTCTTGATTGCTGGGTGCCTCTGTGTGTGTGTGTGTGTGTGTGTGTGTGTGTGTGTGTGTTTGTGTGTGTGTATGTGTGTGTTTGTGTGTGTGTGATGTGTGTGTGTGTGTTTGTGTGTGTTTGTGTGTGTGTGATGTGTGTTTGTGTGTGTGTGATGTGTGTGTGTTTGTGTGTGTGTGATGTGTGTGTGGGTTTGTGTGTGTGTGATGTGTGTGTGTATGAGTGTGTGTGTGATGTGTGTATGTATGTATGTGTGTATGTATGTGTGTGTATGTATGTGTATGTATGTATGTATGTGTGTGTATGTATGTGTGTGAGTGTGTATGTATGTGTTTGTGTCGCACCACACCAAGATAAAATCCATGACCACAAAGACTCAACACAATCATTAAAACCAGAATCCAAAGAGCAAATGATGTCAGTTATCAACTTAACCCACCTCTTGTAACACCCCCCAACATTCCTCTGCTTTTTCCCTAGTAATGTCATGCAAACGTTTATGCACGAGAAATTGTGTGTAGGGGTGGGGGGGGGGGGTGGGCGGGGGTAGGCATTTACAAGTCTGAACCAAAATCAACCACTGTTTACTCCCCCACAAATGTCCCAGGCAGGATCGAACCGTAGACCCGCCAAATGATAACTGACTTCTTAAACCACCTTGGTCACTGCACTCCTCAGCTCTTGAATCGAAAAGGTGCCTTGGTCGTGTGGGTAAAACGCAGAACTTTCAGCGGGAAAGTTTGGGGTTCGGATCCTGCCAGGGCACCTCCCGCATTGTGGGTGTAGGGTGGAGATTGTTTCCATCTGCCCTGTACGTGCAGACCTGTTGGTGCCCCAACCCAACTGCTGTGTAGGTCATGTCAGTGTCCAGTGATTCAACCCTTTGACTCCCTCACCCTGTCCACCAGCATCTTGCATCATCAACCATGCTAGCAAAACAAAAACTTCACCCTTAACCCTTTGACTCCCTTACCCCATATCCACCAGCATCCCGCATCGTCAGCAAAGCACAAACGTGACCCTTTGACTCCCTCACCCTATCCACCAGCATCTTGCATTGTCAACCATGCTAGCAAAAGCAACAACATGACCTTTTGACTCCCGCACCCTGTCCACCAGCTTCATGCATTGTCAACCATGCTAGCAAAGCAAAAACTTAACCCTTTCATTCCCTCACCCTATCCACCAGCATCCTGCATTGTCAACCATGCAAGCAAAGCAACGTGACCTTTTGACTCCCTCACCCTATCCACCAGCATCCTGCATATTCAACCATGCTAGCAAAGCAACAGCGTGACTCTTTGATTCCCTCACCCTATCCACCAGCTTCCTGCATTGTCAACCATGCTAGCAAAGCAAAAACTTAACCCTTTGATTCCCTCACCCTATCCACCAACTTTCTGCATCGTCAACCATGCTAGCAAAGCAAAAACTTAACCCTTTGATTCCCCACCCTATCCACCAACTTTCTGCATCGTCAACCATGCAAGCAAAGCAAAAACTTAACCCTTTGATCCCCTCACCCTATCCACCAACTTTCTGCATCGTCAACCATGCAAGCAAAGCAAAAACTTAACCCTTTGATCCCCTCACCCTATCCACCAGCTTCCTGCATTGTCAACCATGCAAGCAAAGCAAAAACTTAACCCTTTGATCCCCTCACCCTATCCACCAGCTTCCTGCATCGTCAACCATGCAAGCAAAGCAAAAACTTAACCCTTTGATCCCCTCACCCTATCCACCAACTTTCTGCATCGTCAACCATGCAAGCAAAGCAAAAACTTAACCCTTTGATCCCCTCACCCTATCCACCAGCTTTCTGCATCGTCAACCATGCTAGCAAAGCAAAAACTTAACCCTTTGATCCCCTCACCCTATCCACCAACTTTCTGCATCGTCAACCATGCTAGCAAAGCAAAAACTTAACCCTTTGATCCCCTCACCCTATCCACCAACTTTCTGCATCGTCAACCATGCTAGCAAAGCAAAAACTTAACCCTTTGATCCCCTCACCCTATCCACCAACTTTCTGCATTGTCAACCATGCAAACAAAGCAAAAACTTAACCCTTTGATCCCCTCACCCTATCCACCAACTTTCTGCATCGTCAACCATGCAAACAAAGCAAAAACTTAACCCTTTGATCCCCTCACCCTATCCACCAGCTTCCGATAGTGTAAGAGAGTCAAACGTTTCAGGTATTTTGCAGTTAGTGGACAGGGTAGAGGAGTCAAAGGGTTAAGGTTTGAACAAAAATGGTTTATGGAAAACAAAAAAAACATCTCATGTGCACCCCTGCACCAAAGAGGGAGAATGCAGACTGTGCAGCAACATACAGTCTGAACAGTGTGCGTTAAGAACAATGTACATACACTCATCCCCCCCCCCCCCCAAAAAAAAAAAAAAAAAACAAACAAACAACAACAAAAAACAACAGAACGCTTACAAAACAGAGAGAGAGAGAGACACTCAACACACACACACACCACGCGCGCGCGCGCACACATACACACACACACAAACACACACAGATACACACACAGACACACGCACACACACACACACACACAGACACACAGACACACACATACACACACAAACACACAAACACACAAACACACACACACACACACACAAACACACAAACACAATATCACTTATAGTGAAAAGACGTTAAATCAAGCAACGAACGAACAAACACAAACACACAAACACAAACACACACACACAGAGAGAACACACACACAAACACACACACACACACACACACACACACACACACACACACACACACACACACACACACACACACACACACACACACATACAAAACCTTCCTAACTTTACAGATTCATGTTTCACCAGCCAGTCTTTTGGAATAAGTAGGACTGATCATCCACCTCAAGCTTAGGACCAGGTGCATGGCTTGTTGCTCTATCGATGTATGCTGGGCAGGTGTTATAAATTAACGCTATTGGATCAAATTAGTGTTTTTGTTGTGATAATAAATCCACAGCGTTCATCCTGCCGTCTATAATGTTTTATAGGGTGAAGCAGCCGACGCCATGCACACAGTGGTGAGCCCAGCGAATTACCGACTGGAAGGTTGTGGGTTCGAATCTCATCCGTAGTGTAAAAAGTCGTGGTATATAGCAACTACGAAAACTTTTTACGTGGTGTGATAATACAAGAAATTCTATAGAATATTTCCCGTGAACTGTTATTGTGTCTGTTACGTTTTGGAAATTAATGGAACATTTCATTAATGAAAAATACCAAAATATCTTTTACACTAAGTTCGCACGAAACCTTATGATATTCGACGTTGATCAAAACGTTAGTTCGTAGTTCATAGTTCATATTGCTTATAGCCCAGCCGACTACCAGAGCCATATCAGAGCTTAACACCACGTCAAAAACAACAACCCGTTACGATGAAAGACAACAGTTAAAATCCATGCTCATCATTAACCTTACAAATCTAAAATGCAATTAAAGAAAAACATATTCAGACGTAAAATAAAACGTAAAAACATATGGAATATTTGATCTTATTATAATGCTTGCAAAATTAATTATCTATGAATGTAAAATTGAGAAATGCAAAATTAATTATCTATAAATGTAAAATTGAGAAATGTCATCTGAATGCATGTACTTTACAAAATCTACCGCATACGACATTCAAATCGGAACAACATAATGCCAAATTAAACTTTCACATCTCCATTCTTAACACTGAATAGAACAATTATATGTCAATGTTTTCTCAATAGAAAATAAGTTTAATTTTCATGACTTATACGTAAATATTGATGCACACATTGAAACCTTCACTGTTTAAATTATTGCTATCTATGTTCTGTGTAAGATAAAGAGCTGGAGTTAATAGCAAGAAGATTGAAGCCATGGTGATCAGTAAAAAAAACCAACAACAACAACAACAATAACAAGAAATCCCCTCATGCAAAACAACAGCAAATGGCACAATGTTCATAGCAGAAGGCACATGATGATGGTGATGTTCTGTATGTTATATGTTGTTCTTGTGTCAACAATACTTTTTCTTAGATGTATTATGATTTATATATTTTTCGAAAATAAGTGTGACTGCCCGCGTTCAAACAAACAGGAACCAGAAAAACACGAAAATAGAATCAGAACGCGTATTTAATACAACAAGACAAGACAGGCGCAGATTTTCGGCCAACTGGCCTTTGTCAAGCGTAAGATCACAAAGATAATCAAATTGACTTGACTTCAAATCCTTTAATGGTGGACACATTTCCGGTCTCCCGTGTCAGCATATCTCCACCCCTGTCAGAGCCAGGACACTCATCGTATGTATACAATGCACGCAGAACATCAATCGCGCGCGTTAAAGATCCCTGTACGCCATGTCAATATCTGGTGGCTTGTAGAAATAGGAAAATACGCAACATGCACAGTCTGTTTTCCCTTCACTGATACTGAACCGTACTGGCTTTAGTTTTTTGAGCATCTTTGTCTCAAAAGTTGATTTCTATCATGTGCGACCGTTGAACCAGTTTGTATGTTCTTAATCATCATCATCATGTGCTCTGCCTCATGGCGTTGGCGATCTTGGCCCTCCATCTGTATCTGTCCCTTCCATCTTCCACCTGTCTGTCCTCAGCCACCCTGCAAGTCCGTTCAATATCTTCTCCCTGGATCTACCTGGTGCTCTCTTTCCCTCCAGCTTTCCCGTTGTGACCAGGTGC
>JAPXFY010000033.1:37805734-37818234 GCA_030674185.1 Monoplex corrugatus
TGTTGTTGTTGCTGCTGTTGTTGTTGTTGTATAAAATGGAGATTGTTAAAACGGTTTGATGATCTTCACGATCTTTTGTTTGTTTGTTTTGTTTTGTTTTTGTTCGTTTGTTTGTTTGTTTGTTTGTTTGTTTGTTTGTTTGTTTTTTAATAAAATAGAGATTGTTAAAATGGTTTGACGATCTTGATTTGTTTTAATTTGCTTACTCAAGTTTCACTTGACGATTGACCCACTTTTTTCATCTCCACAGTGACAAGTTCGCCCCAAAACCCAACGACAAAGGCGAACTGGTCAGCCCTGAGCCTTACGCCATGATAGGAAACCCTTCCTACGCCAACTTCTCCATGGAAGCTACGCAGATTGTACGCTACTTCCTCACCTGCCAGTTCGAATACCTGAAGATCGATGACCTTATCAACTTCATGTTTCTCAATCGAAACAACACCATCGAGTTCTATAAATGTATTCGGGATTTCCCAAGAACGAAGCGTATTTCCCCCGTTATCTGGGTTGCATCTGGGAGCTCAAACAGTTATGTTTGAGGAAGGAGATCATCGTAAGTGTATACAATGTAATGCAATGCAATACAATACAATATGATGCAATACAATGCAATGCAATGCGATACAATATAATGCAATGCAATACAATACAATACAATACAATATAATATAATATATAATATAATATAATATAATATAATATAATATAATATAATATAATATAATATAATATAATATAATATAATATAATATAATATAATATAATATAATATAATATAATATAATATAATATAATATAATATAATATAATATAATATAATATAATGCAATACAATACAATACAATACAATACAATGCAATGCAATACACTACAATGCAATGCAATACAATACAATACAATACAATATAATGCAATACAATATAATGCAATGCAATACAATACAATGTAATGCAATACATTACCATGCAATGCAATACAATACAATGCAATACAATACAATACAATGCATTACAATATAATGCAATACATTATATACAATACAATGTACTGCAATACATTATATACAATACAATGTAATGCAATACACTATAATACAATGCAATGCAATACAATACAATGTAATGCAATGCAATACAATACAATACAATGTAATGCAATACAATGCAATGCAATACAATACAATGTAATGCAATACACTACAATACAATGTAATGCAATACAATGCAATACAATACAATGTAATGCAATACACTACAATACAATGTAATGCAATACAATACAATACAATGTAATGCAATGCAATACAATCTAATACAATTCAATACAATGCAATGCAATGCAATGGAATGCAATACAATACAATACAATGCAATGCGATACAATACAGTACAGTACAGTACAATGCAATGCAATGCAATGCAATAAATACAATGCAATACAATACAATGTAATGCAATACAATACAATACAATGCAATTGCAATGCTATACGATATGATACAGTACAATGCAATAGAGTACATTGCAATGCAATGCAATACAATACAATACAATGCAGTGCAATACAAATAAAATGCAATGCAGTGCAATGCAATACGATACGATAATAATTACAATATTTATATAGCGCAAAATCTTGATAAAATCAAATCTAAGCGCTGAAGCAGACACACACGCAGGCACGCACGCTCGCACACACACGCACGCACACATACAGACACACAACACACACACACACACACACACACACACACACACACACACACACACGCATGGCTATAAATGGGGAGAAAGAATAAAAGCAATAAAAGCAAGAATAAAAGCAATGGTACAATACAATGCAATGCAGTGCAATGCAATACGATACGATACAGTACAATACAATGCAATGCAGTGCAATGCAATACGATACGATACAGTACAATACAATACAATGCAATACAATACAATACAATACAATACAATCCAGGGCAATGCAATACGATACGATACAGTACAATACAATACAATACAATGCAATACAATGCAATACAATACAATGCAATACAATGCAATACAGTGCAATACAGTGCAATACAATGCAATACAATGCAATACAGTGCAATACAATGCAATACAATACAATGCAATACAATGCAATACAATACAATGCAATACAATACAATACAATCCAGGGCAATGCAATACGATACGATACAGTACAATACAATACAATGCAATGCAATACAATACAATACAATCCAGGGCAATGCAATACGATGCGAGATAGTACAATACAATGCAATGCAATACAATGCAATACAATACGATACGATACGGTGCATGCAATGCAATGCAATACAAGATCTCGTGGTGTGTGTGTGTGTGTGTGTGTGTGTGTGTGTGTGTGTGTGTGTGTGTGTGTGTGTGGTGTGTGTGTGTGTGTGTGTGTGTGTGTGTGTGCGTATGTGCATGTCACGAGGTTGCATGTTTGGCTGCTTGCTTCCTAGTGTTGACTCATAATGATGATGATGATGATGATGATGACGACGACGACGACGACGATGATGACGATGACGACGACGACGATGATGATGACAATGAGGAGTAGGAGGAGGAGGCCGACGACGACGACGACAGTGATGATGATGTTTATGAGAATGTTGACGATGATGTTTGATAGTGATGATGATAATATGATGATGATAATGACGACGATAATGACGACGACGACCACGACGGTCATAATAATGAGATGGTGATGATGATCATCATCATCATCAGGACGACAATGACGACGTCGACGAAGATGACGACAATGACGACGACGACGACGACGACGACGACGAGTACAATCACAAAACCACCTCCTAACCCCTGTCATTAACATCTCATCATCTACTGCCTTCATACAACACAGGTGTCCAAGTTGATCCGCTTTCCCGCCAAACTGTTACGTCCCCTGATGGAAGAATTCCCGAACCTGAAAGTCTTGTATCTGGTTCGGGACCCCAGGGGGACCTTGTCGTCTGAGATGTCCATCCTCAAGTCTTATGAGAAGACCTCGGTCAAAGAGGCTGCCACACAGTTCTGCGAAATGGTGAATGATGATGCTGAACAGATTCGCTACCTGCGTGAGTCCTATCCCGACCGTATTAAGGTCTGTATAAAAGAAACGTAGATTTTTTGTTCTCAAACTTTTTTTTTTTTCATATAATTTCATCAAAGAATGAATATTTTCCTTTTTACTTACAAATTTGTGTACATGTGGAGGGAGTATATGAAATCTTTAGTTTGGCTAGATTATGTTGTTTTGTGAGTATGTCAGGCGCAGGTTCCTCTTCTGTCATCGTCATTACTTTAAAAAAAAAAAAACATGCGTATTTATTATTAGCGAAGCGTAGTTATTTGAAAATATTGCGCTGAAAACTGGAATCGTTTTGGTTTTTTGTTTTGTTTTGTTTTTGCTTTTGTTTTGGGTTTTTTTTTTTTCCTTTTTCGTCCCATTTTCTACGCCACCTTAATGGCCATAGAAGCTGGCACAGTTTTTATAATGTGATGATGGTGATGTCAAGGAAGATGATAAAACCATGATGCTATGGAGTTCCATCTAGGATTGAGACTGCGTGACAGGGCTGTACTTTCGGCTAACTATCATAATGTATCCTGGCGCTAACCAGGCCCGAGAGATACAGACACATACGGTTCTGGTCAGAAGATTTGAGCAACACTCTCAATGACGCATCCGTGAAGTGGATGAGATCGACTGTATCGTCCCAGTCTTCCCACTGAGCCCATAGCACGCCCAACTCTGGGTAGGAGCCAGTTGGAGATTAAAAATCCCACAACGATTTTTGAAGGGACTGATGGGGATTCGAATCCACAACCTTCCAGTCGGTAGTACGTTGTGTTAACCACTACACCACGGCCACTGGTTATATCGGTCATTTTCACCTGCTCGGAGAAACACCAGGGAAGACTCGCGATTTTCCCTCTGAATTTTGTGTGTCTGTTCTTTGTTGTCTTTTGTCTATGCTTGACAAAGGCCAGTTGACCGACAATTTTGTGCCTGCCTTGTTTTGGTATACTAAATGTACATTCTGATTGTGTTTGTGTATTTTTCAGTTTCCTGTTTACTTGAACAAAAGATCATTAATAAAAAAAAAATCAGGAAAAAAACAGGTAACATTTATGGGAAATTTTATGAGGAAAGAGAAATTAGAGCACCTGGTCACAACAGGAAAGCTGGAGGGAAAGAGAACAACAGGTAGACCCAGGGAGAAAATATTGGACGGACTTGCAGAGTGGCTTGAGGACAGAGAGGGTGGAAGATGTACTTGCAGTGACAAGGGATAGATTCGTATGGAGGGCCATGATCGTCGACGCCATGTGGCAGAGCACATGATGATGATGATGATGATGATGATGTCTTTTGTCTACGTTTGACAAATGCCAGTTGGCCGAAAATTTTGTGCCTGTCTTGTTGTAGTATATGAAATGCGCGATCTGATTCTGTGTTTGTGTGTGTGTGTGTGTGTGTGGTGTGTGTGTGTGTGTGTGTGTGTGTGTGTGTGTGTGTGTGTGTGTGTGTTTGTGTGTGTGTGTGTGTGTGTGTGTGTGTGTGTGTGTGTGTGTGTGTGTGTGTGTGTGTGTGTGTGTTTTCATATTCCTGTTTGTTTAAACGTGGTCAGTCGCTTTGATTTTGATTATGAACTATTCATTTAATTATTTAATTATTTATTTCCAGACTATCGGTACGAGACTATTGCCAGGGATGCAGTGTCTGCGGCGAGGAGAATGTACGAATTCCTAGAGCTGAGCTTCACTCCCACTATTGAAGGCTACATCCGCCACATTACGGCTGCGAAAAAAGATGGCCATAACTTTTCCACTCTGCGTAAAGATTCCTGGTTAGCTGCCAACAAATGGAGGACCATCGTCACCTACAAGAATGTCCGCTCTGTCGACAGCGCGTGCGCAGATGTATATGACGCGGTGGGTTTTGTCAAAGTGCCGCGCGAAACTTACTTGCGTGACATCAACACTTCTCTCGCCGCTCGAGAGTCTAGTATGGATAATTTCTGAGAGGATGATCTCCCTTTGTGCTTACTTTTGGAGTCGTCGAACTTATCTACTTCGAAAGTTTTGAGAATTTAGTATTCTTCTTGGTTGAAAACTCGAACTTTTTTTTTTTCAAGGAGAAATGTTGAGTGAAGAAAAACAGTTCTTGTTGCTTGAAAACTTTTGAAAATTTCTGAGTTAAGAGTCATTTTCGTTTGTTGAAACTTTGACTTAACTCTTTGACTCCTGCACCCTGCCCACCAACACTCTGCTTTGCCAACCGTGCTACCAAAGCAAAAACTTTCAGTCAAAGGGTTAAGTTTTTGAAGTTGGTGGATGGGCTGCAGGAGTCAAAAGGTTAAGAAAAAGGAGGAAAACAACGACAACAACAAAAGACTTAATGTCATTAAGTAGAAGTTCTCAGGCATTTACTTTGTCTTGTCAGTTTAGAGGATAGTCTCCCTTCTGTGTTGTGGGTTTACATTCGCATTTTTCCATCGGAGAATTTGAATTGATTATGACAGTGCAACATTAATTGATCTGAAATAAAAATCGTTATTGAACTCAGTTGAATTGGATTTTTTTTTTTTTTTTTTTTTTGGGTTGTTGGTTGAAAACGCCAAATTTGCAAGGAGGTATTTTATTTTAAGTGCTCTTGCTGTATGAAAACTTCAAACTCTTCAAGCAGAAATTTTGAGTTAAATAAACTTTGATTTAAACGCTGTTTTTGTATGAGAACTTCAAACTTTTTCGAGGAGAATCTTTTGAATGCTGTTGTCACATGAAAACTTCAAACTTTCAAGCAGAATTTTTGTAGTTTTAAGTAGGCCTACTACTGTTAATGAAAAATTGAAAGTTTTCAAAGAAGAAATATCTTAGTTAAGTGCTGCTTTTTTATGAAAATTTCAAACTTTTCAAACAGAAATTTTGATGGTTTTTGCATTACCACTTTGAACATGCAACCATAGGGAAATTATCAAACTTCATAGAGAAACTAGCTTAGCAGCTGTTGGATAACCTTCTGCTATATGCACGCCACTGGTGGCATAGTAAGCATCATACTAAGAAAATGTTGAATATCCTTAAATAATACTTTGTCTACTTAAGTCAGATTCTGGTTCAGCAAGGAACATCCACCGTAGCTATGAGAAAATCAATGCCTTTATTCATAACTTTCAGAAAAAAACGAAAACTGGTATGATCCCTATCGAAACTTAGTGTCTGATGTAGGTACTGACGGCGTAGTAGCATTAGTAGAAGGAGACTATTATGATTGTCCAAGAATTTACACATTTTTCGATACTTAATTCTGACCCTGATAGCACATAGAACAGGTTAAATGCACCAGCGTCAGATGGCAGTCAGTTTTGGCTGTTTCTTTGCTTGCCAGAGTTGCATAAGTTGATTCGGCGCTCAAAAGCTGTAATGACAATTATGATCATGGATAGGGAAAAACTTCGAATACAGGTGTTCTGTCCTGATGTGCACATTGCTGTATACAGAACTAAACGACAACAACAACAGCAGCAGCAGCAGCAGCAGCGGCGGCGGTAGCAGCAACAACAACATCTTCATTAAATGAACCCCTTCACTGCCACGGTATATAGCCTCTTTTTGCATTGCTGTGAGCCAGAGCAAATGTCTGCATTGTATGGTTGGTTCACTAAAACTGCCCAGTATTCAGCCATTTATTGAGATATCTGTAAGATGTTTTGCCTGTTTTTTGGTTATACCCCTGGCTATGATGTGGTGTAAGTAGAAATTGATTTTGTTGGTAATCATTTTGGGAGAGGTGGATATAACGTACATTTTGCACAAAAAATGACAAATTCGGAACATAAACACAGTCTTTACAGCACATAAAACCACAGAAAACACTGGAAATTGGTGCAGTTGTTTACTGAAGAACAGGACAAACATCTGGAATTCACATAACAGCCAGTAAATGTTTTTCTATGCAGTACTCCATGCATACCTGGAGGTACCACAGTCCAGATGTATACTTGATAAAACCTAGGTTCACTTTTCTGCCCACTGCTCAGCCATTTACTGTGGTCACCTGACTAATCAAAGGGCTATAACTGTGTCTACAATGGCCAGGAACCATTATCAATGTTCCCTCCCTTTGTAGACCATCAAAATCCGATGACGAAAAAGGTACGAGATGCTGTCGTATGTGGGCGCACAGAATACCGGAAATAGGTACGAGGCTATCTCGTAGCAGGCAGTTAACAACATTTAAAGCAGTCGCAATGGTAAAAAGAAGGAAGCAGAAAAGAGCAACAACAAAACAACACAATCACAACTACAGCACTAGCAAACAATAATAATTACAGCAACAACGATGACAACATCAGTTGCAACAAGAGCAATAATAGCAACAATAACATCAGTAACAATAAAAACAACAACAACAAAAACAACAACAACAACATCGACAATAACAACAGCATAAACAGCCATAAAAAATCAATATCAACCACGGCATCAGTGACTCAACAATAACAACAACAACAGCATCAGCAACAACAACACCGACAACGACAGCAACAGCAAAAACATCGACAACAATAGCCACAACAACAACAGCAGCAACAACAACATCGACAACGACAGCAACAGCAAAAACATCGACAACAATAGCCACAACAACAACAGCAGCAACAACAACATCGACAACGACAGCAACAGCAAAAACATCGACAACAATAGCCACAACAACAACAGCAGCAACAACAACATCGACAACGACAGCAACAGCAAAAACATCGACAACAATAGCCACAACAACAACAGCAGCAACAAAACTACCAACATCAGCAACAACAACATCAATAAGAATGGCGACAACAACATTAATAACGACAGCAACATAAAAAATAACGACAGCAGCATCAAAAACAACAAAAACAACAGCAACAGCAACAACGACATCAACAACAACAGCAACAACAACAGCAACAACAACAACAACAGCAACAACAACAGCAACAACGACATCAACAACAACAACAGCAGCAGCAAGATCATCATCAACATCGTGAAAAACGACACCATTATCAACAGAAACAGTGACAACATCATGAAGAACAGCAACAACGGCAACAACACCAACGATGATAACAACAATAGCAGCAACATAAACAACACCAACGATGATAACAACAAAAACAGCAACATCATCAACAACAACTACAACATCAACGACAACAACAATATCTAACAACAGCAACAATCATAGCAACAACATCATCAGTCCCAAAGAGGACCCGGGTCCATGGCGTGAAAGAGAATGTAATTCCACACATGCTTTCTCCATTACTGTAAAGACTTCCCATCTCACTGCTGACCATCAATACTCGTCACCCCGAGACATCCATTACAATACGAACAGACAGAGGAAAGACCTAAGAAAGAGCTCTCTATGTATTTGTTGTCACAAGAGGAAAGCTGGAGGGAAAGAGAGCACCAGGTAGACCCAGGGAAAAACACTGGACGGACTTGCAGAGTGGCTGAGGACAGAGAGGGTGGAAGATGTGCTTGCGGCAACAAGGGATAGATGCATATGGAGGGCCATGATCGCCAACGCCATGTGGCAGGGCACTTAATGATGATGATAATGTATTTGTTTATTAGGCCTAGTGTTGCTCGCCAACTTTGGTGGTTCGTATTTTTCCTTTTTTTCCCCCTGGAATATTTTGATAAAAGAGCAATCACATTTTCAAACTATATTTTTGTTTCTGTTCTGTTTTTGTGTGCACAGTGGTGTCAGAAAATAAAATAAAAAACTATCTTCTTCCAGGTTGTGTTGTGTTGTGTTGTGTTGTGTTGTGTTGTGTTGTGTTGTGTTGTCTTGTCTTGTCTTGTGGTGTGTTGTGTTGTGTTGTGGTGTGTTGTGTTGTGTTGTGTTGTGTGTATGTGTGTGTGTGTGTGTGTGTGTGTGTGTGTGTGTGTGTGTGTGTGTGTGTGTGTGTGTGTTGTGTGTTTTGTGTGTATGTGTGTGTGTATGTGTGAGAGAGAGAAAGAGAGAGCGAGAGAGAGGGAGGAGAGAGGAGGGTGTGTGTGTGTTGTGTGTGTGGTGTGTGTGTGTGTGTATGTGTGTGTGTAGTGTGTGTGTGTGTGTTGTGTGTGTGTGGTGTGTGATGTATGTGTGGTGTGTGTGTGTGTGTGAGTGTGTGTGTGTGTGTGTTGTGTGTGTGTGTGTGTGTGTGTGTGTGTGTTGTGTAGTGTGTGTGTGTGTGTGTGAGTGTGTGTGTGTGTGTGTGTGTGTGTTGTGTGTGTGTGTGGTGTGTATGTGTGTGTGTGTGTGTGTGTGTGTGTGTGTGTGTGTGGTGTGTGTGTTGTGTGTGTGAGTGTGTGACATAGTAGCAATATTACACAGTGTGATACAATACATGTAACGCAAAACTTGTAACATGATTACATACCCACACGCACGGGCACACACACACACACATATATACACGTACACACATACAATACTACTACTACCACCACCACCACCACCAGCATCAACTACAGAGTGTCAAGTTAACATAAACGTTTCACTGAGAACACATACGTGCGCGCGCTCACATACACACTTACACTAACGCACGTAGGCACATATATGTACGCGCGTGCACACACACTTACGCACACAAACACACGCACACACACACACACAAACACACACACACACACACACGCACACACACACACTCACACACACTCATATATGTATATATATATATATATATATATATATATATATAATATATATAATACATGTATATATGCATGAGTGGCTACACATACACATGTGACACACTCAATGTACACTCACTCACACATACACACACTTATCTTAATCCTTTGTCTCCCTCACCCTATCCACCAGCGACCTGCATATCAGCCATAATAGCAAAGCAAAACCTTAACCCTTTCACCCCCTCACCCTATCCACCACCTTCCTACATAATCAGCCACAATAACAAAGCAAAACCTTAACCCTTTCAACCCCTCACCCTATCCACCACCTTCCTACATAATCAGTCATAATTTGACTGGGCTGTAAGCAATACTGATAATGATCATCCATAATAGTAAAGCAGAAACTTAACCCTTTGCCTCCCTCACCCTATTCATTAGCTTCCTGCATCGTCAGCCGTGATAGCAAAACAAATCATTTAACCCTTTGACTCCCGCACACTATCCACCAACTGCAAAAACTTAACCCCTTTGATTCCCTCACCCTATCCGCCAGCTTCCTGCAGAAAGCTGGTGGAAAGGTTGGAATCAAAAGGTTTACGATCTCACTTTGCTGACATGGTTGACAATGTAGGATGCTGATGGACATGGTGCCGGAGTCAAACGATTAACCCTTTCACTGTCTTGAGAAACTAAAACTGAAACTTAAACTCTCTTAGCTTGTCCACTGACTTCATTCAGCAGGAAGTGGGAGGGTGTGAAAGTGAAAGGGTTAAGTTTTTTAATGTTTTGCAGTTGGTGGACAGGATGAGGGAGTGCAAGGGTAACGACGTCATAAGCGTTGTGACAGACTTCCTGAGATAACTCCCCGTCATCATTGATGACGTCTCTTTTACGTCATAATCTTTGTGCCTCGAACGAAACACACCTTGACAGTTACATGTGGATACTAGAGGTTAAGGGTGGTGCCTTGAGATTTTGGCTGCTTTTGTGTTTATTTGTTATGTTTTTCGGTTGTAAGTTACTTGATTTTGTTAGTTGCTTAAACATATGGTTTGCAGAATTTTATGTCTTTTATTTACTTGTTCGATATTTTAGGGATTCGTAGGTTGAATTTTAAAGCGGATTTTTTAAATGAAGATCTGTTTATTCTTTTCTTTTTTTTCCCTTCATTTTCAGCAAATGGAAAATATGTAACGCATCAAATATGAAATTACATATGTGTATCTGTATGTATGGTATGGTATGGTATGGTATGGTGTCAGATCCATGTCGTTCAAAACCTGCGAACTGGATCCTCTTCCAGGTTCTCTCTACGCCGACTGTCTCCCTACTCTCCTCCCATTCATCACTGACATCATCAACACTTCTCTTCAAACTGGAACTGTCCCTGATTCTTTCAAGTCTGCTATTGTTCACCCTCTCCTCAAGAAACACAATTTAGATCCAAATGAACTGAAAAATTACCGGCCTATCTCTAATCTCTCTTTCTTGTCAAAACTCCTTGAAAAAGTCGTCCTCAACCAGCTGAACTCTCACCTGTCTGCCAACAATCTCCTCAATCCTTTCCAGTCAGCCTACCGCCAGTGCCATAGCACTGAAACTGCCCTACTACACATTCTCAACAATCTCCTCCTTGCAACTGATAGTGGCAAAGTCTCTCTCCTCACACTCCTTGATCTGTCTGCAGCCTTTGATACCATTGATCATGGTATTCTCCTTTCTAGACTTCATCATACTTTTGGCATCTCTGATATTGCTCTGTCTTGGTTCACTTCATACCTATCCAACAGAAAACAAACCGTTCTCATCAATGGCACTTACTCTCAACCTGCATACCTGACCTGTGGTGTTCCACAAGGATCTGTCCTTGGCCCTGTTCTGTTCACTCTTTACACCTCCCCCCTGTCCACCATCATCAACTCCCACTCCATAAAACACCACTTCTATGCTGATGACACCCAACTTCAAGACAGTGACTCACCTGATAATATACAGCGCCTGTTGACTCGCACCACTGAGTGTTACTCGGACATTAAGAACTGGATGACACACAATAGACTTCAGCTTAATGACGACAAAACAGAAGCTATCCTCATTGGCACCCGTCAGAAACTTTCTCAGCTGCCTCCTCTTTCTCTCCCATTATGTAACACATCAGTCCCAATTTCTGATTCAGCTAAAAACCTTGGTGTCTGCATTGACTCTACCCTCTCCATGAACAACTTTGTTTCTCAAACTGCCAGATCCTGCTACTATCATCTCCATCGTATAAGGCTGATCAGGAAGTATCTCTCTGTCGAAACAACTGCAAAACTCGTTCTCTCCTTCATAATGTCTCGCATTGACTATTGCAATTCACTCCTGTCTGGTCTTCCTGCCTCCACCATTCACATCCTACAGCGCATTCAAAACAATGCTGTACGCCTTGTACTCAAAAAGAAAAAAGCTGACCACATATCTCCTCTCCTGGCACAACTTCACTGGCTCCCTGTATCAAAGCGCATACAGTACAAACTAGACACCATGTGCTACAAAAGCCTCAATAACGCAGCCCCGATTACCTGTCAAGCCTACTTGAGATCTATCTTCCCTCACGTACCCTCCGCTCTGCTTCCGATCCTCTGACTTTTCGCTTTCCACGCACTAAGCTCAATACCTATGGTCCACGAGCCTTCTCTGTTTCTGGTCCACTCTCCTGGAACAGACTTCCTCTCTCAGTCCGTCAGCAACCTACTTTTGTCTCCTTCAAGTCCGCTCTCAAAACTC
>JAPXFY010000033.1:37833234-37993234 GCA_030674185.1 Monoplex corrugatus
TTGTTTCTCAAACTGCCAGATCTTGCTACTATCATCTCCATCGTATAAGCCTGATCAGGAAGTATCTCTCTGTCGAAACAACTGCAAAACTCGTTCTCTCCTTCATAATGTCTCGCATTGACTATTGCAATTCACTCCTGTCTGGTCTTCCTGCCTCCACCATTCACATCCTACAGCGCATTCAAAACAATGCTGTACGCCTTGTACTCAAAAAGAAAAAAGCTGACCACATATCTCTTCTCCTGGCACAACTTCACCGGCTCCCTGTATCAAAGCGCATACAGTACAAACTAGACACCATGTGCTATAAAAGCCTCAATAACGCAGCCCCCGATTACCTGTCAAGCCTACTTGAGATCTATGTTCCCTCACGTACCCTCCGCTCTGCCTCCGATCTCTGACTTTTCGCTTTCCACCACTAAGCTCAATACCTATGGTCCACGAGCCTTCTCTGTTTCTGGTCCACTCTCCTGGAACAAACTTCCTCTCTCAGTCCGTCAGCAACCTACTTTTGTCTCCTTCAAGTCCGCTCTCAAAACTCACCTTTTCTCCTCTGCATAAACTCCTAACCTCACTCAACCCCCCTCTGCAGCCTGTCTCCGCTCGGAGGGGAATCACTTTGTTTTAATATATAATTGTATATGATATGCTCTCTATAATTTTCCATTGCTTTTATTCTTGCTTTTATTGCTTTTATTCTTTCTCCCCATTTATAGCCATGCGTGTGAGTGTGTGTGTGTGTGTGTGCGTGTGTGCGTGCGTGCGTGCGTGCGTGCGTGCGTGCGTGCGTGCGTGCGTGTGTGTCTGTTTCAGCGCTTAGATTTGATTTTGTCGAGATTTTGCGCTATATAAATATTGTAATTACTATTATTATTATAATAAATGTTAACAGAAATGATAAAGACAATTGATGAATGAATGAAATGATCGAACAAATGGAGAAACAATACTTCAAAAGGACAACAACAAAACAAAACAAAAAGAAAAAAGAAAGAAAGACAGAAAGAAAAAGAAAGAAAGAAAGAAAGAAAGAAAGAAAATTAAGTACACATAATCAATGCATTCACGCACATAAATTAAGGAGATGCCCTTGGCGTTGACCACTCCGTCCAATTCATCGCATAGGGTATTTATAAAAACATACCTGAACACAAAGTAAAACACAATTAAGGACACTGAAAAATAGGCCTACATAAAAAGAGACCTCAGTTAGGCCCTACCTAAAATTGCCTCTGCATATCTCACTTCCCTAGAGCCAAAAATGCATTTAATCATGTACCCAATTATCAATCCTAAGAGATAGTATACAAGACTTCATCGAACACACACAGGTGAATGGACCAGCAAGACAGGTAATGATAGGAAGAAATGACAGAAAGCAAAGGAAGACGACAGAAACAAGGAGAGTGACAGAAAAGAGGAAATTTCTAGCACAGAATGTCCAAAAGGTGGGGATACTATTTATACTGAAAGAGTCCCGGTATCCTCACAGGAGTCTGTGTGACTGTAGTAGGAAAAGACTCTACATGTACTTATGCTCAGGAACTACCTATGTGTTTCGTCATATGACTGTGTGCAGGCATCTACCATGAGAACGATACTGAGGAGGAACTGACTGTTCTGTTTTGACTCCCGCACCCTATCTACCAACTACAAAAACTTAACCCCTTGACGACTTCACAGGAAGCTGGTGGATAGGGTGAGGGAGTTAAGTTTTTGCTTCGCTAGCATGGTTGACAAAGCATGATGCTGGTAGACAGGGTGCAGGAGTCAAAGGATTAAAGTCCTACCACTCTCAGAGTATATGAGGACTAGCTATAAAAATTGCTCAAAGAAGCCTTAAAAAAATTTATTTGCATTGTGAGATACCGATGCTTTTGTCGGATTCTCTTCGTGAGGAACTGACAAAACAAACAACAATTTGTATATATGAGAGGGAGCGAGTGGTTAAGGCGTACGGGTTGATGATGCTTGCTGTGGTGGTTAACGTAGGGTGTTGATGATGCTTGCTGTGGTGGTCGTTTGTGTCCAGAGCAGAAAGGGAGGTCTCTCAATCAAAAAACAAGTCCGTGGATAGTGTTTGACTCTTTTCTGTCTCTTGATGACGATAGGAAGGGAAAGAAAAATAAAAAGGGAAATGGGAGAATGGCAATAAGGGGAAAAGGACCGTGATATATGAAGACGTCAAAGAAGACACGTAAGAAGATATGGAAGAAGAAGACATGGAAGAAGACGACGAAGAAGACAAGAAGAAGACAGTGCTGCAGTGACAGCAGTCTAACAGCATGAGGTTGGTCACTTCTGGTGAGAGTGGCGGCAAGAGATGTGCTATGTTCTGTTCTGGGTCGGATTTATGTTCTGTAGATTTTAAAGTTCTACTACTCTCAGAGTATACGAGGACTACCCAAAAAATTGCTCCAAGAAGCCTTTAAACATTTTAGTAGCATTGTGAGATACCGATGTTTTTTTCGGGTCTCCTTTGTACGAGTATAACGACAATGCATTGGATGTGCGATGTGGTATTTGCAAATTTTGAAGCAAGAATCATCATCATCATCATCAGGTGCCTTGCTGCATGGCGTTGGAGATTATGGACCTCCATCTGTCTCTATCTCTTGTTGCCCCAAGCATCTCCTCCACCCTCCTCGTCTTCAGCCACTCCGCAAGTCTGTCTAGCATTTTCTCCCTGGGTCTACCTAGTGTTTTCTTTCCCTCCAGCTTTCCCGTTGTGACCAGGTGCTCCAAATCCCCCTTCCTCATAAAATGGCCTATAAATGTTGCCTGTCTTTTCCTAATCTTCCTTATGAATGATCTACTTGTGTCTGCCTCCATCAAGACTGTCTCGTTTGTTTTCTTTGCTGTCCATGGAACTCTCAACAGGTTACAGGAAGCAAGAATGCCTTTTCAAAACTGGATGCGATGTGCTATTTGATTGATTGATTTGGTTCAGTTTTTAAGTTGACACCCACCTCAGATGATATGGCCGACGGGGATAACCATCCCAGGAAGGGGTGGAAGGGGGACTTATCTAATTCTATATGATCCACCAGAACAACAATGATGTTAAGATGGGACAGTGAGATGGCCAATTTCAATGTAGCGCGCCCCGGGATTAAAACCCACAACTATTAGATAATCAAAGGACATAACTCTTAAGAATTATCTCCCATGTTGTATAGAACTTCTCAGATCTAACATAGTTTGCACTACCCATTCAGCTAGCAGATACAAAGTACAAAAACAGTAAGCTCAGAACACTCCTCAAAAAAGGAGCGCCCAAGCCTACCTTTATACTCTGCAACTACCCTACACACAACTATGAGAGAGGAGAGAAATATATACAATATATTGGTCTTATGTTCAAGATTGACATAGTCTTTTATTCTTGAACGACTGGTTTGAGGCCAAATCATCAGAGATGACTCCCACTGTTGAGGCCAAGCGTGCCGCACTCACCAAGTATAAGCGTCACCCAGTGAGAAGAACCTGCAAATCCTCAGGGCTGCCAGGAGTAAGGTTCAGCTTAACGCCAGGCGCTGCGCAAACGAATACTGGACAGAGTTCAGCGAAGAGATACAGAGTGCTGCTGAAAGAGGCAACATCCGAGGAATGCATGATGGCATCAAGAAGGCACTGGGACCAACACAGAGCAAGATCGCCCCCCTCAAATCTTCCACTGGGGAAGTAATCAGCAATCCTAGCCAACAGATGGAAAGATGGGCGGAACACTACTCCGACCTCTACTCCACACAGAACATGGTGTCCCCCTCAGCCCTCGATGCCATCAAGTGCATGCCGGTAATGGAAGAACTTGACGCAGAGCCAACTGCGGACGAACTCAGCAAGGCCATTGATAGCCTGGCATCAGGGAAGGCACCTGGCAACGACGGAATTCCCCCAGACCTCATCAAGCACTGCAAGACTTCTCTTCTGCACCCTTTGCACGCAGTCCTCTGTCAGTGTTGGAATGAGGGAACTGTACCACAGGATATGAGGACGTCAAGATCGTCACCTGTACAAAAACAAGGGCGAAAGGAGCGACTGCAACAGCTACAGAGGTATCTCGCTCCTCAGCATTGTTGGCAAAGTCTATGCTCGGGTCCTCCTAATCCGCCTGCAGAAACTGGCTGAACGCGTCTACCCGGAATCACAGTGTGGTTTTCGAGCAGAGAGATCCACGGTAGACATGGTCTTCTCCCTTCGCCAAATCCAGGAGAAGTGCAGAGAGCAGCAGATGCCCCTGTATATGGCATTCATTGACCTCACCAAGGCCTTTGACCTAGTCAGCAGAGATGGCCTTTTCAGGGTTCTCCGAAAAATCGGCTGTCCCCCCAAACTGCACAGCTTAATTGAGTCCTTCCACTCAAATATGAAAGGTTGGTGCAGTTCAACGGAAACCTCTCCAAGCCCTTCGATGTACGCCGCGGTGTGAAACAAGGCTGCGTCCTGGCCCCAACCCTCTTTGGAATCTTCTTTGCTCTCCTGCTGAGGCATGCGTTCAGCACAACGCAAGAAGGGATCCACCTGCGGACTAGATCAGATGGCAGGCTCTTCAACCTCGCCTGCCTCAGAGCAAGGACAAAGGTCCGTGAAGCCCTCATCAGAGACATGCTATTTGCCGACGATGCCGCAGTTGTGACCCATACTCAGTAGGACTTGCAGTCACTAATGGACCGCTTCTCCCAGGCCTGCAAAGATTTTGGTCTGACCATCAGTCTTAAGAAGACAAACGTCCTGGGCCAAGACACGCCATCTCCACCAGCCATCACCATTGATGACTACGAGCTTCAAGCCATCCATCAATTCACATATCTTGGGTCCACCATCACCGATAACCTCTTCCTTGACACAGAGATCGACAAGAGGATCGGGAAGGCAGCCACAACACTAGCCCGCCTCACACAAAGGGTGTGGACAAATCCCAAGCTGACCACAAACACAAAGATGGCTGTATACAACGCCTGTGTCCTCAGCACCTTGCTGTATGGCAGCGAGGCGTGGACCACGCATGCTCATCAGGAGAAAAGGCTCAATACCTTCCACCTGAGAAGCCTACGGCGTATACTTGGCATTTCCTGGCAAAACAAGGTAACCAACACCGAAGTCCTGGCCCGCGCTGGCCTCCCGACCATGCATACCATGCTGAGACAGCGTCGGCTGCGCTGGTTGGGCCACGTTCGCCGCATGGAAGATGGTCGCATCCCAAAAGACATCCTTTATGGTGAGCTTGCCACAGGGCAGAGAAACATTGGCTGCCCACAGCTGAGATACAAAGACGTTTGCAAGCATGACATGAAGGCGCTTGAGATCAACACTGAGTCCTGGGAGGACCTCGCAGATGACCGCAACAGCTGGAGAACTACTCTCAAGAAACAGCTGCGGATTGGTGAGGACAAACTGTCAGCTGCTGCAGCAGAAAAGCAAGATCGCAGAAAAGGGATGACAGCCAACAGACCAGCATCAGCATACACATGCGACCGCTGCGACAGAGACTGCCTCTCTCGCATTGGTCTCTACAGTCACAGGCGACGCTGCTTGGACCAAGCAGACAGCCCATCTAGACATTAGAACGGATATACTTTGTCCATGGTCAGTCATGACCGAGGGAGGCCTACTACTTCTGACCAAACACACACACATAGACAAGACAGAACATATACAGGGTCATTAGTATGTGAATCCGACGCTCAAACCAACTGAGCTACTGGGGCCTGCACAGCGATGTGCTATGTTCTGTTTTGTAGGTTTTAAAGTCCTACCACTCTCAGAGTATACGAGGACTAGCAAAAAATATTTTCAAAGAAGCCTTTAAAAATGTTAATAGCATTGTGAGATACCGATGCTTTATTCAGTTCTCCTTGGTATGGTATGAGGTATGATTGATGAATTGATAATGGATGCGATGTGCTAAGACGCACCTTTTCAATTCATATTCTTTGGAAACAAAGTGCGATGGTGGGAACAACGCGTGATGGTCATACTACTCGTATCAATTCTTTGAAATGAGAAGGCCTGATCGGTTGTTCTCACCTACACAATGAACATTTGGTGTGTGCTGAAAGTTAGCTCTGTTAGAAATTAATGGAAGTCTTACATCAGTTGTTAATTTTAGTGCAGTGCCTAGGTACACACAACCGGTATACTTGTCCAGCGGGTTTGCAGGCGGCAATGTACTGGCTTATTACGCCACAAACACCGAAGGGCGGTGAGCCCTGGGCCCCATACAACTGCAACACAACCTGTGGTCATTGTGGTGTGTTGCCCCGGGCTACGTAGGCCTACTGACTAGCACGCGGAGTTTGTATTACAATGTGCTGAAGGCGGAATAGATTAAAAGACGGTCCCCTCTAGTTCTGTGGGACTACAAAGTAACACTGTGTATAACAGACTGAAGATGACAAAATTCGTAGGCCCATCTTTATAATACATGTACACATTGTAGATCTGCTCATTGTTTAGCAGTGTGTCATATGCGTCATGTATTGGTTAGATCTTTGGAATGCTCAGTGCATAGCTGTGGATGGGCAGAGGCTGTGAAATAAAAATACAGGGGGGTGCAAAAGTAGGTATACAGTTATGAAAAAAGAAAACACGTACAATACTCATTGCATTTATTATACAAACAAATGAATATTGCGTATACATGTAATAACAAGCACAGCCTTAATCCCTCAGATACTCAAACTGCTTGCCGTCGGTATTCACACACTCCTCTAATCAAGAGCGGAATTAAGCATTATAATAATGATGTGATACTTACTGTATACCTACTTTTGCACCCCCCCCCCCCCCCTGTATAATTTGGCTGCGAGAATGCAAACATCCATTCATCCATCCAATCGATCTGATCCAGATCGACAGAGAACCGAAAAAAGCATCGGTATCTCACAATGCTACTAACATTTTTAAAGGTTTCCTAAACCTTACTTTTTTCTTCTAGTCCTCGTATACTCAGAGTGTGGTAGGACTTTAAAATCAACAGAACAGAGAATGCAAGGCGTTTTTGATCTAGGCAAGCACACTATACTGTGTTGCCTTTGAGTGTTGTAGGAAAAAGGGAAAGATCGTAACAGGCACTCTGTCTCACACACACACACACACACACACACACACACACACACACACACACACACACACACACACACACACCCACACACACACACACACACACACACACACATATATATATATATATACATATACGTATATGTATATATATATATATACATACATACATACATATATATATATACATGTATATATGAAGAACGATTGCCAGGGACTGACTTTGTTGAATGCCAACAAAAGGAAAATTTTTACTTATTCCTTTGACTCCCGCACACTATCCATCAACTTCCTGCAGGAAGCTGGTGGATAGGGTAAGGGAGTCAAAGGGTTAAGTTTTTGTTTTGCTAGCATGGTTGGCAATGCAGAATGCTGGTGGACAGAGTGAGGGAGTCAAAGAGTTAATGTAGATGGTGGCAGCCCCCAAGAAAGATAATTACCGGAAAGATGGGTTATTTCCCTTACAAAGGTATGTGAAGACAGAAAGACCAAAACAAGCAGACAAACCATGAGTTTAGGCCCTTTACTTGACAGAATAACTGTCCGAATCTGTGTGCAGACCAACAAAGCACCACACACACCAGTGACAGACACAGGGCACACGAACTCCAGGAAAATTACCATTGTTATTGTTATTTTTTGTTTAAAGCCCAGCCGACAGCATAGAGCCATATCAGGGCCATAGCCATTTTTAAAACATACACAGTACTTCGACAGTTAAAAAAAAAATGAAAAGAAAATTAATACACATATGAGAGAGAGAGAGAGAGAGAGAGAGAGAGAGAGAGAGAGAGAGAGAGAGAGAGAGAGAGAGAGAGAGAGATCTGCGCACACAATCCAAGGAGACGCCCCCAGCGCCGACCACTCCATCCAATCCATCGCACAGGGGACGACCCCCCCCCAAAAAAAAAACAAAAAAAAAACAAAAAACCCTGAATACAAACTTAAACATACCTAAGGACACTAAAACATGTAAACCTATAAATTTGGGCCTGAATATTTCACATACTCTCATCTCTCTGTCTTCATCTCTCTGTCTCTGTCTCTGTCTCTGTCTCTCTCTCTCTCCTCTCGCTCTCTCTCATGCTCAGTGTATGCACACACGTATGTGCTGCACATGCACTCGCGCGCGTGCGCGTGTGTTCATTAAAAGTGCGTCTACATCAAGATGAAATTTATGAATTAGATATGCATAATTATGGGGAAAGGAAGTTTTTTTTCTTCTGATTTCCACAATAAATTAGAAAGTGCTCCTCTTCTCAGTAACATACGCACATAACTTGCAGGGTGGCTGAGGACAAAGAGGGTGGAAGATGTGTTTGCGGCAACAAGGGATAGATACATATGGAAGGCCATGATCGCCAACGCCATGTGGCAGGGCACTTGATGATGATGATGATGATGATGATGATGATGATGATGATGATGATGATGATGATGATGATGATACACACATGCACACACTCGCGACCATATCTGTGCATCTGTGCATATACTCATATCGAGTACATATATGTATAGTGTATATATATATACACCAACAAAATATGTACGTTAAACTGATCATACTTGCTCGCAAAAACAGTGTACAGTTTCAGAAGCATGTTCTCTCTTTATCTGAATCACATGCACGTGCGCACACCCGCGCACGCGCGCGTGCACACACACACACACACACACACACACACACACACACACACACACACACACACACACACACACACGCTTAGCAAATTGACTTTTGTACAACACAAATCCGTTTGTTAACGCCCTATCGGTATGGAAGCAGGTGTTTTCCATCCCACACATCACGACTAACAACTCCTCCCCAGAACACATAGCTCTGGTAACCGTGTCTGTTACATGTATCTCATCACTGGCACTGGTAGTCAGCTATTGCGCATAGCCATGCAAAAATTAATACATGCCACTTTGTATTTATGTACATTCCTTCCATTTTAGAAACATTGCAAACTTGTTCATAAAGAATAAATTAAAATTGATGTTTTCTTTAGTGCACATCAGATTGAAATAGGACTGTATACCAAAATGATGAAATGGCTTTGAATAAGTTGGTGGGGCTTAAAAAAAAGTTTAAAAAAAGTCACCATTCGCTGTAAAAAGCAGACGAAACCAAAAGTTGGTCGGGATAGGGAGGCCAAATTGTACCAAAGAATTTTATAAAGGTAGGCTTGGGCGCTCCTTTTTTGAGGAGTGTTCTGAGCTTGCTGTTTTTTGTACTTTGTGTCTGCTTCTATGCTAGCTGAATGGGTAGCGTAGGCTGTGTTAGATTTGAGAAGTTCTATACAACATGGGAGATAATTATCAAGAGTTGTGTCCTTTGATTATATTAAAAGAATTTTAAATTAACAATTGCATTTCTAACTTAATCGTGACCTTTTAATATTCATTGTGTACACATTTTGAATCTTCCGAAGCAATACGTTGGAACGTTAAGTTATGTATAGATCTATATATTTGTGTGTGTGTGTGTGTGTGTGTGTGTGTGTGTGTGTGTGTGTGTGTGTGTGTGTGTGTGTGTGTATGTGTGGTGTGTGTGTGTGTGTAAATATTGTTGTGTATGCTGTTTTAAACGAAAATATAGCGATACTCGATAGGGCTGAGTATATCGATAGGCGTTAATGTCCATTCCTGCAAAACACGATGAACATGAATTTAAAGACAAATACTCGTTCATTCACTCATATACTTTCAGATGTACATTTTTTTTTCCAGAATAGTCAATGGCAACACATCATGCATTAGGATCCTTTCAGTCTTTTACTCTCTCTGACTGCAACGTATTGACTGATTGATCTAGTTCAGTTTTTACGTCGACACCCCACCTCAAGTGATATGGCCGACGGGGATAACCATCCCAGGGAAGTGGGGGGGAGGGGGACTTATCTAATTCTACACTGACCCCATCAGAACAACAATGATGTTAAGATGGGACAGTGAGAAGGCCAGTTGTAATGTAGCGCACCCCGGTATTTGGACCCACAATCATTAGCATGTGAATCCGACGCTCAAACCAACTGAGCTAGGCTACTGGGGCCCACCCGCAACGTATTACACAGAAGAACTGTATAAATGCGCCCCTAACACCCCCTTCCCACTATGAGCGAAATGACGGAGTGATCGTGTTTTTGGGCCTAAAAATTCAAAGTTCTCGATGAATCCTGTAGCATTCCCACTACCAGACCCTTTCACTCCTAGCCAGCTTTGAGTGATTGTGCACGGTCAGATCACTCCGTGGTCGAGATTTGTGTACAAGTGGCACCTACTGCATCCATCGTGTCCAATTTGCATACCGCGGGAAAATTTTCGCTGTGTGTGTGTGTGTGTATGCACGCGCGTGTATGTGTTGCGCGCGTGCGGGTGTGTGTATGTGTGCGCGCACGTGTGTGCGTGGTTGTGCGCTCGCTTGTGTGTGCATCTGTGTACATGTAGGCTATGTGTTGTGCGAGTGTGTGCATATGTATGTGTGCGTGCGCACGCGCGTGTGTACGATTGTGCGCGCGTGTGTGTATACGTGTGTATGTGTTGCGCGCGTGTGCGCATGTTTGTGTGACACACATGCACACACGCGCGCGCACAACTACACACACACGCGCGCGCACAATCACACACATACACATACCTGCACAACACATACCTGGGACGTATCGAACCTGGGACGCGTCGAACCTGGGACGTATCGAGATGTCCCCGACAGAACTCTTTTTTATGCGGAGGAATACGCCTGTATCATGTCAGGTCTATTTGAATCGCCATATCCGGTTTGTCGACTCGTGGTGAGACTAACCGTGGGAGGGCACGCAGCCATGTTTCGTGCGATGTGCACACCAGTACATGCAGCAAGCATCAGAGGTTGGTAGACGTAAGTGCTCAGTATTCCATTTCAGATGTAGGTAAATAGTGCAGTTAATTGGCATGTAAAAACTATGAAGATGACTTCTTTGAATGAATGTTGTTGATGTACATGTCTTGTTTGATTCCTCATTCGATATGTAAACAAAACGCATTATTTGTTACTATTATCAGCTGACATTTGTTATAATTTTGTCATCTGATTTTTGTTTACAGAAAGATTGAAACCTAATGTCTTGTTTGTTATACTGACAGATCATAAAAAACTGATCATTTTGGTATATGGTACTTTGCAGTAGGATGAATGTGACAGAAGTTACGGAGTCTTGCAAAAAGCTAAAATACAACATTTTTTTCAAAATACATATTTTATCCTTACCCAAATATGGTTTGATTAAACATACAGATGTCTGGGGTTGTTTTACATTGAAAGAGTTTGTCATGCTGAGCAATTTGATATCAAAACCATTTTTGTAACTTTAAAGTGAAAAAAGTTATGGTGCACCAAATATGTGTAAAATTCGCCATTTTTTTCACTGTGACAAATCGGCATATTTCGCATTTTTGACATCTGATATCTTTTCAACCAGCTTTCAGATGAAGCTGGAAAAAATTAGGGTTAAATTCCTTAATATGTTTATCATATATGATTCATTTCAGTGTCACTGTATTGTATTTCTTAAAGATAATGGAGTTTGAAATTAATGAAAATGGGTCCCTTGCCCAGTTGTTTGGAACGGCGGCGTCCAGTTTTGCTATTTTTTGTCATTTTCATAGGTCTGTATTTTTTATTGATATGCATTTCTGTCCATATGTTTTTTGCACATCAACTTAACAAGTAAAAACCTCCTCAGAAATGATTTTCTGGGCTTGTGTGATTTTATATGTGTTCAAGGTATGTCTGAATGTGGCCTAAAAAAACGTGCGAAATCTTTCTAAGTCCAAAAAGAAAGGAAAAAAATCATAAAAATTTTATTTTCTATCCCACATTAAAAAATAAAGTATGTATGTGTTCAGAATGAAAATCTCTATTTTCCCAGCTGATTTTTATACAGATAAGTTCAAATTTGAAAATCACTTTGGAATACCTATTTTCAGTCTTTGCGAAGTTGTGCACCCATTTTCAGTGTTTTTTGTCACTTCTGTCAATGACTGAGAGTTGATAAAAGGGGAATTGGTGTATGAACTTGACAGAAAAAAAAAACCCCGACGTTTTAATGATTCATACAGTATATACCATTGCTCAGTGTATCAATGATTCACATTTGCTGAACCCCCAATAGGACACAGTGTCCTGGACATAGAAAATTAATAGGACACACTCCTGGCTATGAAAAAACAATAGGACACCATTTTTCGCAAAAAAATAAGTGTTTATTTAAAATAAGTCCAGTAATGCAGAACTCTGATATACCATAAAGCATTTGCAACAAAAATTATTAATTTTTAGTAATTACATCTTAAACAACACATAAATGAAATAATCAACAAACAGTTATTGTAAGTTAATACTTAAGTCGCACCTTGCTTCAAAATCAGTAAAAAAAAAACCCAACCCAAAGCAACACTTGGCACAATCTGGCAATCACATTTGAACATAGTGATACTGAACAGTGAATGAATTTTAACTCACTCCCCGCGAACCACTGCGATCGCAGTGGTCTCGTACACACCACTTCCACACGAACCACTGCGATCGCAGTTTCCGACTTTCGGATTTTTTTAGAACAATGACGTCAACTTTTGTACAAAAATAGAGTGATGGCTCTCAAGCTTAACCAATCGTCTGCCAGATCCCAAACCAGTATCAGTTTGTCTGCTATAGAATGACAAAGCGAAGTTTGATTTCGTACCCACTTGGTCGGTGTCGTTTTTCATAACAACAATGGCGTCTGCAAGTTCAACGCGTGAGGAGAGACAGCAGAGACATCGACGTTTCACGACTCGAGAAGTAATTGAAATGTTACAAACTCCTGGATCAGACGTAGAAGAGGATGAGGAAGACAGTGAGAGTGATTTTATCGCTGAACAGTCTGAGACTGGTGAGTCTGACAGTAGTTTTGAGGCCGGTGCAGAAGAAGAGGAGGAGGGGGTGGTGAGGCTAGTAGTAGCTCAAGTGACGAAGCTATACGGGTTGACGGCAGACAAGTGACTGGAGAGGAGGTTCTAGAATTGTTGAGGAAGGAATGGCACCAAGATTTTTTCATGTTTCCGTGTATTCCTGACTACTCTGGCCAGAACACAGAGGGACTTCGTTTGGAAAACATGGCAGGCCACGCCCCTCTCGATTTCTTTGATCAGATTTTTGACAACGAGTTTTTAGGTCATATCGTTACAGAGACCAATCGCTATGCCCAAGAAAATCTTGCTACCAGAGGTGTGTTATCTCCTAGAAGTATTTTTCACCAGTGGAAAAACATTACACAGAGAGATTTGATTGGGTTTTTTTCCATCTTGGTGCACATGGGACTGCTACATAAGCCTGAAGTGTCAGACTATTGGTCTATGAACCCAATTCTGCAAACTTCATTTGCAAAAGCTATAATGAGCCGGGACAAGTTCCAGCTCATCTTGGCCATGTTGCATGTTAGCAACAATGCAGACTTCATTCCTAGGGGCAGACCAGGCCACAACCCACTGCAGAAGATCCAGCCTGTCTACAGCCATCTCCGCCGCAAGTTCAGGGAACTTTATGTGCCTGGAGAAAATGTGTGCATAGATGAGGCTATGTGTCCTTGGAGGGGCAAGGTAGGCTTTCGTGTCTACATGAAGAACAAGCCTGTTCGCTGGGGCATGAAGTTGTATGAGCTGTGCGAGTCGAGTTCAGCTTATGTATACGACTTCGAGATCTTTGCAGCAGACCCTCAAATCAGTAACAAACCGGTGGATGTGGTCATGAGGCTGGCAGAACCGTTGCTGAATGAAGGGCGCAGTATGTATGTTGACAATTACTACTGCTGCCCTGAGCTGGCTGACAAACTGGTGGAAAAGGACACACACTGCGTGGGTACAGTACGTTCCAACCGCATCGGCCTGCCGAAACATGAAATTCAAGCACCTGTCGAGCGCGGCACAGTTCGAGCATTCCGACAAGGTATGTGTATACAATTTTATTGTGCTCTTTTTATTGATTAGTCTGTTTTATTTTTATTATATATCATGTTTTTTATTGATGAGTTTAGTTTATTTCTATTACATATTATGTTTATTACATTATATTATATTTCATTATATTTTATTACATTTTCTTTTCAGAACTGCAACTGAAGATGCCGACAACTAAATTCTCATTTTTGTTGTTTGTTGTTGTTGTTGGTTTTTTGTTGTTGTATAACTGAATACATATACAATACAATTTATAATAATAAATAAACAGGTGTCTATCCCTCACATTGGTATGTTTCTGTGTGTAATCAGTGTGTGAACATTTGAAATATTCTGACACTGAGCATTATAGTAGTAGTAGACTCAGCTGAATTGATGTTGAATTGAAGTTTATGTATTGTCTGTTTTAGCATTTTCAATCTGTCAGTGTGCTTCACAGACCATGATACTGCTAATATTTTCTTTGCATTTTCAGAATTTTCAAGATTATTTAGCTGAAAGCTGCTGTGATGAGGACCAATGTGTGTGGTGTCATTTCATGTATCAATAAATATCATAAATCAAAACTCTATGATCAGATAAGACATTTTTATCTCTGACAGCTTACATGTTGCTTTCTGTTGTAGGTGGAGTCAGTGTCCTCAAGTGGATGGACAAGAAACCAGTCCACCTGATCACCACAAAGATGGACCCGACAGAAATGAAAGAGGTGGTGTCACGCAGCGGGAGAAAAAACAAGCCTGTGGCAGTCCAGGACTACATCCAGAACATGGCAGGTGTGGATAAGAGTGACCAGCTGATGGCATACATGCCTCTAAACAGGAAGACCATGAAGTGGTGGAAGAAACTTTTCTTCCATTTGTTTACGCTGTCCCTGATTCAGGCATACATTTTACACAACAAATTTCACCGCATTGAGGGGCAGCGTAAGTTTTCACTCAAGAAGTTTGTGGTGGCTGTGGGCAATGCTCTTGCAGAGAGATACCACAGCACTCCTGCAGCTGCTCCTGTCCCTGTTCCTGCTGCTGTGCCAGTTGCTGGTCCTTCTACTGCACCTGTTGCTGGTCCTTCTGCTGCACCTGTTGCTGGTCCTTCTGCTGCACCTGTTGCTGGTCCTTCTGCTGCACCTGTTGCTGGTCCTCCTGCTGCGCCTGCTGTTCTACCCCGACATGCTCCTGCTCCTCCCATGCCTACACCGGAGACCCGCCTGGCTGGTGGACATTACCCCAGTCGGATTGGCCAGTACCAAACTGGCAGAACCAAATTCAGGGATTGTTTTGTGTGCACTGCGCGGGCTGCACGCCAACCTGATGTTGCGAAGCGACGCCAGACACCAAACTGCTGTGAAAAGTGTGGGAAAGCACTCTGTGTGGACAAGCCAGCCTGGGGGAAGGATATTTCCTGTTTTCAGGTGTACCACACAATAAAAAACTATACAGACTATTGACAAACTGAATAACTCTTGTGTTAGTAAGTGTTAGGTTTCTCTGGATATTTTTTTCTGTGTGGGGTCAACTTACGTAAGTACATATGTGTATTCCTTGGCCTGTTTACTTGTCAGTGGTGTGAAAACTGTGTAAGTACATGTTTTTTCATGGTTTGTGTTGTATTTGTGTGAACAAAAACATTCTCTGGACCAGCCTAGTCATCATTATGTGGAGTGACATTCCTGCGGTCTGCATGATTTTTATACCAGAAAAAGGGTCATTTATACCCCCCATCTAAATCAGACATTTTTCACAAGAAACACTTGAAACTTTGCACTATAGTGCACCAACATGTTAACAATAAACCCTTAAATTTTTATATATTTGTGTGGAGTACTTTTTTTTAATGAATTTTTTACTAACCAATACAAATGGCCAGTATACAGAAGAAAGCATAGGAAAAATCGCCCCGTGGGGAGTGAGTTAATAACGAAAACTAAGCATCTTGCTATGAAATAAGATCTGACTGAGAAAACTTGGCACATTCTGGCAATTTTGAATAATATCTGCTAAGTCTTAAACAACACAAAAATAGATTGCGCACGCTAACGGAGAATAACGCGAGTCTCTGATTGGCTGTTCGGATAAGTCCCTGATAACGTGCGAAGCTAAAAATAGCACACTCGCGGAGCGCTGGGCGATGGCTGACACTGTGATAGGCTGTCCACTGTCACTGTGTCAGCGGGCGTGTCAGCGACTACAAGGGCCTCGCACAGCCAGCGCTGCCGTTCAACGCGCTCGATAAAACACACTTGGCGTGTCCGCGACTTCCATGTAATAATCGGACACGGGTCTGCTCGGATAGCATATCAATCGGACAGCGGGTCCGCTCAGAAGCAAAACAATCGGTCATTTCAAATTTCAATCGGTCAATGTCCGGAGTCTGAGGGAAATGTGAAACACTGGTGTATGAAGGGGCTTGTATTGTTGAGGGACAGTGATGATACATACAATATACTATGATACAGACTATATACTATGACTGGTATTTGCAGGGACTGGCAGTTGGAGGGACAGGTAGTCACCAGCAGGAACATGGACTCTGCAAAGAAGAGAGTCTGCAGGTGACCAGGTCCAGTTTTTCTCTTGTCATGTCCTCTGAGGTGTCCATTCTTTCAGCACCGAGGTCCAGGGGAACGGAATGAGTGAGGAGAATCAGCTGGTGAGCCACAGTGATTTTTTTTTTTTATCATAAACATTCTATTGTTTTTTGTTTGTTTTTTCAGATGAGTGTATGCGTAGCTTGTTGTTTTTCCCACACTGTGCAGATGGTATGTTGCCGCACTGTCAGCGTACTCCATCTTTGGTGGGCGTGCATGCCGTGTGTTTTCATGTTTCCACAAGCCAGCCACTGACAGGACTTAAAATAGGTAGCGGCAGCCAAAATTTATTTCATGCAATGGGGCTTATTTTCTTTGTTACTTTTAAAGAACTTTTCATAACAAGCAAAATAAAAAAAAAAAGTAAGTGGATACCATTATTAGTTTTTGAAATATGCCCATTTGAATACCGACGCCAACGCGACACTGGCAAAAACAGCATAATAAGCCATTTTCAAGAACCCCAAATCAGCACTTTTAACAAGCTGACAGCGCTCATCTCATTAAAATGCGAATACTAGAACACACAGAAGCTATGTATGAAATTACAGAGTATATGTTTGTTATTTGTAGAAGTTATTACCTTGCAAAGATTGGGAAAAAAACAAATCGAAAGTATACAAAATTGAATGGAGTGGTAACTTTAGGCTGTCACAGCATGTACAATATGTCAGACTGAAGCCTGGAACTTGGTAATTTTATTTGCTAGTACATGTAGACCATGCCCAATTTTTTCCAGCAGGTTTCAGTCAGATTTCAAGGAAATATCTGAGTTCAAAATTGCGAAAAACACCAGTTTGCAAAATGCGGCCCTTCTTAGCTCAAACATAAACAGAAATTACAATAATTTCTAAATGACTCATTGAATTCATTTGAAATCTGGATGCTTCGTGGACTACATGCTGGGCTATACTTCTGTCAAATACTAAATCAAAATTTTGAAAACTATGTATATTTAGGATCCATGAAAGCATACAATACACAGTAACTGAGAAAATACGCTAGTCAGCAACAAAATTGAAACATAACTTTTAAACTACTGAATGGATTTAGTTGAAATTTGGGGAAATGAAATACTATGCACCCAGTAGCATTCTTATCAAGTCGTCGGCCTCTTTACATCTCAGGAGATGATAGTCTGCACCAGGAGGCGTTGTGGTCATGACGTGCACTCTCTGCTGTGGCTGTGCAGGCCGATTCTTGAGTGGCAATCTGTCACATCTGCCACATACTAATTGAGTCGCTGTTGTCTGGTTTCTGGAACGTTGCTTGTGAAGAGCCCTTTTCTCTTATCAAGTACTATTCTCATAACTCTCAAAGACATTATAAACAAAGGCATCAGTTTCTTTGGGGGAAAAAAGTCAGCGCAAGTGCTCACCATGAAAGAAAAAGGCATGCATAAGACATTTCGTTAGAACTATTTAAGTTTATACCTTTCTTTCCACATTTAAGACATAAGTATGGGCAAGAACTTTAAAGACAACCCCCCAAAAACAGCAGCTGCCAACTGTTTTCCAGCTTCAGCCAGTTTCACACCCAGGTTGATGTCTGCTGTATCCACAACATTTAACTGCACTGTTGGATGGATATTATCGGAATCACTTTTTGCAGTGCTACCAGTAGCAGTACCAGTATTAGTAGTAGTACTAATACTGCATTTTAGTAGTACTGCATTTTCACATTAAGATTATAAATATTCTGGTTCATATATTTGAAATCCTCGTGTTTTGCTGAAGAAGCTGATACTAAATATATAGCTATGTACGACCTCTGTACCCCACAAGCACGGCCGAGAAAGCCCGATGATCGGACAACATTGAATCGGGAGATTCGACGTAATCTTGCCAAATCCGGGAAAATGGTGAATGACGTTGTCGTTCTTTTTAATTCGCTTATTAACCCTCTAGCGCCGACCACTACAGATATGATAAATCCAAAATCAAGCGTTTGTACTGCAACTTTAGTGATAACCTGATATATCCGCCTGGAATATCCGGTTCCAGACAGGCAAGAACTACACTAACACGATGCCCCTACACCCTGGCGCTGTGTCTGTTATTCCTCACACTTCCTTTTCTACACTGACTGCTAGCAGTTACCAGCTTCCTTACAGTCCTCTGTTTTTGAGCCTCTGGTACACAAACACGTGAGTACACATTTATTTTTAATTGGGCTTAATAAATGCACAGTAGTATGTAGATTTCAAGCATATGATAATTTTGTATGAAGTAGATTAATGTTAGTCATAAAAATGACATAAAAACGGTTTATCATATGATAAGAACGGCCTTTGTGGAAACTTCAGGAAAAGACAACTCGTCCGCCATTTATCAGAAATGGTAAGAGAGGCGTTAAAGGTCGCAAGTGCCCTTTTCTAGCTGTAGAAAAGCTAACACCGATTGTTGCTTTGAATGATTCCTTTGATTCAGGAATGATTTTTTTAGTGTTTGTCTGTTAGAATGTTGCATATTATATGTAATCTGTAAAGAAAAGTCAGTAAAGTTTGGATCTTTCATCTGTTTTCAGCATGACAACATGAGTTCCAGTGACAAACGTTTGCCGGTTTGTTGCTGGTGATCAGAGTGATTTTGACTCTTCTGACAGCAGTGGAGATGAGTGGAGGCCAGGAGATGACTTTCAGGTTTATCAATGATCAGTGGATGGACAGAGAAGAATGCCTGGAGGTCTTGGTCTTGGAGGGGAAGTAGTCATGAAGATGACACGAGGTCTTCAGAGAGATTTAAACTATAGTCTTCGCTGACAACTTCTTTTCCAACTTGCCTCTTATTCAAGCCTTGAAAGCAAAATCCATCTACTTTGTCGGAACCTTTCGAGCCAACAGGTTCAAAGGCCTCAGCCTGAAGTCTGAGAAGGAGCTGAAGCAGGAAGGAAGGGGAGCCTGTGATGTCAAGGTAGAACTGATGTCGAATGTTGTAGGTGTGCGCTGGTTTGACAACAAGACTGTGGACACTGTCTCTACTTATGTGGGTGTGGAACCTCAAGTTGAGGCATCATGATACGACAAAAGCAGAAGCAGAAAGTCACCATTCCCCAGCCTGCCATCATCAGAGTACAACAAATTTATGGGTGGGGTGGATCTGCTTGACAACCTCACAAGCCTCTACAAGTTCCCGCTAAAGTCAAGGCATTTCTACATGTACATTTTCTATCACACCATCGCAGTTGCTGTTGTTAACAGCTGGCTGTGGTACAAGAGGGACTGCACGCTGCTGAACCTCAAGTCAGTAAAGCTCAGCATCTTTCAGAGCCAGATTGCTGATGCCCTGGTGCTGATGAAGAATGCAGTTGGCCGCCCGAGCGGCTGTGTGACGTCACCACCTCCAGCCAAGATTGCCATACAGTCTGTTCCCACCCCTGATGTCCATCTGGATGGTGTTGCCCACCTGTCCCAATGGAACAGCGCCAGGACATCGTGCAAAAACAAACTACCAGAGCCTGACCTACGTCTTCTGCCCAAAGTGCAAAGTGATCTTTTGCTTCAACAAGGACAGAAACTGCTTTGCGGAGTTCCGTCTGCTCAAATAACTATGAAATCTAGCACAAAAAACGCTTGAACAGAAATGAACTGCATTGATTAGAAATTTGAAAACAGTTAGCTGAATAAACCTGCAATGAACTGCTGTTCCAGAAACAATTTATCATATATGATAAGATCGGTCTTGGTACCGCAAAAAACCGCTCTTATCATATATGATAATTTTTCTAACTTTGTCATTTTTTCACTTTAACATTTCCCGTACTCCGTGGGTGTGAAATCACCCAGACACGTGTTTTTTGCTCTGTAACTCAAGTAATTTTGAAGCCACTTCCACTTAATTTCATGACTTTGTCCCTAATATATTATACTACATATCAACTGAAAATTATTTTGTTTTATACATAAACAAAGAAATAATTAAACAATCAATGTCCCAGTACGTCGTGGGTGTGAGAACACCCATACTACCAAAGAATAAACCTTGCACGTCGTGGGTGTGGGGCCACCCATACTTACAAAGCTTGCGCGCCACACGCTATGAATATGACGTCACGCATGCTTGCTACGGAGAGATAAGAGTCGCGTTGGTAAGAAATTCCTTCCTGCCCACGATTTGGTGCCACCGAGTTCCCGTCTGCTTTGTCTTTTGTGGATATCCCGGTTCAGGTCTGCGGTAAGTTTTACTCTGAAGTTGTAACTCATTTCATAAAACGATATTTAGTGCACTAGATATCTACAACAATGTTGAATGAATTGTTTTTCTTGTAGAAAAGAGAATAATCGGTCCGAATTAGTTCCAAAGACCTAAAAAAAAAAAAAAAAAAAAAAAAAATGCCAGCCAGCCGGTCAAGGGAAAGGGGACTGGTAACAGGATGCAGCTGCGATGCTCCGGCATCTGCTGAAGTCCATGCTGTAAACGCACCGTCTCCTGCCTCTTCATGCCACAAGGGAGGCAGGGGAAGGGAAAAGTAGAGGGAGGGCGCTAGAAAAGGCTGTCGCTTCTGTCGGCACAATTACAATCATTTCTAATCGGATATGGAATGTAGGCGCACACGTGTGTGTGTGTGTGTGTGTGTGTGTGTGCGCCGCGCGCGCGCGCGTGTGTGTGCAAAAAAAAAAAGTGAAATGATTCATAGTGTGTGTGCGGGCGTGTGTGCGCGCGCGTGTTTGTATGTGTGTGTGTGTGTTTGAATGAGCGTATGTGTCATCTGTGTGTGTGTGTGTGTGTGTGTGTGTGTGTGTGTGAGTGTGTGAGTGTGTGACTGAAAGTGAATATATGCACGCACACGCAGATACGATTAGCTAAAACTGCCATTAGAATGTTTGCATTGCTGGTTAGTTTGATCAAGCGTGGGCATTTTTATGCAAACGTTTGAGAATATTTCTTCTTTCTTTACAGCTCAATCTTTACGGAATGGAGAGACTTTCGTTGGAACGGTGAGAAGCAACAGGACCTTCCTTCCTGAGCCATTCAAACAAAAAGCTGGCCAGGAGCTCCATAGCTCAACTTTTGTTTTCAATGAGAAAACGACTCTGGTGAATTACCAGACAAAGGCCAACAAAAACGTGGTGGTTTTGAGCACCATGCACCATGACAAGGCAGTGGATCCAACAGCCATCAAAAAGAAGCCTGACATTATCAGGTTCTATAATGCCACCAAAGGCGCCGTGGATGCAATGGACAAAATGGCCCACGCATACTCCACCAAAAGGGTCACTAAGAGGTGGCCTATGGTCATGTTTTTTAACACGCTTGACCTGGGCACCATAGCCGCAAGGGTCATCTGGCAAAAGAAATTTCCGGATGACAAGCTGTCTCATCCTGACATGAGACTGCAGTTCCTGGTCAAGATGGCAGAGCAGCTGTGCATGGAGCAAATACAGACAAGGCTTTCAGCCACAAATCTCTCCAGACCGCTCCGGCAAACACTGACGTTTGTCGCTGACCATCTTTCTGAGAAATCGGTATCGGAACACCAACCACGGAAAGGAACAAGCTGCTCAGGCAAGCGAAAGACAGCAACCTGTTCGGACAAGAGGGGTCCACCAGAGAAGGCAGCAAAACAGGGCACGAAGAAGCAAGGTCGTTGTGGCTCTTGTCACTGGAAGTCTGACCGCAAGACCACCATGTTCTGCTTCCATTGTTCTGCCTGGCTTTGCAAGGAACATGTCAAGCATATTTGCCAGGACTGTACTGCACTAGCCTCCACCAGCATGGTCGTCACCATTGCGGAGTAGGAAGGCTCTCATCAGCAGCTGCCCATAGAAAGCTTGCAGATAAAGTTTTACCTGTAGTGACATTATTATGGATATACCTATTTTATTGTACAGTGGGTTTTTTTTTTTAAGTCTTGACTTTAGCTGTATCATCATGACCTGCATGAAATAGGGCGATAGCTACATTTTCTGAACGAAGTGCTGCCAGTTCAGTGATAGGTTATTTTTATGATTTCATTGAAAGCTCTGTGTGTGTTTATGTTTGTGGGTGTGTATGTTTGTGCGTGTGGACGTGTGTGTGTGCAGTCCGTTTCAAAGCTTAAAAGGTAGAAAAGGAGCGAAAAGAGGAGAAATGGTCTGCAACAAGTTGTAATGTATGTGTTTCCTTTATAAAAAAGATTTTTTTCTAATTGCCCGCATTGTTATTTATCAATGATTGCAATTTTGTTAGCAGTGAGTAATGTTAATGGCCTCTACAACGGAACTGGAATGTCATAGCATACGTGTTTTCTGTTTGAACACCCTTATTTGGCTGTATGAAGAGAGAGAGAGGAGGGGTGGATAAATAATCAGGAATAATGCAATATGTTCTTGGCTGGTATGTTGGTATATTTTATGACAAAATTGGTTTTGTGTGTGTTTGTGCGCGCGCGCGCGCGTGCACGTGAGCTTGCGTGTTGTTTTGATATTTGGATGAACTATGACAAAATTAAAATTTCTGTCAGGAAAAATCTTTGTTTTAGGTATTTGATGAATAAAATATGCATATTACCCTCTATCAATTTGTGGGCGTCTGTATTTGAGAGAAAATGCATTGTGCTAATTAGTTATACGAAGGCAGTCAACTGAAACCACAACACACCCACCCCCACACACACAACACACACACACACACAACACACACCACACACACACACCACCAACACACACACACACACACACCCACACCACACCCACACCACAACACACACACACAACACACACACACACCACACACACCACCCCAACACCCGAACACACACCACACACACACACACACACACACCACACACAACACACAACACACCACACACACACACACACACCACCACACACACACACACACACACACACACACACACACACACACACACACACACACACACACACACACACACACACACACACACACACACACACACACACACACACACACACACACACACACACACACACACACACACACACACACACACACACACACAGCGTTGTCATATACCTATCTACCCATTTACATCAAAACTAAAATGCCAAATAACCATGTTGCAACATTCTCTCCACTGTCACTTTCTATCACACACTATGATCTCTCTGTCTTCTCTGTCTCGCCAACTCACATAAACACACACACTGCCCCGTGCCTAGCCATGCATTAACATTCAGTTTTACACACACATACACACACGTACGCACACACTCACGCACATGCACACAAGTTCACATACAAGTTCATGCATATATCACATAATTTTTACATGCCAACACACAAATATATATATATATAATATACATATATATATATATGTATATATATATATAAATGTAAAATGTGATTATATATATCACATAGGAATAAAGAAATGAAAAATAGCAACATGAATACATTCCCAATATTTCGGCCTTGCGGCTTTCTTCCTGAGCGGGCCGCGTACTGCCAAGTGTGAGCAATGTACGTCATAATCAAAATGACGCAAAGTAACATTACGTATTTTTTAAAAAACAAAAACCACGTAGGCCTTGGTATGTTGCACATTCAAGGAAACATCATACTGACAGAGGATCAAGTATTTCTAATGTTTTACCAGTACACACACGCGCGCGCGCGGGCGCGGGCGCGTGTTCTATGTAGCATAGCTCACATGCAAACACACAGATACACGCACATTCATGCAGCCGCCTGTGCACAGCTATTCACTGAGAAACAACAACAACAAACAACCGTTTGACGTAAATAGCAAGACTCTCATCTCACAGAAGTCAAATTTGCATGACGCACGGCAAGGTCTTACTTCCTAAAAAAAAAACATGGGTTACTGTGCACCCACGGCGTACGGCGAGGGGTTAGTTTCTATACAAAAACCATGGGTTACTGTGCACCCACGGCGTACGGCAACGGGTTAGTTCCTATACAGAAACCATGGGTTACTGTACACCCACGGCGTACGGCGAGGGATTAGCTCCTATACAGAAACCATGGGTTACTGTACACCCACGGCGTACGGCGAGGGGTCATTCCTTCTTAGAAAGCATGGGTTTCTGCACATCCACGAAGTACAGCGCGCAAAATTTTAGGCGACGTACGGGAAAGGTTAATTAAAAATAACACCGAAAATGTGTTTCTTTGTTTATCTAATGGTGTTTTTTTCATAAGAAATAATTTTCCCTAGTCTAGAAGTACTTTCAGGCTCTAGAGGGTTAAGTACAGACACCGAACACATAAACAGATACACTCATTGAAAAGATGAAAGAATGAACTTTATTTCTGTGTGTACTTGACATCAGTCTGTGCTCTGATGCCTGAGAACGGAGCTGTGGAAAATGACGAAATTCACACTTTTTGGCAGTTGATTGCAGGCTAGGCTGGGGGCTGCCGCTACCTACTTAAAAAAAGAATTACACTACAGGATCTGTAACGTGCATATTTGATATTCTGCATTCATAGGCAGGTGTAAGCACATGCTGACGTAGTAGGTTTGGGAAAAATCTCCATCCTGTGTTTGCTAGGCAGAAGCAGATATGAGATTCTGTAGTTTTACAGAATTCTTTATTTTTGGAAGCTGAAAAAGTAACTTCCATGAATCATGTAATTGAGAAAAAATAGGAGGTAATGTGATAGCGAATATTTTTGGTTCGTGGGGACTCGGCATTCCATGTTCCAACCAGTCCTACTGAAAGCAAGGGAAATAATTCAGAAATGAATGATATTAAAATTTAAAAACTGTATGGGAGGAAAAGTCTTTTCTGTTCTCCATATGATCATCTACGTTAACGCAGATTCGTGTCCTTGAACTGAATGAAGACTTGTGTGTATACGTTAATAGTTTTTTGTCTTGTTTTCCCTGCCAAAATTACTTTTTGCCTGGTGAGACTACAGGACATCCAATTTTCAGATTTTTCTTGGAAATCCAAGAAAATGTAAAATGTAGATTTTCTTGGATTTCCAAGAAAAATCTGAAAAAAAGTGAGCTGTCTGAGAAAAAACCCCCAACAAACCATTATTTATTTTCCTTGGTGAAATAGTAAACTGTTTGTCGGTCAGTAGATCTGTCATAGCAGACAACAAAACCATGGGGAGGGGGATAAATCTTGTATCAGTTTCTGCTAGAGTAACTTCTGTTGTTGTTGTGCCGATACAAAGTTGATTATAGTCCAATATGCTTCTACATACTTTTCAGACCATTTCAAATCAGAGAAGTACCAGGTGAGTTAGAAAACTGGTTTGTTTTGAGATAACTGCAAAATGTGTTGAAATACTTCATATACATTTGCATTGTATTTTGTTTCATACATTATTGTGACTGAAATGGTTTATTGGGATTAAATTTGCTGCATAAGATGTTCGGTCTAGTTTGTTGTCTGTGCATTTTTGGGAATCTGATACTAGTGTAAAATATATAAATTACTTGCCTCAGCACAAAAGGATTGTAACAAGCCTGAAGTTGTGCCAGATAGTCTGATGACACTTATTTGCATCTATATTTAAAACAACGGGTTACTTCAATCATAGTAACAGACGGACTAGGGTATATAACTGACGGGCTATTCAATCATAGTAACAGACGGTCTAGGGTATATAACTCCCTCTTCTTTTGTTATGCTAATGATTAAGTAGTTGGCAGTTGCTTCCCTTGTGGAGGGAACTTCCGTTGAACGCTTCAGCTACGTTTTGCTGGTTTCTTTTGTTTTACCCTCAAGATCCAGCAGTCATGTTTTGTTTTACCTTATATTTAAAAAACATTTTCCTGAATCCCCACCCTCCCATCCCCACCCCTTTAGATTTTTCAAAGACTTTTTCCTATTTGTCCTTGGGTGGTTTGGATCTGGATTGGATCCCCCATGGGGATGTTGGGGGCTTTTTCAGTATGAATAGTATCCCCACCGTCTGGAAATTCTGTGCTAGAAATTTCGTCTTTATGTCACTCTTTTTGTTTCTGCCTTGTTCCTTTGCTTTCTGTCATTTCTTCCTATCATTTTCTGCCTTGCTGATCCATATGGTCACCTGTATGTGTTTGATAAAGTTTTTACAAATTTAGGATCGATGATTGGGTACATGTATTAAGTGTATTTTTTGCGCTAGGGAGGTGAGATATGCGGAGGCGATTTTGGGTAATTTATGCCCGTTTTTATATGTTTTGATGTCCTTAAATCTCGTACAAAGATCATATAACCAATAAGGAAGTGAAAACACGAATCGAAAATGCCATCGGGCCGTATGAAGACCTCCTGACTTCAGTGAAAAGACGCAAACTGAGGTGGTACGGGCATGTCACACGATCATCTGGACTGGCCAAGACCGTCTTGCAGGGAACAGTTCAGGGAGGGAGACAAAGAGGCAGACAGAGAAAAAGATAGGAAGACAATATCAGAGAGTGGACTGGCCTTGAATGGAACATCATTCTGCGGAAAGCTGAGGACTGTGAGGAGTGGAGGAAGTTGGTTGCAAAATCTTCAGTGGTACCCCAACGGTCAACCAGACTACAGGACTGATGATGAAATTGATATTTATGTTTTCTCAGATACATGTAGACATTCCACAGATATTTTCTCTATTTCAAAAGCTGCCTTCATGTTTTGGTGTCTGCTTAAATTTGTATTCATTTGTGTTTTTTACATCCCTTGTGCGATAAATTGGAAGGAGTGGTCAACTCCGGGGGCATGTCCTTAGATTATATTACATCAGTATCGTGCATTGTCAAGCATGCTAGCAACGCAAAAACTTAACTCTTTGATTTCCTCAGCCTATCCACTAGCTTTGTGGATAGGGTGAGGGAATGAAAGGGTTATGTTTTTACAGTTGGTAGATAGGGTGCGCTGGTGGATAGGGTGAGGGCATCAAAGGGTTAAGTTTTTACAGTTGGTAGATAGGGTACGCTGGTGGATAGGGTGAAGGCATCAAAGGGTTAATTTTTTACAGTTGGTAGATAGGGTACGCTGATGGATAGGGTGAGGGCATCAAAGGGTTAAGTTTTTACAGTTGGTAGATAGGGTAGGCAGGTAGGTAGGGTAAGGGAATCAAAGGGTTAATTTTTTACAGCTGGTAAATACACTGGTGGATAGGGTGAGGGCATCAAAGGGTTAAGTTTTTACAGTTGGTAGATAGGGTAGGCAGGTAGATAGGGTGAGGGAATCAAAGGGTTAAGTTTTTACAGTTGGTAGATAGGGTACGCTGGTGGATAGGGTGAGGGAATCAAAGGGTTAAGTTTTTACAGTTGGTAGGCTACGCTGGTGGATAGGGCAAGGGAATCAAAGGGTTAAGTTTTTACAGTTGGTAGGGTATGCTGGTGGATAGGGTGAAGGAATCAAGAGGGTCAAGTTTTTACAGTTGGTAGATAGGATATGCTGGTGGATAGAGTGAGGGAATCAAAGGGTTAAGTTTTTACAGTGGGAAGATAGGGTATGCTGGTGGATAGGGCAAGGGAATCAAAGGGTTAAATTTTTACAGTTGGTAGTTAGGGTGTGGGAGTCATAGGGTTAAAATCTAAAACAACCTTTAGGTTTTCGGGGCTTTGTCTACAGATCCCTCCTAGGGGCATTTGCTCTGGACCCCAGATACATAAAATAAAACCATGTCTTTTGTTTGTAGGGGATGGCAGTATGGAGGCGCAGGAAGGCACCCACAGACACATGGACTCTGCAGAGAAGACAGCGTGCTGCTGACCAGGTCCAGAATCTGCCTTGTCTACTGAGGTTTCCATCCCTTCAGCGCCGAAGTCCAAGTGAGGGGTGATGGTGGTTAGTGATTGTGCTTGCATGTTTTTGTTTTTCATGTTTTGACAAGGCTCTTGAACACTGTTAACTTCTTTTCTCTGCCTCGGCATTCTTTCTCTGGGAGCAAACAACTTGAACATCTACTCGTTTAGAATTGTTGTAACTTTGCTTGTATTGTATGTAGAGACTTGATTTTTGTGTGTGTACTAATAATGGATGAAGAATGTTTTCATATAATGCATTATGTTCTGCATGCACATTTTGACATTGAAAAAGAAACCATGCACACAAAAACAAAAAAACGCAAATGTGCTGACTCACTTTTATTCACTGTGAGTGGAGTTCTGGGGTAAAGTCCATCTTATAGTCCACCAGACTGTGGTACCTCTGGAAGCAGGGGTATGGGCAGAGGGCCACAGCACATTTCTGGCACTCGGACTGGGTCTGGTGGCGCTTCTTCTCACAGTTGAACTTACTTGAAGCACACAACACTGTCTGGGCGGGAAGGCCTGCCGTTGCTCAGACGCTTGGGGTTGATGAGAAGCTGATGTTCAGTTAACCCTTACCCTGGTCATTGTTCATACTTATGTAAACACTGTGTTTGGTCTGGTCATATAACGGACAGAAAATAACAAAAAAACGGTAGTAAGTTTAACCCTTCACAATCCAGGCTTGGATGGGCAGGAGGGGCGATGGTAGCGGGATTCCTTCCGCACTTTGAGTTTCTTGGTACAAACTCGACATGGCTTGGTAGGGGCAGCATTGTTTGGTGTCGGTGGCAGTGGGAACAAAAAGTGATTTGCACCCATCCTCATCTCGTCATCTGTTTTGCCTTCTTCCACAGCAGGCACCTGGTCTGGCCAAATCCAAGAGATGATGATACTCTCTGTAAAACCTAGGAAAGTTTTACAGGAGTCATCCCGTCTTGACTTTTGCAAGATAAAGGCATTGCAGGCTGCAACCTGCAGAAAATGGAAAATTTTTTTTTGTCCATTTCATCGACTTCCGGGTGCAGTCATATGGGTAAAGCAGCTGATCTCGTTTGACGACTCCACCCATATTCCTGTTGTACTGCGATGAAACGGACGGATGAATGTTGACTCCCCGGTCTGGAATCGGTGCCTCAGTGTGGCCGTGCACAGAGGAGAGCAGGTGCACCACTTTTGTGCTGTGGTACTTTGTGGTGATGATCTTGTTGTCACCACAAAGAGCAGCTGATGATCCGGGGTCCAGTTTCACACCACATAGCTCCTCTGGAATAACCCGGTTCTCCCGGATGGTGCCGCAGGCCAAGGTGTTCCTTTCCAGGAGGTAGAGGTACAGCCTCAGACTACTGTACCAGTTGTCCGTGTAGACATGGTAGCCCTTTTCCAGGAGAGGGGCTACCAGGTACAACACCATCTTCTCGCTGGTCGAGAGAGTTGGGTTGTCTGCGTTCACGGACTCCAGGACAGACTGCACCTCGTTGATGGGGTCCTCATTTCCAGCATACACCTTGAAGCGGTAACAGTAGCCACCACTTCCCTTGACACCGCCGTCGGACTCACAGTAAAGGTAAATTTTTATTCCAAACCGGGCACATTTCAAGGGTATGTATTGACGAAATACCAATCTACCCTTCCAAAGAAGTAGACTTTCGTCAACACACACCGCTTGCCGGGGCTCATACACCTCCTGGAACTTCTCATGCAGATGATCCAGAATGGGACGAATCTTGTAAAGCCGGTCGTACCCTGGATCACCTGGCACTGGCATGGCTGCATTGTCATTGAAATGCAGAAACTGAAGAAGAATCTGAAATACAGAATAAACTTTCAAGATAAGTAAGCAGACCCACAACTGGCATAAGTCCCATACTTTCAGTAGGAAATATGGAAAATGAATAGTGATGGATAAAGAAATCAAGTAGAAAAAAAAAAAAAAAAAAAAGAAAAAGAAGAAAGGAAAAAACCCCAGCTACTTGCCTGGAACCGGTTTCTGGTCATGATGGAACTGAAGACTGGAACTCTGTACAGCAGCTTCTTGGACCAGTACAGTTCAATGGAAGGCAGGTGCACAATGCCCATCAGCAGAACCAGGCCCAGAAACTTCCTTATTTCTGCACCATCCACTTTCTCCCACTTGTTGGCCCTTGAAAACTCTGAAAGATTGGGGTGTGCTTCCAGAAACTGGTCAGCATATAGGTTAGTCTGAACGACCAGATGGTTGATAAGGTCAGAAAAAAATAATTCTAAGTATTCAGCAGGCTGAAAATTAGCACAGTTGACTTTCAACCCTGGATTTCCAGTGAAAGCAACACCAGGGTTGGGGGGCTGTGCATCAGCTTCTCTCCATTCTCTGATCAGCTGTTGCTGACTGCGCCTCATGCCATGCCCCCGGTCGCTTCCACGGGACCCTCGCCGTCGTCCTGAGCCCCTACCACGTCCACGACCCCGTCCCCTCTTGACAGGAGGGGGTGCAGTGCTCGTTGATGGCACGGGCTCCGGCATTTCTTCTTCGTCGTCCTCACTAGCGCCGGTTTCCTCAATGGTATCACTCTGAGTAGGTACCGGCAGCCAAAATTTCAAATTAGAAATAGAGTTTTAAATCCATACAACATTGAAAGAGCATACCAAGACAAAGAAAACAAAACAAAAATTAAGTGTCTAGCTTAACTCTTAACCTTCTTAGCACTGACCTAATTTTTTTTGTGTTCGCCACATACTGGCCTAAATTCTGAACTTCAGAGCTGCCGTTGGGTAGGGTTAGTAAAGAGCTCCTACTGACTCTCACACACATGCAAACATAGGAAAACTATATATTTTTAGAAAGAAGAGAACTTCAGCAATGCAAAGAAATCAAGCAAATTGACATACCTTTATTATGGTGGGTGTAGATATCCAGTAAGGTATCCATGGAAAAGGCACAGAACGCACGCCAAAAATAATGTTCCTCAGAAATAAAATCCTCAAAAATAATGAAAACACTCAAAATGTTGCTGACTTGTCCAAATCAACAGGGAAACTATTTCTACACATAAAATAAAAGTTATTATTGGTTGAAAATAACTTATTGTTCATTAGTCATGCAGTACTGAATCCATACTGCTCAGCGAAAACATACTCTGAAATCCTGTTGTTCAAGAAAACTTGTAGAAAAGAAAAAAAGGTAATACTCAATGTTTCTCATATATGTCCTGAGTCACAGAGAAGACTTGAAAGAGCACATATTTGAATTATCAATAGTAAAATGTCAGTTCTTGGCTAGAAAATGTATGTTTTTTATCTGTCATGCTACGTGAAACGCACTGAAAAAGTGCTAGCGAAAACTAAATCAGGGGATATTACTAGTCTGTATTTATATATTTTCTTTACACACTTATATACACACACAAAATAAAAGAATCCAGGTGAATAAAAGGCCTACTATTCCATAGGTGCACAGCCTATCTGTTCATGTGGTATCTGGCAAAGCACAGGGTGCAGAGTCCAACATCGCACACCGAACACTCGTACCGCGTCCGCTTCCTCTTGTCGTGTCCTGCCACACAAGTCCCTCACCTTGTTCCCAGCCACTTTCCTCATCTCATGGTTGGGATTGACAGGCCCAGGCTGAGGTCCAGGATCTGCAGAAGCAACCTGTAGAGGTGGATTCTGGCGGTCAGCCTCCATTTCTGCCGCTGTTCGCCTGCGCGCCACAGGCTTGGGTGGAAAATAATTGCCAGCCAGACCCTCCACAACCTGTGTCATAAACTGGTAACAGGTGAGTTTGGGGCGCTGTGCTGTGTTCATTTCATACAAAATGAAGGCATTGAGGACAGCCCTCCCAAATAGTGAGAAGGCTACCTTCAGGGTCCACTTGATGGTGCGACGCTCTGCCAGGTACTTGTACAGCCGTGCATCGCTCAAGTCGACTCCTCCCATCGATTCGTTGTATTTCACAACAATCCTTGGCTTCTGCACCTGGTCCCCCCTTCTGTTCCTGACATTCTGGAAGCCTGCCTTGGCCTGGGTGCTGAGGAGGATGGGTTTCTTGCCACCATCTTTGTAAGCCACACAGAGGAGAGGGCCCTTGCGACATTCCGCCACCTGGTGGTTACGAAGTCGCTGGTTCAGAGCACCCCGTGGCAGACCTCTCCTGTTCTGTCGCACCGTCCCTGTGGCTGTGGTAGACTGGGCATACAAGTCCAAGAGCTAGCTCGGGCGATGTGAAATAGTTATCTATCCCCAGGTGGTGGCCCCTGTCAAGCAAGTCCGCATCACGGAGGAGGGACATGACCAGTCCGTAGGTAAAACCTCGGGGGTCCACAGGCTGCTGAGGGTCCCTCCCTTTGTAGACTTCAAAGTGGGAGGTGTAGCCATTTTTGGAATCGCAGACGCACCACAGTTTCACCCCAAAGCGTGCATGGCGCTTCTGGGGCATAAACATCCTGAGATGCGGGGTCTTGCCTTTATACCCCACCATACTTTCATCGATGCTGATGTCCGCATGAGGGTGGTAGTGGTTCTTGAAAGTCCTGGTGAACTGGTCGATGATGGGCTTGATTTTGAAGAGCTTGCTGTTTGGGTCCCCATCCAGTTCTTGTGCAGGCCTGTTCTCACTGTTGAAGTGTAGAAACTTCATCAGCAGCTGAAAACGGTCCCTCGAAAAGTGGAGGTTGAACCATGGCGTCCGCTGGCTTGGATGGCAGGTATCCCAGTAGGAGGCTATGGTAGGCTTCCGGATCAACCCCATGTTGAAGGTGAGGCCAAGGAAAGCCCTGAGCTCAGCAGGGTTGGTCCCACCTTTCCTCACCCAGCTGTGGACAGTGGATTTGGGGTGGTTGCGGAGGTATGCCTCATGATGGTTGACCCAGTCCTGGGCGTAGTCGTTGGTCTCCCTCACCAGCCTATCCACAAATGCAGGAGAAAAAAACAACTCCACATAGTCCAGAGGAGGGGCATCAGGTGGTGGAGCATGCTTGGGGCCTAGTGCTGCTGTAAAATCAACAGGGTTAGGGCCAGGATCCTCCCCCATGATGCGGACCCAGAAGGGCTGGCCAGGCAGAGCAGCATCCTCATCATCAGACACGCCACCACTGCTGTCACTGCTGGAGCCTGAAATGAAATAATAAAATTAATAAAGCACAGAATTACTAGTCTTTACTCTTATCTAAAGCCTAAAAAATATCAATTTCATTGATCAAAAGCATTGTCTTGTTCAGATTCCTATTGTATTTATGTCAAATGTCATATTTTTGGTTGATCGGCAAAAGAAAATATATAATAATATATATTTGTTTTCATGGTGTGAAAATAATAAAGATTTTTACACAGCATGCCTATCTACATTACAGTAACAAACAAAAAATATTATAGTCCAAAAATATAAATGGAATTGTTTGCAAGTAAGACAGTGCCAGCTACAAAAACTGTATGCATTCTCTTTACCTTGCCAGCCACACCCACTAAGTTTTATCATCCTATCAAATCAAAACAAACAGCACACATTGCTACTGTTTGGCTGAAAGTGAAAGGCATACTTCTTACACTGGCTCTACATGACTAAAATGCTGTTTCAAGTCGATATTTCACAATATTAGATACATTTGCCTTTGAAAAACAACATAAACACAATGGTATGGTCGCTCACTACTTGTAAACAAGCTATGATAACACGGTATGGTTCGATTACAACTCGATCACATATCGTAAACAAAGAAGCAGACGAAACTACAGCGTGGTACACTGACCACTGTACACTGTCGAAGCACAACAATGATTGTAATTACCTTCATAGTCGCCGTCAGACTCACTGTCGCCGATAGATTCATCGCTGGTGTCGTGAGGAAGAACCTCCTCGCAAGCGTCACTTTCGATGTCACTCATAGCGTCGAAAAATATGAAGAAAATATCAAAATTGTCGATCGAATTGCAATGTTTTCACCGGAAATACTTCGGCAGGAAGTTTAGCTATACTGAGAAGCTGATTGGTCAAAGAAAAGCAATTTTATGATTGGTGCTAGGCGCAGTTTCCCGGGAGATACAAACAGCGCCAAGATATTGGCTCGTCGTACGCTACCGGGATAGCCAAAAAAGTGGCTCGTCGGGTCAAGCGGGTTAAGTAACTATAAGTGCTTTTGCACTCTAAGCCTCTGTACCTAGAACATTTTAAGGATTTCACAGAAAAATTGGGGTAAGTCACAAAAAATGTCATAACTTCCATACCTGATAAGATAAACAAGTTTGGTTTGCTTTTACTGGTTAGTAATTGAAAGTACTGCTTGATGCCACCTAAGATGTTAATTTACATGGAGATTATAATTATTTAACAAATTATTTACCTGCTAATCACCAGAAAAAAAATTAATGCGTTGTTGTTGCGTGTTAAAAACATAAATAAAACACAATCAGAAAACAAAAAGCATGCAAATGTATTTGTAAAATGTTTGTGCTTGGAAGTGGAGTGACTGTGTTTACCTCAAGAAACATGCTGAGCTGCTAATCCACAGATAATCCACAGGTGAAGTTCAGGTAAATCCAACAGTGTGAAAAAGACAAAGTCTCTCATTTCAGCTTGAAAATACAGTCAGTTCAGGTTGAAATTCAGGCTGATAATTTGTGAAAGTTAATCCTAACACAACAAACTTTACTCCAGGGCACTTTGAACAGTATATGCAGATCATAACCAATCAATAAATCCAGGTAACAATGGCAGGTAACAGGTAAGTATACAGGTAAGTCATTATGTCTTGTGTACACAGCAAAGTCTGAGTTTGAAGCTAGTTGTAGTGATGAAAAGAAGCCCAACATCCTTCTTTGCACAAGGCAACTTGGCAGATTGTACACTCAAAGCTGGATTGGATTTTGTTGCCAGCTGGTGTTCGGCGCCCTTCTTTATTGCAGGTGTAGCAAAGCCGCTTACCTCTGGCAGTTGTGATCTTTGCTGGCTCATGGATGGCTTGTTTTGCTGCAACTGGAGAATTCATAACATAACTTTTACGTTTTCTTGAGGAAAACTGTCCTATCAGCAACTCTGCCACCTTCAAATGAAATTCCAGATGGGTCAGGGGCTTTGTGCGTGGGCCGCCAGGTGCTTCCTTGTACAAGACGTATGCGTTCAGCAGAGAAACATCCATTATAAACCAGAATATGTATTTCCACCATTTGTGTGCTTTGCCTGCAGAAGAACCGTAGTATGTGCGAAGCTGGTCATTTTTGTCAACGGCATTAAAATGTTCTGTGTATTCCTGAATCGCACGTGGCTTTGGGTATTGACGGGCTGGCTGTCCACGTTTGCCTGGCCTATTGACTTGTATGTCATCCACTTTGTTGGCAGTACACAACACTGAAACCTTTTTCTTCTTTTCACACCAACTGATGGCTGTCATGCCCCCCTTCTGCATTTTCAGGTGCTCACCACTGTTTTTAAATTTCACACTCTTTATCTCTTGTGGGAGACCCTTCCTATTGATGCGCACAGTGCCGCAGGAATATGTTCCGTTTGCCAACAGCTGTTCCACAAGTGCAACACTTGTAAAATAGTTGTCAAAATACACATGATGATATTTGTGTAACAGATCTGTGTCTGTCACAAGTTTCATGACCACCCTAGTGCCCAGAGGTTCCTGCACTCCAGCCTGTGTGAGATCTTTCCCAGTGTAGATGTTGAAGTCGCACATATAGTAAGAGGTTGAGTCACAAAGGGCCCACGCCTTTATCCCCCACTTGTGTGGCTTTGCTGGGACATATTGAAGAAAGCCACACCTACCTTTAAATTTAATCATGGCTTCATCAACAGCAACTTCACGGTGGGGTGTGTAGAGGGTCTTGAAGGCTGCTTTTGCATTTTCTATCACAGGTCTGACCATGTGAAGTTTGTCATGGTTTGGTTGTCCACGTGGGGGGTTGGTCTCTCTGTCACTTAGGTGAAAATTATCTTTGAGGGCTTCATAGCGGTTTTTTGTCATCACTTTGGACACAGAAGACTGGTGTAAGAAACTATCTCCTGACCAGTAGTGTCTGTAGCTAGGCAAACGCACAACACCCATCACAAGCTGCACACCTAAAAACGCACGAATCTCAGCAGCGCACGTGTCAACGAAATGAACGCGATGTTTCTGTTGCGCGTACAAGTTCGTTTGTGTAGCAAACTGATCAAACATTTCCTCAGGAACAAACTGACAGAAATAATCCAGAGGTGTTGCATCAAGGTCTAGAGGCGTTGTCGGACCTACATGACGGGTGAAACGCTGTAAAATTGGGTCTGAAATAGGCTGTTGTTGCCACCCAGCATCTCCGCCGCCATGATCGTCAAGGCGTCGTCTGACACACGGCACACACCGCTGAAAAACTCCAGTGTCGCTGTCCTCAAAGTCGGATAAGTCACTTGTGTGAACACTAGAAACACTTATGTCACTTCCCTCCGAATCTGACACAGGATGGTTGCGAATAGAATTGTCAGTGGCTGCAAACTCAGGGTCACTGTGGCTCGAAGATGCATCCGAGTCCGCCATGTTTGTTATTGTCGCGTGGCCACTTCGTATGTAGCGGTATTTTGCCTTCTTATTCAGCACACACAGTGCTTAACTGCGCATGTGTGGTGTGGAAAATATGCATGACCTTTCCCCTTTAGATGGCTATTCTTGCCTTTTTGATAGGAGAGCTGCTTACCGCATCACATGACTTCCATATACGGGACTCTAGTTCAGGTGCCTACAGGCGTTTCAGGTACACACGTGACAGGCGCCTATGGGCGTTTTAATTGATTAAGAGTTAATTGGTTCATGAGATATGATTTTTTACACAATTAATTTTGCGCCGAGAAACGCAAACATGGATTTTTTCCAAAATTGGAGACTCACAGAATATTTTGTAATGGACATAAAACTGTCAAAAAGCATTTTCCAAATCTATGTGTAACAGACAGTTAAAAACAACAGAAATATTACCATCTGTAGGAATGAGAAATGAGTGGTGACATGTCAAACATGGCAAAAATCCAAATCTGAGTACCACGGAATTGCAAGAATGTCCATTTTCAACATGCCCCTGTTCTAACATAAACCAAGAGATATGCTTTAAACTTATTTTCTGTAGAGTATATATCATATTTCATTGTGTCAATTTTTTCTGAGTTGTTCAATTCATTGGTTCCTTAGAAATAAAGCTCCAAACTTGCTGAAATCTGATTGTGATGAGTCATTATCAATCATATTTCTGTGAAGCTGTCGTTTTTTGCCAACTGTTCTATCTCTTTTGTCATCTGTACTCTGGTTCAGAGCTTTCAATATGCGCAGATTCTGCGCTTTTATTTCCTCCCATTCCTTGACAGGAATGGATACATGCTCGAGTCGAGCTGTTTGGTTTTCGTGGCTCGATTGTTCTTCCCCTGAGTCAGGGGCGTTTGTTTTGGCTGGGTCAGCCATTGTCACCGTTTGATTTATTTTCTGAAATAACCTCGCAAATTGAGATTATATACCTAAAGAAATAGGTGTATTTATTGAGTATACGTTATAATGGTTATATGGGCTATAGAATGTATCGATAGCACTGACCTTTTTGACTGGATGGCAGAGATTCCTAAGTGAAAAAAGGCACAGCAATGCGAACACGTTCTGGTCTCTTCCGGAAGCATACACGATATGGTCGTCCTTACGCATGCGCATCTCACCTGTCCCGTAGTTTCGTAAACTACGTGAAATGGAATTACACACAAACTTCACCTTCCAGGTAAGTGTTCGTTTAACCCTATTCCTACCATGTTCGTTTGGTAAAAATACTTGGCTCAGCCCAAGTAAATTTTACCAAAACACAGAAAAAATGGGTAACGTTAGTAAAAAATTGATAAAAAATGCAAATATTAATGGATTGTCAATCTGTTTTCTGCAGAATGAAGTGTAAATGTTGTTTATTACTGTGCTTTTGCTTGTAAATGTGAATAATTTGTGTTAAGTATTGTAATTCTTGGCAGAAATAAAGAATTACATGCAAACGCACACACAAACACAGTACTTACAAACAAGACTGACCACAAAAGACAAACACAAGTCCTACCTGTAAGTATGTGATGTGTGAATATTCCCAAGTAATCCAGCAGCACAATAAATCCAATTGAAACAGGTAATGTCACATAATAAGTTTTTCCCAAAGTCTTGAATGTTCATAAAAATAACAAATCCACAACAGAGAACACAAAATGTTACATCACTATATACACCCCCCCTCTTCCTCTCTAACAGTTCTTTTTTCATTTCTCCTGGCTCCTACTGATCACCTGAGCACCCAGGCTGAGGCTCTGCAGGCTCTGAAGGCTTGAAGCGTTTTTTTGTGTGATAAAGCTCGAAGCAGGGTTCCAGGCACAGTCCTTTATCACACACCGCACACTCCGTTCGGGTTTCCTTGCGGCGCTTGTACCCCTTGCCATCCTCATTTCTAACAGAGCACACCACACACAATCTGCTGGGGTATCTTGCCTTGCCAGGCCTCTCCACTTTGCTGGGGAAGTGCTTCTCTGTCAGTCTGGGTATGGGGTCAGAGGTGCGATGTTGAAATGTTGAAGTACCGGGAGCTTCAGATGTCAGAGCGTCAATCAGGTCGAGAGTGAAATCAAGCTGGGTCATTTTTTTGTCTGGGTTGTTTAGGTTGTACAGGATATATGCTTGTACTTTGGCCATGTGGATGAGATGGAAAGCTGCTCGCTTCCACCATTTCCATGTTTTGCGGTTGAATGAAAAGTACTGTACATTTTGGTCGAATTGATCAACTGCATTCATGTTCTGATTGTATTGGTGGATCATGTTTGGTCTGATGATGTCTTCCTTGCTTTTTTTGTCTTGTTTGCCTGTTTTGATACTTTTGCCATTTGTGTTTGTGCTAATGAGTGTGACTACTTTTTTGTCATGTAGTTTGAGTGCATGCAAACCGCCATCTTCATGGGGATGAGGCATGTGTATGGTGCGCTTGTATTCTTCACTCTCGCCTTTCTTCAGTTTCTTATCTCTCAGATCTGTTGGGAGGCCTTTCCTGTCTTTTCTGATGGTCCTTGTTGCTGTTGTGCCTTCTTTGTAGAGATTTTCAAAGAGATCCACTGATGAGAAGAAGCTGTCCACGTAGACTGTGTGACCTTGGCCAGCATATCTCCCCACCAGTCTATTGACAACTTTCGGGCCGTGTCCTTCTTCTCTCTCTTTCTTCTTCCCAGTGTAGAGCTCCATATTGCACACATAGGAGCTGCCACTCTCACAGCAGAGGTACAGCTTCATCCCATATCTAATAGGCTTGCTTGGAATGAACTGCCTAAAAGAAACTCGACCCCTCCAAGGCACCATGGATTCGTCCACTGCAAGATTTTGCTTGGGTTTATACACTGCTGCAAATTTCTCATTCATTTTATCAAACAGTGGTCGAATTTTAAAAATTTTGTCATGGTCAGGATGGTCAGGAGGCAGGGCTTTGGTATTATCATTCAGATGAAACATCATCAGAATTGCTTCAAATCTGTTTCTGCTCATCATTTTGCCAAAGAAGGGTGTCTCCATGGAGGGTCTTGTGCTCCAGTAGCTTTTGATGTCAGGCTTGTCAGTTATTCCCATCAAAAACAGGAGACCTAAAAATCTTTTCAGCTCCTCCACTGTCACATTCTTCCAATTTGCCATGGTGCTGTATGGTCGGATTTCTCCCTTTGAAGCAATGTACTGCTCGGCATATAAGTTTGTCTGGGCAACCATTTCCTCCAGCAGGGCCTCGTCAACAAACAAGTTGAAAAATTCCGAAACTGAAGTCTTGTCTTCGACTTCGACTTTCGTGCCTGGATCGCCGGTAAATGGTGGCACTTTAGGAGGCTGATCAATACCTTCCTTGCTCCACAAAGCATTTATTTGTGCCCGTTGGACTTGAGATAAGCTTAGTCTACCTCGTGCTGCAACGCTGCCACGCCCACCCCTCCGACTAGACCCACGAACATTGACTGCTCTTGAAGTCGACGGTGTGTCAAACAACAATGGATCAGTATCAACACTCCCCTCACTATCCGACTCCCTTTCTGCCTCGCTTCCTGGCTGATATTCCTCAGAATCTTCTTCATCTGACACCACCCACTCGTCTTCACTAGCAGGATCCATCCTTACTTCTTCCGCCATTATCAAAACTTTCACACGACTTCCAAAAACTTCGAAAACTTACTTGAAAAACGATCGATTGCTATTGCAAATGGCGTCAAACGTGAGGTAAACAAACCAAGAGTAACTTCCCTTGGCTCTCTAATCCAATCAGAGTCTTTCCTTACTGTGATAGCAGACGACACGACCTAACCGGTGCAAACGTGGGATCCCCGTTCGTGGTCTGTCAGTAGCAGTCTGTACGAACGGGGATCCCCCGTTCGCGGTACGAAATGTGTTAAGTTTGTAATTTTCATGGTGGAAAAATGGATCGGTTTAGGGGTAACGTCATATAAACACTAATATCTCTGCAACTACTTGAGGGATTGTCATGAAATTTTGTGTACTTATTCTCTGTATTCAGAGCATTATATACAAGTATTTAATATGTTCCAAAATATATACTGGCTTACATCTGGGTTTTTTCCCCACTGTCCACGATTAAATATCATAGCAAATGACAGCGTGCACACAATCACTTAAAATTTTTTTTTCATTTAACATCACAAGGTACACATTGGTTTCCACTACTATACTTTAAAATAAAACTATTAAAAGAATGGCTGTGTAACACTGTTCTTTTAGTTTTACTGTCATAGAAATTCACAGGAAAAATGTTGTTAATAATAAACAAAAAGTATTTTTACCAAAACACTGTCTGTCAAGGAAACAGGAACAGTGAGTCGGGGACTTGCACATCAGCAGAACTTGGCCTTGTAGGTGGCATACCTCTCCTCCAGGGTGGGTGTGTTTTGAGGTGTACACACTGTCCAAATTCTGCCATTTGTTGTATTAATGTCAAAGTCCCACGCAAACACAAAAATGCTTTCGACAGTGTCTTTGTCCTCTTGCTGTGGCCAGATGTATGTGCTGTTGTCAATGGTAGCTTTTTTCATGAAGGAGACTTCACCTTCATCTTCACTGAAGACTTCACTGACAACTCCAATGTGGAAAGAACAGTCATAAAACACTGCCACGTTCTGGCCAGTGCGGTTGAAGCTGAAGAGCGGGCCATCATCAATTTCTGGATCATTCTGCTCATCATCAGATTCATCACTGCAACCACCAAGAAGGGGAAGTGTATCTGAAGCAAGGGAATGCTGCTCATCAAAAAAGGTTTTCAGTGATGTGATCAGTTCTGGAAGAGGTTGTGTCAGTTTTAGCAAAGGTGACTTGAAACCAAGCACTATTTTGTAAAACCTGATTTCATCTTTCAGAGCTGCTGATCTGTTCTTTTGAAACTGCATTCTATTCATCAGATCATCCACATCAGCAGAGGACTTGCATGGATCTGCATGAGCTCTGACTCTTCGATGAATTTCAGCTTTCTGTCTGGCAAGGTTTTCCTCAATTTGCCTGGCCTTCTGACGGTTTGCCTCTATCTTCTGACGAACAGCAGCAAGCACTTCTCTCTCTTCTTCTTTGTGCCTCAGACGTGCAACTGGTCCCTGACATGCTGAAATCTGAAGCAGAAAGCGTTGTCTGTCCTGGGGAAGGGTTGACAGCCACTGGAACATCATGTTTCTTTTCATCATCGCCAGGGTGCTGCGATGGTGCAGAGAAGAATTCCTGCGAGTGAATAAGGACAGGTCCAGGTCTCCAAAGCACTCTTCACCCAGGAGGTTTGTGACATGGGAGTGTTTCAGCTTCTCGCGAATGCTAGCATCCGTCAGAGCGTGATACCTCCCACCAGGCAAGAAATCATCCAACTGGCGTTCGACAACATTTACAGATGCAGCACAGAGCTTCCGAAACACCTGTTTCACTATCTGCTTGCATTCTGCACTCAGAATCATAAGTGACTGGAAACTGCTGTCTTTGGGACTGTCATGGCCAAAGAGACATGGAAGTTCAGCAGAGAAGGCACTGTCCGAATCAGCAGACCATTCCAGCAACTGAGTGTGCATCTTCACAACAACAATATAAAAATCTGCATAGGAGATGCCAGAAAGAAGGACCCGCCAGTATGGAGCTGTGACTCGGAAATACATAAGGGCCAAGGCAGCAACAAATGTACTGACTTCAGGCAATGTGAGGCAGTTGTCTCCAAAATCTATGCTATGTGATTTTAAAGCTTTATATTCTAGAGATTGTTCATTTTGCACCGTGTAAATGTAAAAATACTATCAATTTTGATATTTCACCATCCGTTGCCATGGAAACAGAAATAAACGGCGGCCATATTGGATTTTTTAAAACCTGTTTTTTTACCAGGATATCAAAGATTTAAGTTCAAATTTTTGCATATATGCTTACTGATCATAGTTGTACAATGTTACAAAAGGGATTTGCAATATATGAGCTTGTTGATTTTATTTTAATTTTTGAAATTTTTGGCATTGGCTTTTGTTTCGGGGGAATTTTTTGGCAAATGTAAGGCCTCATATAATGGGTTCTAATTAAATTATCAGTATTTTCTCTTGTAATAATGTAGAACATATCATACTAAACATAACTGCCAAGTTTTATGAAAATCTGACAAACAGTATTTGAGAAAAGTTATTCTTAAGCTAGAAAACATGCAAAAAGGAGAAAAAGGAGAAAAACGCATGAAAAGATTTGAAAGATTTGTTATTGCAAGAAAAAGCAGATTTTTTACCTTTAAGGGGATGCTAACCTAAAAATCTTAAATTCTGTATTTTGCAAGCCAGACCCAATTGTTATGGTCTGATATGTTGGTATTAACTAGAGGATCAAAATTATATCATTGGTTTTTGCCTGTCAGTGTCGGTTGCCATGGAAACGATAAATACACAGCGGCCATATTGGATATAGTTTTGACAGTCTCATTCCGTGTAGAATTAAAATTAAGCTTTCTCCTTTTATACACTCACACATGCATACAATAACTACATCCTGTCAGAAGGGTTTGCTTTTGCTTTCAATATTTACTGAGATATTGAGTTTTGAAATATCATACATAAAATCGTACATGAAAATTTATGAAAAAACAGACAAAAGATAGTACCATTCTAAAACTAATTAAAATATCAACAAAACCTTCTGACAAGAAGTAGGTAGCGGCAGCCAAAATTTATTTCATGCAATGGGGCTTATTTTCTTTGTTACCTTTAAAGAACTTTTCATAACAAGCAAAATAAAAAAAAAAGTAAGTGGATACCATTATTAGTTTTTGAAATATGCCCATTTGAATACCGACGCCAACGCAACACTGGCAAAAACAGCATAATAAGCCATTTTCAAGAACCCCAAATCAGCACTTTTAACAAGCTGACAGCGCTCATCTCATTAAAATGCAAATACTAGAACACACAGAAGCTATGTATGAAATTACAGAGTATATATTTGTTATTTGTAGAAGTTATTACCTTGCAAAGATTGGGAAAAAAACGAATCGAAAGTATATAAAATTGAATGGAGTGGTAACTTTAGGCTGTCACAGTATATATTACAATATGTCAGACTGAAGCCTGGAACTTGGTAATTTCATTTGCTAGTACATGTAGACCATGCCCAATTTTTTCCAGCAGGTTTCAGTCAGATTTCAAGGAAATATCTGAGTTCAAAATTGCGAAAAACACCAATTTGCAAAATGCGGCCCTTCTTAGCTCAAACATAAACAGAAATTACAATAATTTCTAAACGACTCACTGAATTCATTTGAAATCTGGATGCTTTGTAGACTACATGATAGGCTATACTTCTGTCAAATACTAAATCAAAATTTTGAAAACTGTATATTTAGGATCCATGAAAGCATATAATACACAGTAACTGAGAAAATACGCTAGTCAGCAACAAAACAATTGAAACATCATAACTTTTAAACTACTGAATGGATTTAGTTGAAATTTGGGGAAATGAAATACTATGCACCCAGTAGCATTCTTATCAAGTACTATTCTCATAACTCTCAAAGACATTATAAACAAAGGCATTAGTTTCTTTGGGGAAAAAAAGTCAGCGCAAGTGCTCACCATGAAAGAAAAAGGCATGCATAAGACATTTCGTTACAACTATTTAAGTTTATACCTTTCTTTCCACATTTAAGACATAAGTATGGGCAAGAACTTTAAAGACAACCCCCCCCAAAAACAGCAGCTGCCAACTGTTTCCAGTTTCAGCCAGTTTCACACCCAGGTTGATGTCTGCTGTATCCACATTTAACTGCACTGTTGGATGGATATTATCGGAATCACTTTTTGCAGTGCTACCAGTAGCAGTACCAGTATTAGTAGTAGTACTAGTACTAAACTGGCAGGGGTCCCTCTTTGAACTTCAAATGGTGATGATGCCAGAAACTTGATGTAGATCTCCCTCCCTTTTGCCTGATGTGCAGAAGGCTGTAGTTTTGAGTTCTTCTGAAGAAACTTGGCAGCTGCATTTGTCATCTGACTCTCAGTTATAAGATTTCCAGTCAGATGCTGCCACCACTGGCACAGATGTTCGATCTTCATAGGTCTTCCCTTCCTTTTTTTTTAAAGTTCAGCAGATCTTTCAGAAGTCCATAACTTGATGGTCGGTGAGATATCACATGCCCATCTGATAAAGGTAATATATCCTGGTGGCGTAAACCTTTTAAAAACTCCCCCAATTCCTCTACATCCAGTGGTTGTGATAAAGTACTTTTGTCACTTTCACTATCGCTGCAAGGAAGGTCTGCAGATCTGGGTACTTCTTGGCTCTGTTTTGTTCTGGATGACATAGAAACCAGCTGATATCGTAATTTTGAAAAGGCTATGTCGGGAAACAGTCTTTCCTGAAGAAAATGAGCTGTCTCATCAAATGTTTTGCCACCCACATCTCTCAATTGAAGCATCTGCATCAGCAGCTTATGTGTTAGTTCAAATTCAGGGAGACTGGGACGTCACCCTCTTCCATCGGCCAGGAATACAGCCTTGAGTTTCTGGTACTGTGCATCCTCCGTGTCTGTCACATAAAATAAATGTTTATCATCTAATTCACCATTTACAATAAGTGTGTGGTGTGTGTGTGTGTGTGTGTGTGTGTGTGTGTGTGTGTGTGTGTGTGTGTGTGTGTGTGTGTGTTTTCATTCTAAATTCTGTTTTGCTCTTAAATGTTTTCTTCTTTTTATTTATTTTATACTTTTTTTTTGGGAGGGGAGAGTGGGGGGGGGGGGGGGGGGGTTGATGGGTTGCTTTTTGGTTTGTTTTTTATGGCAAGATGAAAAAAATTATATATTGTAAGCTTGCTTGGACATTTACCATTAATAAAGATCATTTTGACTTGACATGTGGTGTGACATGCATGTATGGTTTTCTTAAAAAATTTTAAAACAAAAGGAAGGAGGATTTGAAGCATAAAATAGAATTAATAATAAAAATAAAATTCATTTTCAATCATTAGAGGACAATACCACAATATGAGCAGATCACAAACAGTAAAATTCCATATCAGGTTTGGTTTATTTTCTTTTTTCATCATTATTATTATTAGTGTTTTTTGTTACCACATAAAGAATGTGACAAATCTGATTTTTTTTTTTAAAGTACAATAATTTGAATAAGCCTCTAATTCGTCCTCCCTCCCAGTTGAGATCTTTTCCTCCACTTCTGAGTACTATTCTGTATACTTTTACAACAATCTTTACGCTACGAACGATTAAATTCTTTAGTAAACTTGTTCCTCGACATTCATCTATTGCTTTGACTTTGAGCTTTAGTTTATACTATCGCCATTGAGCTGGAAACTGTCCCGTGGCGTGGCATTACCCACCTCGGGCAAAAACGATCTCAGTATGACAATTGTCCGACGTCCTTCAGCTTTGAAAAAAATGTCTTATATTAGATAGGTCCGCTTCTGCAGTGGCAGCAGTCAGCATCGGCTTGCTGTGAGCATTTTGAGTGTATTTTTGATCCTCTTTATATTGCTTAAAATGTTGAGTAAATGGTTTAAAAAATATACTGAAATAAAGCTTGTTTTCTGCTCTACAACACTGTGTTGTTTGTTTTACAATAAAATATAAAACTTTGAAGCGCTTCATGGTTAAACAATGCGGGTGCTGTTGTCTTTGCTCCGACCCGAGCCGCCATGACTAACACTGCGTCAGCGCGTTCAAAACGAGTGTGGTCAGAAACACGGCGATCGCTTCGCAGTGTTGCTGTGTCTATTTTTAGAACTAGCGTCCTTGGAAACTCCAATTTCCAGCGATTCCATTGGTCTATTTATTGTGCAGACAGCCTTGTAAGAACCATTTGATATCGCGAGTTGAAAACAAGGAACTTTTCTGAGAGCCGATATCTTCGGAACTGTTTATCAAGATGCTTCAATTTTTATATCAAATTGAAGCTTAGACTTTGAAGTTTTTAATAAGTGCACTGTTGAAATCGCAGACGACTGCACTTTGACGCGCTTTTGTTTGGAACAATGTGAATCGAAGCCGAGTGCCGCTCTCGAGTGCATGATGGCGGCTGCGTCAGGCAGCCTGAGCGAGCGCTGCTCTTCGCCTGGATTATCGTCTTGTGATTCGAGAATTCGCCAATTAGTCGGTAAGTAAATATCATATTTAAATAATTTTATATGTTTACGCTGCCTTTGCAAACTTTTCGCTTTTGTTTCTTGAGAGGAAATGAATGAAATGAATGTTTCTAGGGCACCTGCATACGAGTAGCGCTAAGAAAGCGAACTTTGTGTTGAGTGACTTGAGTTGGCTGGAAAATACTGAAATATCTCAACGTATTTTGTACTGTTGATGAAATGGATTGAAAGAAATGTGTTTCAAAGACTCAATTATTTTTTATATTGGCTCGATGTTTGTTTTTTTATTATGATCTTGAGATTTATTCTTCGGCAATGAGATCGCGAAAGTTGTTATGGAAAGACAACTCTTCACTTCCGGTTTCCTAGATTGTGTAGTTTCGCTTTCTTTAACGTGTTTTCTTCTCGATTCTAAGCGCAAGTTTGATGTTTTTATCAGATGATGACCAGCTGACAGCGTTGCTAGCTCGTTTTGACCAGAAAGGGCCGGGTAGACCACCCAAATTGCCCGAGATCCAGTTCAACAACAGGTTTCTCCTGCAGCTGCTGGTGTTGAAGGAAAAGAACCCAAATCCGGTATCGGAAGGAATTCTTTGTGGCCAAGCATTTAAAGGTAACGGGCAAGCTCCAAGATCTTGTTGACAGTCTCTTGTCTGACCTAGGAGAGCAAGTGAGGTCCCAGGGGGATGTAGAGTTTATGGCGGCCCTCCAGCGACATCGCCAACCAAGACAACAATACGAGTCTGAAGAGGAGGAAGAAGAAGGACAAGATCAGGATGAAGGACAAGATCAGGATGAAGAAGAACAGGATGAAGCACTTGTGGAAGAGCATCAGGACGAAGAAGACGAGGAAGAGCAACAGGATGGCATGGACTTCAAGTTCAATGGGCCTGGACAGACTGTTGCTGCGTTTTACAGTGATGAGCGAGGAGAGCCTTGCTACTACATTGGCCAAGTGCTAAGCATCAAAGACGGAAATACAGCTGCAGTGACTTTCCTCAGTCAGAGAGGTTCTGCAAATGTATTTAAGTGGCCTGAGTCTGGTGACATTGAAAATAACCTGAGCTCACGTTACATTTTTTTCAGTGATTTCCATATGAAATCTGTAGGCCGGACGTGGTGTCTGACCAGCGATGACTGGAAGAAGCTGCAGCTCTCCTGGTCCAAATACACTAGAAAACACTGTTAGTTTTTTTCTGTGGTGTATTTCAAGCTACTGTTAGTTTTTTCTGTGGTGTATTTCAAGCTTGGGGGCTTAGGTGTACTGTATGAGCCATTTGCGAACATTACTTGCCATGATTTCCATATGTAAAAACTGGTTGTGTTTCAGGATAGTTTTGACTACTTTAGAACTTCTTTTGAAGCCTGTGGATGTGAAATTCAAGTTCTACTCTTTATTCTGAGCAAAAGGGTACTTGAAATTAGTCTGTAGCATCAGTAGTTGTTGAGATATGGCTTGTTTACTATTTGGTGTTATTTCTCTCTCATGTCATCTTTTTCCGCCTGCGAGAAATGTGTTTTTCCTCATTTTTGAAGTGATCTGGATGAAAAACTATGGCTTGCCTACCCCTGGAAAAAATTATTCTTACAGTAAGTAGTATATAGTTTTGGTTTTATCATTTTCAGCTGTGTCTGTGTATTCATTCTCCATTTATCAAGCCAGAAAAATGGTGTTTCGTTAAAATCGCTAAATTGTGCCATTTTCTTGCATTTTTAAATGCTCATAACTCTTGAACTATCATTGATAGGAAGATAAAATTTGGCAGAGATATTCAGTGTTGTGTTGTCTTTCAAATGCTATTAAGTTTTTCTCTTTATGTGAACAAACAAAAATTTTGAATTTTTGGGGTGGACCTACCTACTTATATGCATAGAGTCTTAATGTTTACCTAACACGTGCATAATTTACTGAAAACAATCCCGAAACTGAGAAAATTGCAATTAATAACGATCAGCTGGAGCTTCGCTTCATCACTTCCGGTCACGCTTTCCTAGTGCTTGGTCGACAGTGTTATTCATTGAATTCTAATCTTGTTCATTCAGTCAAATAAAAGTATCAATTGTAAATCTTTCCTCAATCACTAATCTAAAGAATCTGTGAGTAAAAAAGCAACCAACTTACCGATTTTGCCGCCGATATCGTGTGAAAGTGGTCGCCGTCTGAACTCGCGATCGTCGAAAGTGCTGGATCCCCGATGACGCATAGGTAAATTTTGAAAATTTTCACCTGCTTGTTTTGATTGGCTTGCTTGTGAACGACAGAGCTTGAATACATTAACCTACTTTTCCAATTGAAAGAGAATTGATTGTAGATCATTTTGATATGCGACAGATAGCCCTTCCCAGCGATGAATTTCGTTTTATTGACAAAAGTTTGGCACTGAACACAAACTTTTGGATCCTGCATTTTCACATTAAGATTATAAATATTCTGGTTCATATATTTGAAATCCTCGTGTTTTGCTGAAGAAGCTGATACTAAATATAGCTATGTATGACCTCTGTACCCCACAAGCACGGCCGAGAAAGCCCGATGATCGGACAACATTGAATCGGGAGATTCGACGTAATCTTGCCAAATCCGGGAAAGCGGTGAATGACGTTGTCGTTCTTTTTAATTCGCTTATTAAGTACAGACACCGAACACATAAACAGATACACTCATTGAAAAGATGAAAGAATGAATTTTATTTCTGTGTGAACTTGACATCAGTCTGTGCTCTGATGCCTGAGTACGGAGCTGTGGAAAATTACGAAATTCACACTTTTTGGCAGTTGATTGCAGGCTAGGCTGGGGGCTGCCGCTACCTACAAGAAGTAGATAAATGTATAATGAAGAACCTGACCAAATATCTTTTCAATCTGACAATTAGATTTTGAGTTATGATGCAAAAATGGTGGTCATTCGGCTCAAAATCAAAAAGCGGAGAAATTTGGGTTTGAAAATTACCTTATGATATCAATGTATAATCCAAGTTGTTGAACCCTATTTATTTAGATATTTGGACAGCACAAGGTATCTACTCACAATAGCAACCATCAGAACTGGCCTGCAGCATATGCAGGACCACCTTCAAGCTTCAAGAGTTCTTCCTGTCGCTTGGCTTTTGCTGCTCGGACAGTTTCCCTTCGCTTTGTTTTCTTGTCCCGAATAGCTTTGAGACTGTGGCTGAGCCTCCTTGTCATTCTAGACTTCCCCAGCTTCTTCATGTGGTGTCCAATGGTGAAGCCAAAGAAATCTGCAGTGTCTTGAGCAGCACCAGATCCAAAATTAAATTCCCGAATGGCTGTAACCACTGCGAAGTTCACACGCTTGCGTGACGCAAACTTCACTTTTGAGCACCTGGACCAGATCAGGCTATGAAGGGACTCATTAGCATTCTGAGTCTTGCCTGACACACATCTACTGAGGAGTTGTGCATCAGACAGTCTCTGGTAGATGGGGGACAGGTACTTTTCCAGGAGCTTGAAATTCAATGGTGTATGGATGAATTTGTCGTGGGGTCCAGGAACCTTGTGTTGTGCCAAGGCAGCCTGGTAGAAACACCATGAAGTTTCTCCAGAAGGGCACAACTCGTGACGAGGATCCTCATCTGTGGAATAGCAGTGGTACAGTGAAGCATTCACTGCCTTCTTCATTTCCTCAACACTGTTTCCTTGACGCACAGCTCTGCTGTAGTAGGTCGTCAACTTTTTTATGGTGTTCTGCGTCAACTGACCTCTGCCACGGCCACCCAGAGTCACCCCCTTTTTCTTGCAGTCACTAACCACATTTCGCAGGGCTGTACCTAATCGCTTGCTTACGTGGTTGACACACTCCTCTTTTGTGATTTCCACAGCATCCCCATAAGGTTTGATGGCAGTTAGTTCGTTGAACGTCTTGGCATCCCCATCTGAAAGCAGCACTGTGAAACGCAGTTTGTGACGCTCTGCAGACCTACGCCACAGGACTCGCGCAGCTTCCACTTCCATCATCCCAGCAGAGCCTGAGGAAAATACAATCAATCTCCTATAGGCCTTCTTTACAAAAATAAACATATCTGATATCTGTGAATGTAGGTAGGACCAGCCAAATTTTTAACTTCAACTAAATATAATAAAATTTACATTTTTAGAAAGGAAATAACAAGACAAAAGCACATGCAAAATTTCAAAAAAATATCTTTATTAGTTTTTGAGATATTCACTGTTGAAATAGCTAAAATAATGGCGTTTTTCATCAAATGCATAATCAGCGACTTTTGGGGACTAAGATCTTCAAACCTAATGCTCACCCAAGGCTGCAAATTTACCTCCAAGCTCCCAATAACATGCACAGTGCACCTGATTTTTTCCAGAGCTGTCCTATAATTGGTTTTGAAGACTAAAGGCTCTAAAAATGAGGAAAAAAAGCCATTTTGGCAGCTGTCCGATCACTGATTTTACACATGACGAACACAAAACAGAGTGTATCTTGAGAACTAATAAAGATACAGGAATGATACTTATATCAGTGGATTCAGCAGACATCCAGCTATCTAAATAACTTTGTTAAAAGATAATATACTGAAAATTAAGGGAGCTGGAAGGCACAAAGTCAAAGCCAATGCAAGATCAACTGGATAAAATGTAGACAAATATACCCATGAAAAGGCGAAAAGACTTCAAACACACTACCAAATTGTCTGGGTAATTTCAAGTATGGTACATTTCATGTATTAATTTCTGGTATCCTGGCTGCTGCAGAAAAGTAATCTCTTGACCACCTCAAAGTCAAACACACCTTACAAAGTCAATACAGAGAACATGCTCACAATGATGCTGTTTGTCCATCATAGTCTATGAAGACAATGACACTCTAGTGGCTGGTAGACTGGGTCTGGTGTGTCAAAGGTGGCTGATTTAAGTCAGGGACAGTTGTTCACAATATATTGTCAATACTGAAGCAGTCAAATCTGAGAAATTAATGTGGATGATGGCTCACGGGGAACAGGATGCAAACTGGTGCCCAACTACGCGTCGAGCTGTTCTGCATGCTGCAGGAACTGCCTCCACCTCCTCTTCATGGATGCCCACTCTGCCTCTCTGACTGCCCACACCCTGTATTTCTTGACAAGGTCAAAGTCAGAGAAAAAACACAAAACAAGCAGCAACTTGTTCGATGGTGTCGGATGAGGGCCACTTGAAGACATTTTCTTCACCTCGCTGTTCCATGAACGTCACATCTGCGAGGTCAGGTCGATGGACCATGAGGATTTGTCCTAAATAGAACCTGTCATCGTAAAATACTGCGACAGACTGTCCTTGGCCAGTGTACTGGAAGTCAAAAGTTTCGGTGTCGTTCTCCAGCTCTTCTGGAACAGGAAGGGCATCCTCCTCTTCATCCTCATCTGGAGCATCAACTACAGGCATGGGGTCAGCATTGGCTGGCAACTCAGTTTTAGCAGCTACCTCACTTCAGTTATCAGCACAGCACTGCATGTGCTTGATCTGCTCTGACCTGGCATGCCTTTGAAAAATTATGATGAAGAAATCTAGTGTATGTATTCATAACAAATAACTACAAGGTACAGAGTTTCTAAACTGCCTGATGATGATTATATTTAGAGCACATGCCATGGGCACACACCACATTCTGCTATCAAAAGTTGAGAATGAAAGTTGAAACTCAAGTTGCTGTTTCTTGCATGCACACCATGATCCCTTTCCCTCCTCAACCACTGAGGAGTAGAATCTTATCGCTTCCTCCAGTCTTACCATTTCTCCGGAAAACGGATTAAGTTTCATATACACGTGTATAAAAGGAGAAGGGTGAAGGCATGTTGAAAAACCAACATGCGTTTCTTCGAAACTGAAAAAATTCGTCTGCTACCCTTCCCGAGTTATCGTTCCTGATCAGTGAAATGTCGAACAAAACATCATTTAAAAATAGAGGAACTACATAAAACGAATCTCCAAAAAATCGTAAGATCCTTAACCCTTTCCCATTTTATCCCGCCGCAGCCCGCCGGCCGGGAAACCCCGCTTTTTATTTACACCCGCCGCAGCCCGCCTCCCGTTACTTAGGCCTGGTGGGGAATTTCCATCACGCTCTAAGCACTAGGGGTTACACACACCTCATGAGTGAAGTTTCCCGCGAAAGTCAGGATAAACCAATGAAAGAATGATGCTGAGTCTGGTACCACACATCGCCTCATTTACAAGATATCGGTCAGCGTCCGATCTTTTCATTCACACGCTTTCTTTATGTTGAAAATGGCTGCCATTTACGAAGAAGAAATGTTCGAAGATTACACTGATGAGGAAACGCAAGCTATTTTGCGACAACTGGAGGAATGTGAAAGAGATTTAGGCAACGAATCTGATGTCGAAATTGAAGTAGCTGAAGATGGAGATGAAATTGGAGAAGATAGTGAAGAGGAAAGTGACCCTGACGACGACATTCCACTGGCATCGTTGCAGACGACGTGGCGAAGTGCAGGCGCGCCGGTCGCAGTGAATGAATTCGTACTGCCAACTGGCCCCACTCACACTCTCCCTCTCGATGCCAAACCACTGGATTATTTTTTTTTATTTGTGCCTGAGCTGTTTTTTCAAACAGCAGCTGATGAAACAAATAATTACGCCAGGCAAAAGATCGCTGCTAAGGGCTTAGCCACAGACCCCTTATGGTCAGATACAACACCAGCAGAAATGAAAGCTTACCTGTCGATGCTGATCATGATGGGGATGAAACCTGTGCCAAGGGTGCACCTCTACTGGTCTACAGACGACAAATTTTCTGAATCATGGGTCAGTGCTGTCATGCCAAAAACAAGGTTCTTGAAGCTGAATCAATATTTTCACCTGCGAGATACCAGCAACACACCTGGGCGTGACAGCCCTGACTATGATCCCCTCTTCAAAATTAGGCCCTTTCTCAACATGTTGAAGCCCTTGTTCAAGTCACAGTACAATCCAGGCCGTGACTTGAGTGTAGATGAATCCATGATAGGCTTCAAGGGACGCATATTTTTCAAGCAGTTTATGCCAGGAAAGCCAACAAAATGGGGCATCAAGGTGTGGCAAATATGTGAGGCAGAAACGGGCTACTGTGTGGATTTTGACGTCTACACCGGTCGTCACAGTCGCCAGGACACCAGTGTCAGCCTGGGGGAAGAAGTCGTCAACAAAACTGGCCTCTGACTACTTCAACCAGAACAGGCACTTGTACTTTGACCGCTTCTTCACCTCTGTGCCACTCCTGAAAAATCTGCGTGCCAAGGGGACATATGCCTGCGCGACAGTTATGCCCAACAGAAAAGGACTGCCAATGGAGGTGAAGAAAGCAAGACTTGCCAACCAAGGGGATCTGCTGCAGATGGAGCAGGGATCACTGATGGCCACAGTCTACAAAGACAAGCGCCAAATATTTATGCTGAGCACCAACCAGCCCCCAGGTAAAACGATGTCAAAGAAAAAAGAGACGGCCACTGTCATTGCTGCATACAACAAGCTCATGGGAGGTGTGGACAAATGTGATCAACACTTGTCCTACTATCCTGTGGGCCATGCAAACAAGAAGTGGTGGAGATATATCTTCAACTCAATGATCAATCTTTGCATCATCAATGCGTTTCTCACCTGGGAGAAATCAGCACATGTCACACCTGTCAAGAAGAGGTACGACCACTTTGCCTTTCGCTCTGACCTTGTCGACCAGCTAAGAGGAGGCTTCACTTGCAGAAAAAAGGTTGCAGCAAAAAGGAAGCCATCTTCACAGCCCCCCATTGCCTTCCAGACAATCGACCAGCACAAGCTAGTGAAGAGAGATGGCTGCAAGAGAGTCTGTCGTCAATGTGTCATCAATGGGCGACGCACAGCTAAAGGTGGACAGGTGGAAAAATCCTATATGTGCAGTTTCTGTCAAATTTCCCTGTGCCATCACAAAAGGGACTGCTTCAGGGATTACCACCAACAAAATCTGGTGGGCCAGCCCAGTCAGGGAAATAACATCCTAATTTGATGACATGTTTGGTGACAGGTGACAGCTGCTGTGACACTCAGCTGTGACAGTTTACTGTGACAGCCACCTTGGTGGCTGATGTTGAATAGACACCCGACATTCTTGTACATAGTGTGGATGTGTAAATATGTGAATATATTTGTAAATACTGTACATTGTGTGCTATAACTACTACCGCCAGATACATAATGATTGAGTGGTTGGTGACATTCATTTTGTGACAAGTGTACATATTCGATTGGAGTATTATGACAGCGGATACGATGGCGGACACGTTCAGGTAGGACCATATGTGCTGTTTGTGACTCACATATATATGTCCACTGTGTATGTTATAGGCTAGTTGTGGACTAACAGCATGGTGTTGTCATGATTTTACCTTGATTTGGTGACAATACAGGGGACAGCAGCATGACACAAGCAGGCAGGACACACATACTGGGGTACATAACAAACTATGACATCTCATGAATAAGTTTGCCAAATGTGGATGCTCTATGATAAATAGTAATCGTGTGGTGCTCTGTCAAATTGCAGAACTACATTTTCTTTAAAAACATAGGAAAATCTCCGAATACTAGGAAGAGTTTCTGAGCAGAATCTGCAAATGGGAAAGGGTTAAGGCATCTTTCTTCAAAAACAATGGGGGTCTATAGAAAGATATCGCACGAATTCCGAGTTATTTTGCGATTTCATAGCCAGCACTGTACTCCCAGTCTTTCGATCGACTTTGCCACTTCCGGTTCGGGTACACGTAAACTGAGAGACAATTATGCGACGATTTCAGCCTAAAACATTACTGTAATCACAAAGGAAATCAAATATGAAAACTAATCAACAGTTCCAGGTGGTAGACTTCCGTTATTTACGCAGTAATGGGGTAATCGAGTCGAAAACACGAGAGGTGCCATGCACGCCGGCTGCATCTGCTGGCTCAGCCATGTTGTCAGTGTGACAAAGCGAGCGCGTGTGGGGGTTCTCCCTTTTCTTCCCCACGGACTCAACGCGGCAACGACTTCCGGGTCAAGTTATATACCATTTTAAAGAGGAAAAATCAAGCTTTCCGTCGATATATAGGTTGATCTGATTGAACGAAGCAGTAAAATTTCGCTGTACGTTGAAAAGAAGCGATTTTTCAACCTCTTGGAAACCTTCTAAATTGTAAACAAATAAATACGAAATTTACACCAACGTGTAGAGGAAATCCCGACCTTTCCATCGATAGTACGTGTTCTGATTGGTCGGTTTGCGGAGAATCCGTGAGCATTCTAGGGGAGTACCCCAACACAAGCCGGCGCGAGGTGTGAAAAAAAAATGGCCGCGGGGTTTGCTGCACACGATACCCAAGCTCCGGTTTCAGCTTATATCGGAAATACTCGTCCACATTCTCTCGCATAAACATACAAGAAAGAAGGTAGAAGGATTGTTTTATTCACTGACATATTTTTTACAAGTGTAGGTGCAATATATTGTCAGCCAGGCCGATGTGAAAAGTAGCCAAAATGCAGCTTGTCAGCCTATGTTACACACGCTGTAATAGACGGTGGTCCTACCTAGTGAATGGAATGACTCCTGCTTTTATCCCATTCAAAGGATAATTCAAATTTCACATACCCGGTCAAAGTGTTGTTTTGAACCAAAGCTTACACCCTTCTTCAGCTACGTTGTTTTGGGCTTAGTTATGGCACCTGGTCTGGCAGTCTTCTGCCAGGTGTGAAATTTGAAACATCTGATATCATTATGACTAATATGAGTGTGGTGAAATGTATATAAATGTATGTCAACTGTCTCATGCATATATCATAATGGTGTATGCACTTTGTGTTGTCTATATTAGTATATATAGTTTTTGAAAACTGCAATCACACACACACACACACACACACACACACACACACACACACACACACACACACACACACACACACACACACACACACACACACACACACACACACACACATATATATGACCATTACTATGGCAGCCCATTACACTGGCATGAATGAAATAAAAGTCCAAAACACTCAGTTACAATTTTCAATATATATAGGCCAAGGCCTACATAATGTATATGCACAATAAAAATACAGCCTTTTATATAAACAGTAATCATAAAGCACACACGTACACACACACACACACACACACACACACACACACACACACACACACACACACACACACACACACACACACTCTCTCTCTCTCTCCCTCCCTCTGTCTTTCTCTCACATACACAGACACAGAATTCTATTTTACACACATGTATACACACACACACACACACACACTCTCTCTGTCTCTGTTTCTCTCTCTCTCTCTCTCTTTCTTTCTCTCACTCTTACACACACAGACACAGAGCTGTATATCACAAACAAAGTAATGTACTTACCATCGAAATTCTTGTCACAGTCATCAAGGTGTTGAGCATACCATGTGTGATACTCTCCTGGATTTTCTTCTTTTTTTTGTTTTGCCACTTGTCTCACATACGTGACAATATGTTGACATGACATGAGCATCCAGACAAAGACCAGTAAGCAAGTCCACAACACACCCAACTCCAACATGAGATGTGTGTCCACGAGTTAGCCATGTGCCATCATAACTAACTGAAATGTCGAGCACATCATCATCTGAAAGGGTGATACCCAACTGACCAGCATGTACCTTGCGCACAAACTGAACTGCCTGTGAAAACACCTCACTCTCCAGATCTTTTTGTTTGCTGTACAATAAATGTGCTTTCTCGTGGAATGTCTTGTGGTGTAGGCCTGGCAGATTCATGCACTCACAAAAATTGTTCAGGGATGTAGCACCCAAGCCAGAAATAAGTGAAGCATAAACAATCTGTTTATTCATCACAAAGGGTTTGTTTTTTCCCTCTCCTCTGGTTGCCAGAAAACGTTCACAGACTACCTCTTCACATGATGAGCAATACACTTCTGCGTACACTGCTACTCCCTTTGTCTTTTTTGAGTTGACTATCAGTGAAAGAGACGAACTCTTACACTGATTACAGCACAGAGATTTGATGATCGAGTTCAGCGCAGGAATGTCAATGATCGCTCTATCAGCTTCAGCTAAATTTGTAGGCCTACTGTCATCCTTCGTTCGGGTCAGTTCTTCGTAAGCTTCTTTCTTGAACTGGGTTCGGGATTTTCCAGCAAGAAAAGTTGCAGTCGAGGTACTTGGCGTTGGATTCGATGCCGATGTCGAAGCAACAGGTTCGTCGAGTGAAGCACGTGGCTGACTAGCAACATCGGAGATTTCACTCTCTCTTTCAGACACCTCTTGACTGGTAATTCGACTCTGAGCTCTTTTTATGCTCTTTCTGGCAAACGCTAGCTGCAGACTCCGACTCCTCTTGCCTTTTGAAGCTGCTCGAGGCGAAGATGATTTTGTTTTAGGCATTTTCACGTTCTCAATCAGAAGACAAAGATGCTAGCACAATGAAACGATTGTTTACCGGATGTTGACGGCTTCGGCAGCCCGAAGTTGACCGGGTTCAAAAATCCGGTTTTCAAGCTTCGGCGACCAATCAGATCATTGATTGCGGATCGTGAGTTTCACGAAGCTGAGTTCGTAGGTCACATGATGCAAATGAGGCAAACATGGACGCAATCTTTCCCTTATATGGAAATTCGCGTAGCTTTACCCGGTTTCATAATGGCAATATTTTCCCGAAGTCTTTTCCGAGTTCCTACGAACAAACAACACGATCGTTTAGGGGAGACAATTTCCTTTCCAACGGTACCAAACATTACACGTTTTCAGCGATCGGCAGATGTGTTCGGAGGGTTTGAAAATCGCGATTTTTATCATTTTTTTTTTCCAAAAAATCTCAAAACACATGGGGGTGTGGTACTTGATGGGGGATTTACAGTATAAAATTGTTACATTTGCTCATAACACACATTTCTAAAAGCATCTAGACAGACTGAACTTACTAAAGACGAAAAAAAAATTTTTTACTCATACAAAGAGGAAATTAGGTCAGTGTGTAGTTTCTGATCTCCCGCACATCTCCTTAAAAGAAAAGATATGTACAAGGCAAGTCTGTCTCACAGATTAGAAGAGTCCAGCAGCATAAGCAGGCCCCCCTTCAAGGCGGATCAGCTCCTCCTGCCTGCGTAGTCGAGCCGCCCGCACTTTGTCCCGTCTCTTGGTGGTTTGGTCCCGTCGGTATTTTGTGCTGTTCCTCACCCTCTTTGCCATCCTGGCTTCCCCAAGTCTCTGCATGTGGTTTCCTGTCCTGAAGCCAAAGAAACTGGCAGAGTCTTGAGAGGCAGCAGGACCAAAGTTGAATTCTCTGGCTGCAGAGATGACGGCAAAATGGACGCGGCGTCGGCTGGCAAACCTGTCTTTGGCGCAGTGGTTCCAGATCAGGCTGTGAAGACTTTCGTTGGAATTCTGTGTCTTCCCAGCCACACATCTGTTTAGCAGTGCAGGATCTGAGAGTCTCTCATAGATGGGCTGCAGATGGGGATTCAGCTTCTTGAAGTCCAGGGGTGTATGGACCAACTTCTCATGTGGTCCCGGGATCTGATGCTGGGCAACTGCACTCTGGAAGAAGCACCAGGAGTTGGCACCAATTGGACACAACTCATGCCTGGGTCTGGCATCTGTGGAGTAGCAGTGGTACAGTGATGCCATGATGGCCTTCCTCATCTCCTCTACAGATTGTCCACTTCTAACTGCCCTATTATAATAAATAGTCAGTTTCCTGATGGCATTCTGTGTCAGCTGACCTCTGCCCCGACCACCCAAGGTGATGCCTCGCTTACGACAGTCTGCAACAACATTTCTAAGAGCCGTGCCAAGTCGCTTACTCACATGGTTGATGCATTCTTCTTTTTCAATGATAACATCATCTCCATAAGGCTTGATCTGGCACAGCTCATTGAAGGTCTTGGCATCACCATCGGAGAGCAGGACAGTGTACCGCAGCTTGTGTCGCTCCACAGACCTGCACCACAGCACTCGGGCAGCCTCCACTTCCATCATTCCTGAGGAACCTGCACACACACACATTTTTTTAATCATAAAAATAAAGTATTCTTCATTACACAATATCAAAAAAATATTATGTATGTGCTCTCAAACATATACTTACCACACACTACAAAAACAAATCAACATTATTACTGCACACTCACCCATCCACCCACTCCCACACCTCTTCAAACCCACCCATTCACCAAACCCACCCACCCACACACACAGAGTAACACACACACACACACACACACACACACACACACACACACACACACACATGCACATGCCCCTCCCCCTCACACACACACACACACACACACACACACACACACACACACACACACACACACAGGAATTGGAAGGAGATGATAAGAGAGAGAGAAAGAGAGAAAAAAAAAAAGAGAGAGAGAGACTAAATATCAACAGTGCACCTACCCTTGTATTTCTTGTCACAAGTTGCAAGGTGATTCACCAACCATGCGGGATACTGAAGCAGTGTCTCCTCCTGAATTTTTTTTCCTGTTGTCTCGCAGGCCTGGCAGTAAGTTGACATGACATGTACATCAACACACATGCCAGTGAGCAGATCAATGACACAGCCAACTCCAATGTGTGATCTGTGGCCCCTGGTCAGCCATGTCCCATCAAAGCTGACAGATATGTCAATTGTCTCATCATCAGCTAACACTACACCTTTCTGTTGGGCATGCACTTGTCTCACATACTTCACAGTCTCAGAAAACACATGGTCTTCAAATACGGGCAGTTTTTCATAAAGTCTGTCTGCCTTCTTGTGAAAAGTCTTGTGATGTAGCCCTGGCAAATCCATGGTTTCACAAAACTTATTGAAAGCTTGTGCACCAAGGCCACAACTGAGAGCTGCAAAGACAGCTTGCCTGTTCACTTCAAACCCCTTCTCTCCCTCCCTGCCTTTTGAAGCAAGATAGCCACTAGTCCCTTCTACAGTCTGTTCACAGTTTGAACAATACACATCAGCATACACTGCCAGTCCCTTGTGTGGTTTGATACCAGGCCGAAACGAAAGTGATTTCTCGTGACACTGAGTACAACACAACCTTTCAATCACACCTCCAACTTTGCTCAGATCAACAATACTTCTGTCGGAAATGCAAGTGCTTGTTGCTGCTCCACATTCAGAAGGCACAAGTGTTGGTGCATTTTTGGCTTCAGTCACCAAACTGTAGGACATTTTCTTGAACTCTGAACGAGTTTTTTGTCCAAGAATTTCGGTCGAACTGGAGCACGCAGCAGACGACGACTCCGACGGCGTTCCGGAAACTGGGTCACTCGCTGTTTCGGACACTCGTTCTGTGCCTAAGGCCATTTTCACAGCCTTCCGACACTGTCTTGCTGCCGCTAACTGTTCTTTTCGCTTTCGTTTCCTTTCGACGCTGATTGAAGCGTCGATTTCTTTACACGAGCCATTTTTTTCGCACGAGCAAACTTCGTCGATTCAAAATCACACGCTGTAAACAGCCGCCATTACACGTCATAGGTCGGTCACGTGACCACCCTCAGTCAATCGGGGACGCGCTTTCAGAGGTCATGGGTCAAGTATTCCTTATAAGGAGTTGTTTACGATGTTACCTCGGCCCAAAAAAGGCCTGATTCTCCGAATTCTAACGGACTTACACGAACGAGAGGAGCTCAGTAGTCTAGGGGAGATAATAAGCTCTCCCGTGATATGTGTTACATGGGGGTTTTGCTTGATGAACGTAGCGTTGCTAGGGCTTGAAGTTCTGCAATTTCGGCCAATTTCAAACCAAAAGCAAAACAAAACAAAATCTCCACAGTTGGTGTAAATAAGTGAATTTTATTGCATTAGAGCATTTTTTATGGAGGAAAGTCGTTGCATGCTCTGAGAAATGATAATCTGAAAATTTATAGTCTGCTAAAATCTAAAAATAGCCAGATTGACCCAATTTCTGTCGCACATTGCCTTAATCACTTTGGGCATCCAAAAGAACACTGGTCAGCTTCTGGTTCCTAGTAGTGGAGGATGACAGGAATTGAATGATGTCGTGGCGATGAAAGTGAAGACTGGCTGCTCCCTTGAAGAGGTTGTTGAACCTGTTATTCCTGTAGCTGGGTACTGTAGATGAGCGTTCAACCAGCACACAATACTGCTGCCACAGGTCTTGGCAACCGTTCTTGTCATCACCACGCCGTGCCAAAACTTCACATGCCATCCTCACGTAACGGACTGCTGCTGCTTCCTTTACACTGTAGTTGATAAACCCAGGTGCAGCATCTCTACCAATTCTGTCCTGATTCCATTCTGCTTGAAGCTCTTTGAAGACCTTTTCAGCACAGGTGCTTAAACCAAGGAGAAAATGGGCATTGCAGTAAAGGAACTGCAGATCATCATCGGTTCCTAGAGTACATTGCCTAAATGAGTTGAATTCCCGCTTCCACGACTTCATGGTAGCAGCCCTGTCACTCATCATTCCCGACAGCCGACGAAGAGCCTCTCTGAAATTGGCCTCTTTCTCATCTTCATTGAAAATCTCTGTGACTTCCCGAAGTAACCTGACAGTGACATCCACAAGGGTATTTGTATCTTCAGTTGCCACTTCAGTATAGCCACAGCTCAGAGATCCAGCACTGGTTGTAATTTGCTGGCTCACATACTTCCTGTGATCTCTGGATGTACCATCTGCATGGATGTCGTATCTGTCTGACTGCAGGATGGCATCTGCAATCTGGATCTTGGCTAAGCAGTGACCTTGATCTGCAAAACGCAGGGCTGATCTTTCTGATGGGAGGCTTGAATCAGGAAGCTCCACACCTAAGAGCTGACTTGCAACTATTTTCATGACAGGTCCACAGTTCTTGCCCGATATCCCATAGGACAACAAGCCGATGGTGCATTTGACTACTTCATCAGTGAACTTGTTTTTCTGAGAAAGTAGTGTCTTCACACATGGTGAGGCATTGGCAGTTGTCAACAGATGATGGATGTCTGCTTCCATTCGGATGACATTTTTCTGGTTCTCCTCCTTGATTTTGGTCAGCTGTTTGCACAGTTTTGAAATGTGGTTCTGAGCCAGCTTCAGTTTTTTATTTAGTTGCCGCTTCTTCTGTTCACAGTACCCTTTCTTGTGAGCTTCAAAAGCTGCTGTTTTCCGTTTCAAGTGCTGCTCCTGTCGCAAGAGGCGCCTCTGCAAATTTGATGCTTTCATGGCCATGAGTGTTTTCCTTGTCTGCTGTAGTTGTCGTTTAAAGTTGTTTGCCATGGTCTTGAAAGCCTCCTTTTGTGCCTTCAGTTGCTGGTTTTCTTGCTGAAGATGAGCAACCAGCGCCTCTTTGGAGTCTTCCTTCTGGCGAAGATTGGTGATTTCCTTCAGTAAAGTTTCCTTTTCCAAGGCCAGATTCTCAGCCTTTTTAACAGTATCCTCTAGCTGACGACGAAGTGCGGCAGTTTTTCTGTTAGATATGGCAAGTGAAATATTTCTTGAAGGTGGCAAGTGTGATTCTGGTTGAGAAGATGAAATGGTTGAGCTGGGATGTGATGAATGGAGAAATTGGGATGGTAATGGAACATGGAGTGGAAGAAGTGGTGATCGAGATGGGAGGGCTGATGGAGAAGAGGGCAGGAGTGGAGATGGAGCAGGGGGTTGGAGAGATGAAGAAGGGAATGGTGATAGAGAAGAGACTGGAAGTGGTGATGTAGCAGTGAGTGATGATTGAGCAGAGAGCTGTGATGTAGCAAGTGATGATGAAGAAGAAAGTAGAGCTGGAGGCAACAGTTTCGTTGCAGAGTACAGCCAAGTGTTCAGCTTTTCTTTGTTTTCTGTTTTCTTCGTCTTAAAGCACTTACTTTTTCTTAATTTGCAATACAACTCTTTGATTGCTTTGAGTTCCTTATGTAAATGTGGATCACTGAAATGTGATGTATTGAGACCCAAGATGTGAAGCAAAGTCCGTACTGATTTTAGTGTTACATTTTCCTGCTGTTGGAAATGAAGGAGGTCAATGATCATTCCATTAGTAATCGTAGAGGATGATCCTGCTGGAATTGATTGTGGAGCCAGCAGCTGACTTCGAGTTAGACCACGTTCAAGGAGGAAGCTGCCCACATTCTTATTTTCGAGTGCATCTGCACGCCTGACAGAAAGAAATAATAAAAGTTCCTGTTCAGTGAGATTCAATGCTTTCTTCATAGCTGCACGTATTTCGGACTTAATATCTTTTTCAAATGAGGTCATGTCACTAATGACAGTCGGGGCAAAGGCTGCCATCTCATCCCATGTCTTGTCACAGTCTTCCCTCAAGGCATAGAACTGGAGGAGAAGTTTGTTGGTCACAGGACGTTTAGTCAGGGTCTTCCGCCTGCCTCTCCCCTCAGCCAACAGAACTGATCTCATGGTGTTGTAGTCATCATCAACTGAAAATATGAAAGATTTAGATTTTAAGTGTATGTTTTCTTTTTAGATTTTTTTTTTTACTCTACCTTTAATTAGAAAGAGTGTGTGTGTGTGTGTGTGTGTGTGTGTGTGTGTGTGTGTGTGTGTGTGTGTGTGTGTGTGTGTGTGTGTGTGTGTGTGTGAGACGGGGCAGCAGGGGCATTTGCATAATATATGTATTTTATACATGTGTACTTAACATGACACACAGGTGCTTGCTGCAAGACTTAAAATGAGACACAGGTACTTGTTGCAAGCACCCAATTTGTCTTTCAATCACAATAATCTGAATAATGTGACAGTAAGCACTCAAAAAATTATGAAATTTAGTGTGAATATGGGGGTTAGGAGTGGGGTACAGGAGTGTAGGTAGCCGAATACTATCATGCACACACACATGATACAGTACAGGCATAGGCCTGTAATTTATTATTGTCTCTAACATACTTACACACGCTTGCACACATGCATACACTTTACTGTCACTCGGTTACAACGTAAAGTTGCATATATGCACACACACACACACACACACACACGCACACAGACTTACTTTTCATTTTTAATGCAATTAGGCTACTAGTTGCACATACACTTATACACTTTATTATCATGATCATTCAGACAATATCTCTCCTCATTCTTGTGTGAACATGATTTTTAATTAGATCTAATAGATTAATGTAATTAACAATATTCTTTGCAATTCTGAAGTAGATCATATACATACATGTCTGTGTTTCACACACACACACACACACGCACACACACACACACACACACACACTTACTTTTCATTTTTAATGCAATTAGGCTACTAGTTGCACATACACTTATACACTATTATCATTCAGACAACAATATCTCTCATTCTTGTGTGAACATGATTTTTAATTAGATCTAATAGATTAATGTAATTAACAATATTCTTTGTAATTCTGAAGTAGATCATATAAATACATGTCTGTGTTTCTCTCTCTCTCTCTCTCTCTCTCTCTCTCTCTCTCTCTCACACACACACACTCACACACACACACACACACACACACACACACACACACACCACAGAGGACACACACATAGAGGACACACACACACACACACACACACACACACACACACACACACACACACACACACACACACACACACACACACACACAGAAAGAGAGAGAAGCTGGGAGGGGCAATCTGATTCTGATAATTTTTCGAAACTGGTAAAAGAATAAAATACTTCTGTTAATGCTCAATAAAAACATTCAACAGTTCTTATGACTACATCATGCTGAGATTACATGCTTTGCAAAAACACATTAGGCAAAAAAAATTCTGGAGCTTAAAATATGTCACTGAGACACATGTTTAAAACCTTTAAAATGTAAATCAAGAGTGCTTTTATCACAAAACCTGAATAAATCGAAGACCAAACTACCCAACTGAAAAACCGAAAGTTGGTTTTCCATGGTTCTGCAAAGCCATTTCCTTTTTTTATGATCATGAGTAAAACGTATGATATTGCCTGTAATCAATGAACATGTACCATAAAAATAAATACTCAAACAAAACTATGCATGTTTTAGTGAAATCAAGTCTTATAAAATACACAAGTGCAATCAGAATATTATACAATGCATCGGAACATGAAGGCTCTCTTACACTGAAAGACCTTGCAATGTTCGATCATGTCACTGATTAAAACTTCGAAGTTACAATCCTTTCTTTGATCAAATTCAGATCTGAAGCACAGATCAATCAAATAATGATCAAAACAGCCAAAAGTACTTACCGATATATTCTTCGTACATCGAAATGGCAGACGACAGAAAATTTCTTCGCGGCACAGCAGACAGCAATTCCGACGCCATTGTTGTTAACGTGTGCGGGTTTTCCTCGGATCAACAAATCGGGGTCCTTACTTTAAATGGGGGTCGCGTCACGGCCATGTCACTGATCGAGCTAATTTGCATAGAAATGTAAACTGCGAATGTTTTAACTTTTCTGGCGATCAAAAACATATAACTCAATTTTAGATTTTATATGAAAATTTTTAACGAGAAAATCTGGGTAATTTTCAACTGACATGCAGGGCAGAAAGTAACAGGAGAAATCTGTCCCTCGACATGATTTTTCTGGAAAAAGAACTATCGCGAAAGAGGCAGGTTGACCAGTAGTCAGTGATGTGTGGCTTGTGTACACAAGACATGTGCACACAAATTGTTAAAAACCCTAACAGGTCATTCACTGTGATGCCCTGCTCTGGCCAGCGTTTGAACAGACTGTGTTCTTTCAGCTCACCCCTGGCAGCGATGTTTTCCCTCGCGTACTTGTTGTTGTTCAACAATTGCCTCCAAACTATTGTTGTCAAACATCTCGGAGAAAAAATCCAAGGGGGCGTGGCTGTCCATGTGGTAGATGTGAAGGCCACTTCTCTCATCCCCATAAGCAGGCAGTGTTGGAAAAAAAGAAAAATCTTCGTTCCAATCTGTCAGTAGGAATTGCAGAAATTCATCCTCCATCGGATCTGCGTCGGCTATTTGACCCAGTCCGACTGCAACGGGCTCGTCTGCCGAATCATGATCACTGGCTTCAGTATCACTGCTATGCCCCACACTTGCGTCGTCGTGATCGCTATCTGGTAGCCACCCATCACTTTCTGCATCATCTTCATAATCCTCAACATCAGATTCATTTGTTGTCAGCTGTTCAATAACTTCTTGAGCCGTGAAACGTCGTGTACGCACATTTTGAGAAGTACTCGCCGATGAAGACGGAGTCGCCATTTTGCCGCAGCAGACGAAATCTGCCACGCACTGTTTATCCACAGTGCCTCTCAACAGCCTTTCCACAAAGACAAACTAAAGCCAAAAATAGCCAGCCAACCAGAGGAAAGCACGCAGGTATGGTCAGTTGCTGATCCTGACCCACTTTGATTGACGCATGACCATCGAACTTTGAACTATGAATATTTTAAGTTGCCAGCGACGAGATCACATATTAGTAAGGAACAGTCGCACTGGGTTGGGTGCGACGAGATCGCATGTTAGTAACCAACCGTCGCAAGGGATTGGGTGCGATCTCGTCGCATAATAGCAAAGAGAGAGTTAACTCCCCTTACATTGAGCGTTTCGTTTTGATTTTTGTTTACTCCATAAAAAATTAAATTGTTTTGCTTTGACCTGCATTCAAGGTCATCTGTTTTTCTTTCTAGCCGATCAGTTTTACCTAACAGATCAGAATTTCTTTTCATCATCAGCTCTTGGTTTTCCTTTCTCAAATCTCCCACATCCTCCCTCAAATCATTAACCCTACCCCGCAGCATGGCGTACTGTTCTCCAAGATCCTGAACAGACTTTTCTAAATCATTGAACTTACTGTTCATGTTGCTGTTCAAAGAGTCCACGTTTGATTTCAAGTCGTTAACACTGGCAGTCAGTGAGGTCAGCATACCTATCAGTTCTGTTAAGATTGGTTCCTGGGGAGAAGGAGAGGAAGTCGCCTGGCCAATATCAGTAGAGTTGTTGGACCCAGCAGAAGTTCTCCTTCCGACACTGGTCAGCCTGGTCTGCTTAGAAGATGATGGCCTGGGGTTCCGCTCCACGTCACATTGCAACAAAAAACTCCCCCAGAACATCAATGGAACAAACAAGTGAGCAAACGAGAGAGGAAAAAAGAGAGAGGAGATAGTGTAGAAAGAAAGAGAAAGGGAACGAGAGGTAAAAAATGAGGAGAAGAGGAAAGAGAGAGAGGAAGAGGAAGCGAAGAGGGGCATGTACGAAACAAAAAATGCAAACAAACTTACCTAGAGTGTGATTTCAGGTTGCCAGCATCGATCTTTCTTTGGGCGTAGAGGTTAGTCTGCTTGACTAAACGATCAATGATTCTGTCATCAATAAAAAGAGAAAAAATCAAGAGGTTGGGGATTATCGGGGAAGTTGTCATCGACAAGCAGTCGCGACTCTCAAAAATGGCATGTTGACAAGTTCCCCTTCCTCACTCACCCACCCCTCCACGACATCATCGTCGAAATTTCTGTTGGATGGGGCCTGATCGATCTGCCTGGCATCTCCAGGAAGCATAAGACCCTCCAAGATATCTTGCAGGTCTTCGTCTTCCCCGGCATGGGCAATTTCTTCCGCAAAAAATTCTCTAAACTGGTCGCGTCGTCGTCTGCCAGCCATTTTGAGTGTCACCACGCCTCCCTGGATAAAATGACTCCAGAAACTCAAACTCTCAGTCAAACTGCTGATTATACATGTTACAGGGTGCTTCAGTCAAGCAACTACGCACTTGACGTGGTCAGTGGAATTTTCCACTGAGGGGACGCGTCTTTGACCTCGCGAAAGTCAGCTACTGGCCAGCGCGACCTTTGTTGCGACAACCGTTTAACAGTAGTGAGAAGAGGGCAGGACTTTTGTCACGATAACCACGCAGAGGGTTAATACCAGCCTGTCTGGGGGTCTTCTATCGTCCTGCCTCTCCTGTGAGAGACTCCTGATTGGTAGCCACTAAACAGTGCACAATTCTCAGCTTGAACTTTTCAGCGTTGACAAGGCAAACAGACAGGGCCTTCCAGATCACGAGAGCATTGCAGAAACACCTCAAAGAGGTAGAAAAACACTTTCTTCCATCACTTCGTAGACCTGTGCAGCACCATGTAATAAGTTGTCGCCTTGTCAGCTCTGTCTATCCCCCCCCCCCCCCCCCCCCTGTGCTGAGAGTATGACTGGACAGTGCATGGTTTGTCCACAACACGGATGTGGCCTTGATGACGTTTGGAGGACACTTCATTCCTGTAGGTCTGGGCAGAGTGGGAAGTTGTGATCAGGTTCACTGGCCTTCTGTCATGCCAGGATGTATATCTTGTGTTCCCAACTGTGTGCGTGATGGGGAGCTGGCCAGCATGGGGTCTTGATGTCTTGATGCAATTGGGCACACCCCGGCGGTTGACTCGTAGTGTGCCGCAAGCATCTGTCTGGTGTTGGGCCAGGTCTTCAAAGAGTGCAGGTGATGTAAAGAAATTGTCCATGTAGATATAAACCACTCCTCCTCAGATGTTAACCCTTTCACTGCCAAGGAATTAAGCTTGAAGTTAAATCCTGTTTGCCAGGGTTTTTCCCCGAAAAACGGGTATATATTTTCAAAAAATTCTGCTGACTTTCTCATTAATCAGGGACCCCTAAAAGTATATATTTTCTGAAAGTAGAATAATTGAAAAACACAAAACAGACAACAAATTCACTCTTTCACTTTTTCCAAAACAATAGTTTTTTTAAAAAACAAGTTTTCTATATTTCAATTTGTTTTACGTTGCTATATTCATCATATGATTGAGTTCTTTACACAGATATTTGTTTTTTCCTGAAGAAAAGTTAAGAAATCCATCATAAAATATGTCTAAGAAGAACTGAAACAAAAGGAAAAAAAACACACCTCATTGTGACTGTTTATATTGTTGGTTATAAAGAAACCGTTGTGATGAATGTCCAGGAATTTTCCTCGAAAGTCTAATCAGTCTGGGCCTATGATTATGACACACACAGCTTGCACACAAAGTTTTCAAATTTGTCAAATACCAAGCTAAAATAAAAAAAAAATGCCCAAGAACAACTGGAATAAAGGGAAAATCCTGCACCTCATATACTGTTATACATAAACCATTGTACGGAAATTTTCCTCAAAAGCCAAATCACTCTGGGTTTCATTTGAATATACATATATATGAATATATGATTATAATGCAAAAAAAACAAGAGTTCACACACACACACACACACACACACACACACACACACACACACACACACACACACACACACACACACACACACACACACAACACACACACACACACAAAGTGAAATATTCACAATGACGTAGCGAGTCAAAAGATGCACTGTGTGTGCCAGATTTGAAAACATGGGACAACACAAAGGGCAGGCTGACTGGGGCAGCTCTCACACATGAAGGCACTTTCACTCCTCTTCCCTTGTTTGGAGCACACTCTGCATCTTCTGGTGGGGTGCTGTTTCTTTTCAGTGGGTGGCACCCTAGCAGGAAAGTGTCTCTCAAACAGTCTCACAGTGTCGTCTGTTCGGAGTTGGTGTGGTGGAGGCAGCCGCTGGTTCTCATACAGGAGACTGGATCACCTCAAGCTGGAAACTGAGGAAATCCATCTTTTTCCTGTTGGGCTGTTTCTGATGGACCAGAAAAGCATTCAGCAAACTCAGCTGTATCAGGTGTGTAGCAACTTTCTTGTACCACCTGAAAGTCTTTCGGGTGGCACTGTAGGGCTGAAGCATCTGGTCACCTTTATCCACTGCTCCCATGTTGGAATTATAGTCCACTACACATTTGGGCTTCACCACCTCCGTCCTTCTCCTCTGGACCCGTGTAGTGGTTTCATCATGCATAGTGGACATCATGTAAACCACCTTGCTTGACATCCACTTCATGAAAAGCAGTTCCCCATCCCTGCGTGCCTGCAGATCACCCTTGTCTCGAACCTGAAGTTCCCGCACAGCTGGAGGCATCCGGTTCTCGCGCACAGTCCCGCAGCAGACAGTCTGGTGGTTGAACAGATACCTGAAAAGGCACAGGGTCAATGTACATCTAAACAAATATATTTGACTATTTTGTTTGTGTCTGTCTGATTTGTTTGCCCGTCTTCTGTTTTACACACACACACACATATACACACACACACACACACACATACAACACACACACACACATACACACACATATATATATATATGTATATATGCATATACATATATACATACATGTACACACACACACACACACACATGGGGGCAGGCATGTATGTCCACAAACACACATAAGAGAGAGAGAGGAGAGAGAGAGAGAGAGAGAGAGAGAGAGTTTACTCACTTGTACAACTGGATGCCTGAGTACCAGTTGTCCATGTACAGCTGGTAGCCTTGATCAAGAAGATCCCCAAGCATGAACACCACAATCTTCTCTGTGGCATTCAAATTCTGTGCATCAGGGGGAAGGTGGTGCTCAATGGTGAAGGCAGGATCTTCCTTGCCAGTGTACACATGCAGTCGGTATGTGTAACCAGAGTTTTCACACAAGTGAAATAGCTTTATTCCAAAACGGGCTCTCTTGAGGGGGTTGTATTGTTTGAAGACGAGGTTGCCTTTGTACAGCAGCAGTGACTCATCTACAGCTAAAAGTTTGTCAGGTTTGTAGACAGTCTGAAATTTGTCTTGTAAATACTCAACTACAGGCCTAATTTTGTAAAGTCTGTCACGTTGTGGGTCATTGCGGTCTGGTTCGTTTGCATTGTCATTACAGTGCCAAAATCTCAGGAGAAGCTGGTATCTGTTTCTCGTCATAACAAGAGAAAAAATGGGGGTTGACAGCAGTGGATGGGTTGACCAGTAGGATGCTATGCTTGGTTTCCTTACAATGCCCATCAAGAGTGTCAGTCCCCAAAACTGCTTCATTTCAAATGCATAAGTGTCTGTCCATGCTGCTAACCTAGAATATTTTTTCAGTCTGCCTGGGGTTGCTTGTACTTGATGGAGTGTCTGCTGTGCATACCTATTTGTTTCCTCAACCATCTTATCAATCAGGTCATCCCCTACAAACAGAAAAAAAATCGATGCAGTCAGTCCCATGTGGATCTTATTTTAGCCCACTATTCCCAGTAAAAGTGGGAATGACAGGTCGCGCATTGTTCGTTGGCCCAACATTGACATCGGCGAACACGCTTCGGCCATGCCCCCTCCCCCTCCCCCTCCCACTCCCTCTCCCTCTCCCATGCTGACCCCTTTGCCCACGGCCTCTTGCCCTTTTACCACTACCACCTATCCCCCGCACTCTACTCCTACCCCTCGCCGCCGTTAGTGCTAATCGAACGCTGTCAGTGTCAGATTCCGAGTCACTGCTGTGAGCTGGCTCAGCAACAGCTTCGCCTTCGGTCAGTGTCTGTTCGTCAGTGTCACTGTCGGCAACCTCTAATTCCTCCTCACTCACCTCCCTCTCAAGAGAATCATCAGACAAAAGCTCGTCAGAATCATCTTCTTCTAGCTGCCGCTCTAATTCTTTTAGAGCCTCCTCTGCAGTCAGGAGTTTTTGTCGTTTCGACGCGCTACCAGTTGAAGTGCTTGGGCCAGCTGTCGCCATTTTGCTTCGTGTGTGAGGCGTACGGAAAAGCTGCGTGGGGTCATCCAATAAAATCGCGTAAAAGAGGGGATTCCTTGTGACGAATGCGAGATTACTGGTTGTCAGTAGTATCTAGAGACCTTCACCTTTCCAAAAATATCCTCTGTTTCATAAACAGTCTAAATATAAAACGAGGAAAATTCCGGACTTCCCCACGACGAGTCTACTCGACGGCCATGGCAGCGAAGAGTACATAAAATTGCCGACGAGTTATCTCGTCAAATATGGCACGGAAAAGGTTAATGGGAGGAGGGTGTTTTCATTAGGGCGGGAAGAGAAAACGCACAAGAGGTTTTGGGTATCGTCTTTATTGCTTGAAGGTGGTATAGGTATGATAGGAATGCGAGAAATACAGATGCCTCTTAGCCAGAAACAACATTTAAACAATGACTGAAGAAGCCCCAAGATTTTCTAAACAAAAATCAAAATGGTTGCTCTTTCAACAGAGATGCATTGTGGTACAGTATTATAAAAAAAAAACAAATTTACAAAATTTGGATTTTACAATGTCAAATTTTCCTTTTCATTTATAGTTTAACTGTAAAATTAATAGACTACAAATCCCCCCAAAATAAATAGCAAAATTTTCTTTTTTCTAACCTCAAAAAGTTTCAAAATCAAAGGGAAGCAACTTAAGTATTTTTCTTAGTTTTTTATACCCTTATTACTTCCCTTACACTGCCTCACTACTGCTTATCATAGATCAGACAATACAGAAAACAACAAATATTTTGTACCATGCTATAATGTTTAGAGCATGGTACATAGACAACATTGCCCTTGTCGCACAGCTTTTCTGTCAGTGAGGTCACCAATTGATGAGCTACTCCCACTGGCCTTGGTGCCTGGATGTTTTTTCGGCCTGAGTACAGCTGCCAGTTGTACATGTAGCCAGTTTTTGCATCGGCAAGGCTGCAGACTTTCAAGCCCCACTTGGTAGGTTTGGCTGGCATGTAGATGAGTAGGACTGTTCTTCCTTTGAAAGGAATCATGTTTTCATCTACTGAAAAAAAGGGTGCTGGAACATCATCCGCCCTATCGAACGGGCCGTAGGCCTACATCCGCAAGGCCTTGCATCCACCACCATGTAGCCACAGCCATAGCAGAAACTGGTAAGGCAAGGGGTACACGTAACAACTGCACTGCCGCCTCGTTTCTCGATGTAAATCTGGCCAAGTGTAGCTGCTGCCTTTGAACCTGAGGAAATCCACCTCCACTTCTGTTTCACCATCCTGCTGGTAGACCTTCCCGCCTCGCCATGACCGAGTTGAGGTATGTCCTGGCTAAGGCCTCTGTTGAGCATTTAAGCCCTTCTGCCATGGCCTGGATAAAGGCCACGATGGTAGCAGAATCGGGCGACTGGCGTACCGAGAAGGACTCGTGGTCTGGGTCCTTAAGTTGGCTCATGGCGTCCGAAAATGTTTATTTTTATATCTAGACTTCTATTTAACCCTCTAGAGCCCACACATAGAAATACTTCAAGGAAAATTATGTCCTTTTAGTATGTGTTCAATAAACACCAAATTAACTCATTCAATACTGGCCAGTTTCTTCCCCTTACAAACACATTATACTGGCCAATTTCTTCCCCTCACAAACACTGAATACTGGCCGTTTGTATAGGTTACAACAAAAATTGTAAAAAATAAACTATAATAGATAGAGCTGTAAAAGTTTGAGATAATGTGCACAACATATCAAACTAATGCCAGGCAAAGTTTCAAAGCATGGAATTTATTATATTTAATTTTTGATAGCTTTAAAAAAAAAAGGACTTTTTTCAAAAATCACAAAAATGGGGTACATTTTGGTCAAATAGTAAAAAATTTTGGTAAGAGATTTTTTTCAAAACAAACATTACTGATGGCAAGAAATAACATTGAAAAATGTTTATGCAGACTAACAAGAGTGTACACTTACATTTATATGTCAGGTGTGACATAGGAAAAGTCACACATTTCACACTCGCTCACACTTTTGAATGAGACACACTGCATGCTGTTAGGGTTAGTAATAATACAAAGAAAAAAGATGTTAGAAGTCACAGATTGGAGACTTTGTAATTCTGTGGTTAGAACTCTAAAAAAGACAAAATCAGTGCAAAATGACTCACTACTTTGTTCCTCCTTTGCTGTTTGTGGAAGGTGATTTATTCAATAAACACAATCACACTTTTCACTTGACACTGCAGTATTTCACAACTGTTGATTTCATATGTCCATGGGAAACAGCCACATTGTAGAAATGATATATGATATGTAAGCACATTCAGATTCACTGATGGTTCACTGTCACTGACTGGGTGTAGCCCTCACACACACACACACACAACACACACACACACACACACACACACACACACACACACACACACACACACACACACACACACACACACACTCACACCAACTCACACACACACACACACACACACACAACACACACACACACACATACACACACACACACTCACACACACACACACACACACACACACACACACACACACACACACACTCAATAATCAACATAGTTCTGGATAGTATGAAATAGTTGAAAACATGTGATAGTTGTATCACCACCACCTTGAAAAGGCTTCTGGCACAATGCAACACCACACTTGGAGCACTGGCTGTTCGACTTGCGCACTCTCACACCTTCATGTCGTTTGGACCTGTGGTAGCAGACCTGGCAGACCCTGAACTTGTTTTTGCCAGAGCCAGATGAAACTTTGCCAATCTGCTCAGCAAAGTGACCGGTTCCACTGAGCCTTGCTTGGGACACACCAGAAGGACCGGGCTGGGGAGGAGGAGCTTGGGCAGCAGGACCAGGATCAGGAGCAGCAGGGTGGCCAGCAGCTTGGGCAGCAACTCGGGCGGCAGCAGCAACACCAGCCTGGTATTTGTCGTTCATCGCAAGACCAAGCTTCACCATAAAATCTTTCAGTGGCATCTTTCTTGCCCCACGCCCCGTGTGGTAAATGTGCAAAATAGAAGCCTGGATCATGGTCAGGGTGAAAAGATGGAAGAACATTTTCTTCCACCATTTCATGGTCTTGCGATGAAATGGTGTGTACGCCATGAGCTGATCGCTTTTGTCAACCCCCGCCATGTTGTTGATGTAGTCCTGCACAGCTTCCGGCTTCATTTTTTGGTTGTTGGGGTTGGTGCGGGATACAACATTTTTCATCTGCCTGGGGTCCATCTTGGTGGTCAGGAGATGGACAGGCTTTTTGTCCATCCACCTCAGCACTGACACAGCTCCTGCAATCAAAAGTGATGTTCAAGGGCTGAAATCATCACTCACACACACCACACACACACACACACACACACACACACACACACACACACACACACACACACACACACACACACTCAGAACACAACATACACATACCACACAATCATGTGAACACACATAACACACTACACAACATAGTCAACACACAAATCATACAACTCAAAAACATAATCACACACACACACACACACACACACACACACACACACACACACACACACACACACAACTACCACAACTACACACACCATTACACACATACACACAAACTCTGTGAACCACAACATACACACACTACACACACATGTACACACAAATTCATACATATACTCAAAAACGTAAGTTACACACATAAACATACACACAAACACACACACACACACACACACACACATACATACCACACCACACACACACCACACACACACATATATATATATATATATATATATATATATATATATATATATATATTATATATTATATATACATAGATATATATATATATACATATAGATTTTTTATTACACCAAAAATCTCACCTTGTCTATAAGCCTGGACTTGTCCTCTTGGAGGGTTGGCTGTGGTTTTCAGTTGAGGTGGCAAGCCCTTTCTGTTTGGACGGACGGTGCCCACAGTGTGCGTGTCCTCCTCAACAAGGCGGTCTGCAAGTTCGGGACAACAGTAGTAATTGTCCACGTACACAGACCGCCCTTTACCCAGCAGAGGCTGTGCTAGGCGGCAGACCACATCAACGGGCCGATTGCTCAGTTGTGGAATACCGGCAAAAATTTCAAAATCGTAGACATAAGCTGTGTCTGACTCACACAACTCATAGAGTTTGATCCCCCACTTGACCGGTTTGTCCTTCATGTACACCCTAAATCTAAGTTTACCCCTCCATGGACACATAGCTTCATCCACACAGATGTTTTCCCTTGGGGTGTACAAAGTTTTGTATCTGTGGCGAAGGTGGTCGTAGATGGGCCTTATTTTATGGAGTGGGTCATGTCCGGGCTGGTTCCTGGGGATGTAGGTGTCATTGTCACTGACATGCAGGGCAGACAGCAACAGAAGAAATTTGTCCCTTGACATAATTTTTCTAGAAAAAGAACTATCCCTAAAGGGGCAGGTTGACCAGTAATCTGTGATGTGTGGCTTGTGTACAAAGGCCATGTGCACACAAATTGTTAGAAACCCTAACAGATCATTCAGTGTGATGCCCTGCTCTGGCCAGCGTTTGAACAAACTGTGTTCTTTTAGCTCACCCCTGGCAGCGATGTTTTCCCTCGCGTACTTGTTTGTCTGTTCGACAATCGCCTCCAAAATATCATTGTCGAACATTTGCGAAAAAAAATCCAAGGGGGCGTGGCTGTCCATGTGGCCGATGTGAAGGCCACTTGTCTCGTCCCCATAAGCAGGCAGTGTTGGAAAAAAAGAAAAATCTTCGTTCCAATCTGTTATCAGGAACTGTAAAAATTCATCTTCAGTCGGATCTGCGTCGGCCATTTGACCCAGTCCGACTGCAACAGGCTCATCTGCTGAATCATTCTCACTGGCATCACTACTATCACTTGCAACGTCGTCATCGCTGTCCGGTAGCCACCCATCACTATCTAAATCATCATCAAAATCCTCAACATCGGATTCTTGTGTTGTCAGCTGTTCGATGACTTCTCGAGCCGTAAAACGCTGTCGTGAACGCACATTTTCAGACGAAGTACTCGCTGATGTAGACGGAGTTGCCATTTTGCCGTAGCAGACGAATGTGCGACGCACTGTTTATCCACAGTGCCTCTCAATGGCCTAGCTACAAAGTCAAAGTAAAGCAAAAAATAGCCAGCCAATCGGAGGAAAGCACGCAGGAATGGTCAGTTGCTGATCCTGACCCACTTTGATTTACGCATGACCATCGAACTTTGAACTAGGAATATTTTAAAGTCGCATGCGACGAGATCGCATATTAGTAAGGAACCGTTGCACTGGCTTGGGTGCGACGAGATCGCATGTTAGTAACCAACCGTTGCAAGGGATTGGGTGCGATCTCGTCGCATAATAGTAAGGAGAGAGTTAAGAGTTCTGATAAGAAAAAAAATTGCTAGGTAAGCTGTGCTTGTAATTTGATCGTGTATCATATATACTACGTTGGGCCTTAAGTGCACCAGAGTGTTTTGTAGCATATTTGCTACAAATGCCAAAAAGAGCATTCTTTTTTCTTGTTTTTGAAGGGAGATCAGACCTTTTACACCAGGATCATTTCAAAAGATCCTTCTCACATTTTGGGCATGATATGATCAATTAAAAGCATGCATTATGGTTATTTTCTTATGTATACACTCTCTCCACATTCTCACTGATTGTAATTTTCATTCCAGTCCGTGATGAAACTCCACTGTCTTTTTCACTCCAGTCGATGATAAAACTTGATTTCTTCAATTTCGTCCAGCTTGTTTTTTTCTTCCAGGTGGTTCAGCTTTTCCTGTCTGTGTTTGGTAGCTCCCAATTCTGTGTTTTTGATGAACAGAAATGTTGAGCATGCATTAACCCTTATCCTGGTTATAATTTGTACCTATGTAAACACTGTGTTTGGTCATATAACGGAACAGAAAAAAACAAAAAAAACGGTAGTAAGTTTAAATGAGCTATATCTCAAAAACTATTTGTTTTTGAACAATAAATGTTATACAAAATATGTTCAGAAATGAATGAGGAATACTGCTCATCAATTCATTATCAAATATAAATCAACATGAAGGTAAATACCTCTGCCAAACAGGTGAAATGTCAGGTGAGGACAGGCGTGTTGATGAGACTGTCAGTGGTCCCCAGAAGGACCAGGGGTAGGCTCACCAGGCTGCTGCAAAACCCTCTTGTAATCCACCCTGCTGTGGTATATATTGAAGCATTCTGGCACACACAAGGTTACATCACACTGCTCACACTTGAAGGCCGACTGTTTGCGCTTGAACCCAGCACGATCTTTTTTGGGTCTGTTGCATGCAACACAGTCACGCATGGGGCGTTTCCTCTTGGCTCCTTCTTTGGCAATGTGATGTACAGGCTTGTGCATGCCAGTCAGCCTCAGTGGGGGGTTCAGACTCTTCTTCCCTCTGCCAACTGGCTTTGGTGCATCAGGAGATTGGAGAATCAGCTGACGCACAATCTCTCTCCGGAACTGATAGTGTGTCAACGTATTGTTGGCAAACTTCCGGTGGAGACAGTAAGCATTGCAGAGTGCTACTGTGAAGAGATAGAAGAAAAGTTTCCTCCACCACTTCACAGTTTTCCTCAGCAGGGAATAATTACCAATTATTTGGTCAGAAGTGTCCACCCCCCCCATATTACGGATATAGTCCACAATGCAGGTTGGTTTCCAGATGGGGTTGCCTGCCTCATCCCGCTTGTCCAGCTTGACTTCAGTGGGGCTGTGGATTGTTGTTAGCATATGGACATCGCGCTTATCATGGTACTTCAGGGCCAGAAGATGGTCATTCTGCCTGAAGATGCTCTGTCCCTGGGTCAGCTGAACTCTATCTGCCCTCCTCTTCGCCTTCTTGAAGACACGTGGCATGCCTTGCCTGTTTGTACGCACTGTACCACAAGCATAGGTGTTCAGCAGATAGAGTTGGGTGAAGAGCTCTGGACTGGTGTAGTAATTGTCCATGTAAACGTGATGCCCTTGGTCCAACAATCCACTGTAGCTGAGAAGGCCGAGGACAGTGCGGGTGGTGATGTTCAGCTCCTGCTCGATGCCCAGTGCCTCGGAGAAGTCGGTGCCTCGTGTGGAACCCTGGTATATATCCATGCCAAGCACATACCCTGACTTGGCCTCACATGCCTCATACATTTTGATGCCAAACTTGGTAGGCTTGGCAGGATTATACACCCGGAAGCGGAGTCTGCCTTTCCAGGGACATGTCGCTTCGTCAAAGCTGATGTCCCTTTCTGGCGAGTAGACCAGGAACTTGGCCCGCAGGTGGTTGTAGAAAGGCCTCACTTTGAAGAGGGGGTCGGTGAAGTCATCCTCTGTGTTGTCCACAAGATGGAAGTTACTGAGGATGGCTTCAAAACGCAGAGATGTCATGTTTTTGGCGAAAAATGGCGTCTCTGTGATTTCATCCGCTGACCAGTACTCTGGGATGGTAGGCTTGATGACGAGGCCTGTTGAAATGCAGAGTGCCAGAAACACCCTCATCTCTGCCCTGGTCAGAGGTTTCCAGTGATGCAACCTGGGAATAAACCCACTTTGTTACACACAGAGAAAGAGAAAAAAAATAATAAAAGCATAACATGTAAACACACACACACACTCGCATACACACACACATATGCTTGCATAAAATATTTGCTAGCATACACATGCACACTCTGATACAATGCTTCACTAAAACAATCAAAGAACATGCAATTATTTATCTAGAACATCACACACAAACACACTCATACAAACACACACAACCACATTTTTTTCATTCAAGGCAAAAAGAGAAAACCAATGATAGAGAGGGATTGTAACAAGTTCATTTACAGTGAGGAGAAAAACAAAATCTGCCATTGATGTAGAAAATCATCACAGAGAAAACTCACACACCCAAGTCTCCTTTCTAAATTACTCAAAAGAAACACATGAATTGCACAGAGAGGGAGCTAGGAGGAGCAGAGACAGAAAAAAACAGAAGAGTGGGCAAATCAATGGAGGAAATAACTATTTCAGAAAAAAAACAAACAAACAAACAAGTGAGCAAACGAGAGATGAAAAAAGAGAGGAGAGAGTGTAGAAAGAAAGAGAACGGGAACGAGAGGTAAAAAGTGTGAGAGAGAGAGAGAGGTAAATAGAGAGAGAGGAAGACGTGAAAGGGGGCGTATACGAAACAAAAAATGGAAACTTACCTAGAGTGTGGTTTCAGGTTGCCAGCATCGATCTTTCTTTGGGCGTAGAGGTTAGTCTGCTCAACTAAAAGATCGATGATTCTCTCATCAATGAATAGAGAGAAGAAATCAAGAGGTTGGGGATTATCGGGGAAGTTGTCATCAACGAGCAGTCGCGACTCTCTCGCGAATGGCATGTTGACGAGTTCGCCTTCCTCGCTCATCCACCCCTCCGCCACATCATCGTCAAAATTTCTGTTGGATGGGGCCTGGTCGATCTGCCTGGCATCTCCAGGAAGCATAAGACCCTCCAAGACATCTTGCAGGTCTTCACCTTCCCGGGCATCGGCGATTTCGTCCGCAAAAAATTCGTTCAAAAAATCTCTAAACTGGTCGCGTCGTCGTCTGCCAGCCATTTTGAGTGTCGCCACGCCCTCTGGATAAAAGGACTCCACAAACTCAAACTCTCAGTCAAACTGCTGAATATACATTTTACAGGGCGCTTCAGTCAAGCAACTACGCACTTGACACGGTCAGTGGAATTTTCCACTGAGGGGACGCGTCCTTGACCTCGCGAAAGTCGGTCACTGACCAGCGCGCCCATTGTCGCGACTTCCCTGTGCTAGCAGTGAGAAAGGGGCGCAACTATTGTCGCGACAACCGCGATCAGGGTTAAAAGTTACATGCATCCATAGCATTCCCAGTCGCTCCATGCACTACTGCCCATCGTCATCATTTCTCCCTTTTCTTCTTTTCATTTCATTCAATTTTCCTTTTGTTTATTGATTCCATGCAGCCATGCAAAAACAAAGCAAACATAAAAGTGTATTATCTGTACAGATTTAAAATGCAAAATTCATGGTTTCAGTTCAAGCATGCATTTGATTCAGTCGAAATTTGCTTCTTGGCTTGCTCACTTCTTGTGAAATGCCCAAAAGCAATTCCTGTCCTTGTTCAGACAAAGGAAGACATTGCACTTGGCGCATTTCACAAAACAGAAGCCTTTGCATTCTTTGTTTTTGCAACGGCCCCTTGTTCCCCAGGTTGGGAGGTGATCCGCTCCATCATAGCGGACGTCAGACACTGGTTTTCTTTGGATGATTCGAGATGGGGTAGGAGGTGGTGGTGATGCAGCAGATGGGCGTCCGACCTGGCGCTTGCAGTTGACAAGGGCTTCAGCCACCTCTGTCTGGAAGACGGATAGTTTCATGGGCTTTGTCTGGAGCAGCTGGCAGTGTCGCTTGTACCAAAGCCAGGCGTTGACAACAGTGAAGGAGATGGTGTGCAGGAAGATGTACATATACCACCTGCGTGATTTCATGGGAAACTTGTAAAGAGCTGTCAGACCATCAAGGAGATCCACCCCACCCATGAATTTATTGTACTCCTGTACAATGGCAGGGCTTTTGACAGTGATGTGCTCCTTCTCCTTTTTGTTCCAGCGGCGAACTTCTGCTTGTGGTTCAGTGCCTTTGTATGACGAGATGAGGTCGACAGTTCTGTTATCAAACCAGCGGACAGCTACAGTGTTTGAGTTGACCTCAACCTTTGTGTCATGTGAGCCTCTTCCCTCTTTTTTCAGTTCCTTCTCACTCTTCAGCTGACATCCCTTTAGCCTGTTTGTGCGCACTGTGCCCACGTACAGCATGGATTTTTCTTTCAAGGTCTTCACAAAAGGCAGATTTGTGAAGAAATTGTCAGCAAAGATTTTGTAGTTCTTTCCTTCTGGCAGCTTTGATGTCATTTGGAGAACAACCTCACCACTCATCCCATGCGGCTTGTGTTCATTTGGTTTCTTTGCGGATGAACCTTGGTAGACATCAAACTGGTATAAAATTCCAGAACTGCCGCATCTTCCCCACATTTTGAAGCCCCACTTGTGTGGTTTCTTTTGCATGTATTGCTTCAATGAAGAGCGGCCTTTGAAAGGTACCATTATTTCGTCGACCGAGTTGTGCTCTTCGGGTGGGATCTTGTCCAAAGCTCTTTGTAAGCCATCCATCCAAGGGCGGATCTTCCAGAGCTTGTCACCCATTTTCTCTTCTTCTCTTACCTGCAGGTTGTCTGCAAAGTGTAAGGTGCTGGCAAGTCTTTTGAACTTTTCTCTGGCCATTGCATCAGCGACAGGAGCATAGCGTGTTGCTGATTCCCAGTATGCCCGCACAGAATAAGCCTGAACAAGACCCATGCGGAGATACATCCCAATGAAGACTTCAATTTCTTTCTTGGTCGTCTTTATCGTGATCCCTTCTTTTTGGATGGAGTAAATATTTGTCTGTATCTCAGCATTCTCCAACATCTCATCAGTGATGAGTTCTCTGAAGTATGCATATGGTGTCTTCAGAATTCCATCATCAGGAGGCTGTTCAAGATCACCTGTGAATGTACAGTCGGGTTCCTGGAAAGACATGTCAGTCCAGATGGGTTTTTGAAGAGCATCTTCCAAATCTGAATCTCCTCCATTCGCCTCTTCTAGCAGGAAAGAAGCAAGGGGCATGTCGTCTTCATCTTCCCAATTGCCATGGTTGTTTTCTTCCTGGCGCATAGCTGCCAAAGGAATATCATCCTCATCATCCCAGTCAGCTGTTTTCCTTTTCCGCTTCCTGTTCCTCTTTCTGTAAGGTGTAAAGGGCTCTTCATCATCTGTTTCTCCTTCCAGTTCTCTGAGTTCTTCTCTGGAGGGAACATACTCATCTTCAGAGGATGGCTCAAACTCACTGTCATCGGTGCCAACAGCATCAAATATATCTTTTATAGGAGCATTGGTTGACATCTGTAGACATAAAAACACACTTTTGAGCATTGAGAACTCTCATAATTATCAATACAATTAAAAAACATGTCCATCTCTACAGAAACAAACTGTTATTTAATTAAAAAAAATGTACAAATTTTGTATAATAAAATGCTAAACAACACCAACAATTATGTATGTGATAGAGTCCAATGACACTAAAGCCCAGTGTTTCACATATGCTACATGGCAAAACAACCAGTGCCTGCTGTAGCATATGTGCTACACCAATCTTTAGCATTCCAGTCTTACAAAACTATGAAAGAATATGAAACTATGACTATATTATATGTTAGTTGCCTTTGTTTCTTAATGAAATAACTTATTTAGAAAGGATGATGGACTTACTTTCAATCAGATCAGGATGGATTTTGTCTGGAGCAGTTTCAGCAGCTGGCAACCTCGTGGAATCATCAAAGAGGAAGTGATGTCAAACTTCCTGGCACCGGCTGCAGGAGAAAGGAATATAACTCTGGCAAGGTTCAGCCTCTTGTGCCAGACTGTACTTGTTTCCCTTGTTGATGCTGCCTTTAGTTTGCTCTACTCAAGACTATTTTTGAAGTGTAGCAGATTTGCTACGTATGGCTCTAGAGGGTTAAGATACATTCTTGAAATTTGGCATGCATTTCTGTCTCTAGCCCAGGAGTCTCCTGATTTATTTTAAAGTAAATCTGACTGTTAGGAAAAAAGTTATTAGACATTACACATTTATTTTATTATAGCGTTTTAGGGACTGCAACCACTTCCAAACCAAAGCCGTACTGAACTTTTTTTTGTTACAAAATTTCACAAGCTAGGCTTAGGAGCACAATAAGACAAAAAAAGAACATCTGGTACATGATTCAGTATTTTTGGTACATTTTTGAAAGTCAAGAAAATTTTCCGAAAATAAAGTCTTTGACTTTCATTATTTCCATTAAACCTACTGCATCTACAGTCTTCTAACATGTCTTATTGTGCTCACCAGCCATTTTTACATCTATGTACCAAGTTTTATCAAATTATCTTCACTCAAACCCGTGATACAACGTTCCTAAAGGAGGACGTGACTCAAAAAATGTCAATTTGAGAAAACGGACTTTAAAGTTAACGTTAACAAATCCTCTGTGTTACCAATATATAAGTTGCTTCAGACTCCAATCCTGGCAAATATTGCTTACTGTGAACATTTTGCGACACAGCCTGTCAGTTTTTTCAGCAATTCTGGCCAATGCTGACCTTTCAGAACTTCCCAGGAGCATACACAGTCCCTTCCTGTCCTCGCTGTGCTTCTCTCTCTTGACGGTGAATCGCCTCGATGGCCTTCCGGCGGACTTTGCCCTGCTCAGATGTTTTTTTTGTGGCAGACTTCACTCTGCTGGTGTCGGCTTTCTCCACAAACTCTTCTAGACTGGATCCCCCCTTGAGCTCCAGTTCTGTCAAGACATCCAGGAGGGCAGTGGACCCCTTGTTGAAGCGCTGAACGGAGACGGATACAGCTGTATCCACAGTGCGCCAACTGGTCTCTCCTTTGGGCAGGACCTCCAAACCATGGAGTGGAAACTTTCATTTGAGTTTTGGGTTTTTCCACTCAAGCATCTTGACAGAAGCTGGGGATCGCCGAGCCGCTTGTAGACTGGGACCATGGCAGAGAAGACGTCTCGAGGTAGGGGCTTGGAGTGAGGCGGTTTCTCTACCCCGTTGGCTTCTGCCCTCTGGTAGAAACACCAAGACTGTTTGCCAGGGGGGCATCGGGAATGGTGAGTGTCATCATCTGTGCTGGAGGAGTGGAAAAAGGAAGCCCACACAGCATTTTCCATGTCCTTCAAGTTACCAGCGTTGTCCTTGATTGCCCGTCCGTAGTAGTTGGTCAGTTTTTTTATTCGGTCTTCAGTCAGTCGTCCACGTCCTCCAATTGGTTCTTGCTGGGCCTTCTTCTTTTCAACGAGGTTTCTCAGCTCTGTCCCCATTCTTTTCATCACGTGGTTGACACATTCTATCTTTTGTATGGGTATGTCACCATATGGTTTCGCCTCTTGGACTCTGCTGTGTGCTTTTCCATCACCATCTCCAAGCATCTCTGTGTATCGGAAGCGGTGGAGGTTGATGGAATGCTGCCACATGATCACAGCTGCTTCAAATTCCATGGCGCCGGAAGAACATTGGATTGTTTTCTGGCACTGGCCCTCATGCTTTTTCATCCACTCATCGTACTTCGGTGAGTCAGGTTTAGGCCCAGTGACACATGCTCTGCAGTAGTTGGACAAGGTGACATAATCCAGAATGAGGCCTGAAAAAATTTCAATGACACTGGCTATGCCATTGTGAGAGGTTCGGCCTCGCTTGTGCCAACTGCCATCAAAAGAGACTGAGATGTTGAGACAGCCATCTTCATCAGGTTCACCCATCTGCATTGACCGGTACATCTCTCGAACATGGTCAGCGGCTTCTTGAAGATGGGTGGAAGCTGCATGGGTTGATCCTTTGTGGAGAGTTTTCTGGTAATGCTGCCAGGTTTTTTCGTGCATGGGTCGAGGAAGATCTGACATCGCAAAGAAACGGCAAAGTTGTGAATATCCAATGCCACACACACTGGCACTGGTTGCGATCCTCCTGTTGTCTTGACCCGTGTAGGTGGTGCCGGTACTGGATGAAGACATGGTTTCATTCATCACCTTACCACAACTGGGACACCTGGCTGCCAGGTAGCAAGATGAACCCATTCGGCGAGCCTTGTCTTCAAACAACTGCACCTGAAAATAAAATGGAATAGTTAATAACCCATCCGGCGAGCCTTGTCTTCAAACTGCTCCTGAAAATAAAATGGATTAGTTAACAAGAGCTCTTCAATAAATGTTGTTTCTCCACCTCCTTTGTTCAAATGTTTTTTTGTTTTTTTTTCCAAACTGTTTTCTTTCTCTCTCTCTCTCATAAAGTCATGTGCAAACACATACAGTTGGGAAAAAAAACTGTAAAAGTAAAAAAGCCCTCTTTTACCCACCCACCCCCCTTCCACACACACACACACACACACACACACACACACACACACACACACTAACACAAACACACACCCTTCCATATGCACAGCACAGCACACACACACACACACACACACACACACACACACACACACACACACACACACACACACACACACACACACACTTCCATATGCACAGGCACACACACACTATCAACTTCCATACCGCCCCTCAGCCCTCTCAAAAGGTAAGCTTGTGTTCTCACCTGCTTCTTGCATGAGCTGCACTTGAGTCCCTTCAGTAAAGCAGAAACTGCTCTCAGGTCTCCCAGAAAATTGCCGTCCACACTCCAGTCTTCTTCCGTTCGCATCTTTTTCATGTCAGATGAAGTTGGTTCATTTGAAAATCTTTTCAAGGCTTGGAGTTTTGTGGATGATCGTATCACCGGCACACTCGTATCCACCGGCACACTCGTATCAGGTCGCGATGGTCCTGGCTGTGGATCGGCAACTATTTCTGACAATCGCGGCACTGCTGTCGCTGTTTTTCTGCCTTTCCTCTTCTTTTTGCCAAATCGGTGCTTAGTATCCACTTAGTTGCTGGCATTTTGCACGCCTCCTGTGCTGTCACTTGTAATGGTTCTCTGTATGGGATGTCTCTTCTCTTCCTTGGATGTGGTGATTTAAATCCAAATGCTGTGGAAAACTTTGTTCCTTGGTCATATAACCAACTGGTTGCCTTCATTGCTTTTTGCCCAAAGATCATGTTGGTTGGTTCATCATCTTTGACACTGTCTACATCACTGGGTTTTTTGTCCATTCCCACGTTGTACACAATTGACCAAAAGTTTCTCATTATGTTCTCCAACTTTGTATTGTCCTTTGGAAACGAAAACTTCATCTGGGCCTGTGTCTTCTCGTTGTTGTTTAAAGTCTTTGTTGCAAATTCCACAAATTGTATCAGTTTTGGCCAGAGGTATGCTATTCCCACGTCAGTAGCTGCACATGCCCAGTTGTGTGATACTCCTCTTGATCTGAAATGTCTCAAGTATCTTGTCACTGCATCTTTTAACACCTCCGTATATAGTTCCTTTGTGTTTGTTCTTGTATGCACACTTGACTGTGATTGACTCATGTCAAATGTTATGTCTCCCAGGAAGGCTTGTGTTGCTGTCAGTCTGTTTGTTCCCATGTCCATATCGACATCGTATGTGTCAAATGATAACGGAAACTGTGGATTCTTTTCTCCGTTGTATGTCTTGAATGTTTCATCATCGTACCATGTCTTGTACGTTGTTGTACTTGGTACTTTGAGTTGTGTCAGGAAGTGTAGTCCTTTGGCTGCCATGTTCACAAATCTCCTGGTTAAGAATGGAGCCGTTGTTGTGTCTTCCCAGTCTATGTCTGGTCTGTCTGCATTGTAGTTTTGCTTCAATCTTTCTGCATCATCTATTGCTGTTAGTCTCTCTGCCATTGGAGTTGGTCTTGGCTGTATGTCTTCCAGGTTTGTTGGCTGTGTCTTTGATCTCTTTCCTCCTGATGGTGGTACTCTGTGTGTTTCTATATCTTTTCTCTTCATTGGTGTTTCTCTCCTCTGTTCCAGTCTTGTTCTTGTTTTTTTTGTGTCAATATCTCTCATCATTGTGTCACTGAATGGTTTCACATACTCCACTTTTGTCATCATCTTAGTGAGTTCTAGCACATCTTTTATGCTCTGTACTTTTCCTCCTGACCCTATGTATGCATCGTTCCAGTCACTTTGGTTTTCTGATATCGCATCACCGTTTACCAGAAATTTTGTCATCACTCCGTCCAGTGGTTGATCTGTTTCCCATCCTGTTCTTCCCATCAACTCGACTGTTATTGAGTAGCTTGCTTCAAACCTGATCTTGTGATGTAACAGATTGTTTTGGTCATCATATGTGTTTGGTACATACAGTAGTAAGTTAGGAATCGGATTACTAAATCCACTGCATACCTGTGTTTGAATTGGATACCATCCTCTGCTCTCACCCACTGTTCCTGTGTTTAAGTCTTTGCTTACTGTCCATGTTCTGTCAATGTAGTTCTTGTTTGGCATCCAATATGGCCAGTTTGTCTCCATGTGTAGCCATCTTGGTGTCACTAGTTGGTATGCACTGCTCCTGGCGTATGCTCCCATCAGCTGGTCATGCATAGTCATTTCTCCCATCAGGTGATACTCATCTTGGTACTGGTTTCTCAGCATCCATTCTGGGTATGACAATAGCATCCAATTGCTATCATCTGATGGCGCTCTGCTCCATTTGAAGTTGAATGGGTTTCCCTGCCCTGGTCTGTATACCACTGATGGTAGGTTGTTTCTGTCTGTGTAGCCGTGTCTTACGTCTGCTCTTGATCCCCAGCTTATCTCTGGTAGTCTGATCGTCTCTGTGTTGAGTTCCTGTGCTGATGTTATCCAGTCTGGTCCATTGCTGTCCACTTCAAAGTCCCAAAATTTAACAAAGTTTTCTGGATTGCTAAACCTCTGTATTGTGTCTTTATGGACTCTCATGTAGATCTGGTTGTTTGGAACTAATGATGGTATCATTGTCCCGTTGGCGCTGATTGCCTTACTCTCGTAGCTCTGACCGTTGCTGAAAGTTATACTTATAGCCTTAGGTCTCCAGGCAGCGTACTGTTTGGTATGCTTGAGCCATAGAGAGCCCACCACATAGTTTTGCAGATGGCTAACAGGCACAGCACAGAGACCGCTCCTATGACCATATCCGTCTCTCCCAATGTACACTGCAGGCGTGTTGTAGTTCTCGATCTCGAAGATGAAGTTTCTCTTGAAGCTTTTAGTAACATAGTTGTTAGGACTAGTGTTAGCACTAGTAACAGTGCTGTCAACTCCCGCCATCTCAACTGATTGCAACCAGGTTTCGACCCTTCTTTTAAAGGTGTTTTTGGCCAATGGCTCTTTTACACGTCATCAACTTTAATCTTGACGTATTCTCAATGTTCACTCGCATTCATACTTCGCGGATTTTGGTTTTTCCGCTCCCTCCTCCTTCTCCCCCTTTCTCTTCTGCCCGACATGGTTGTCCCCATAGATATGGACGTTTGTCACGTTGTTGCTGCAGATTGACAGGCCATCTGGCATGTCCTCCTCGTCCGTCTCTGCAATCACCAGTGGCTCCTCAGGCTGGTGCTCGGTTGGTGGCGTGTCCCCATAGATTTGTAGCAGTTGTTCCCTCGTCTCGAACTCAGGGTCCTGGCTGTAAGACGGGTCCCCCGGGAAGATCATGCGTTGTACGAAGTGAGTGAGTTCCCACTCCGTTTTGGTCTTCCCGTACCTCTCTTCAAACTCGTAGTCGGACAGGTCGTCTATGTCCCACATTGCGTCTGCTGAGGCGTCCATCTCCAGTTGTTCCTCCTGCGTGTAGGCCCCCAGTTGTTTGCAGTCTGCCTTGGTTGGGCTGTCTTGTATCTCTTGACCGTAGGCTCCGTTGTACCTCTTCTCCCCAGCGTGTTGTTGCAGGAAGGCCCTCAGATCATGCGTATTGAGCTGCCTGGACATCCGGCACTTGTATGCTGCTGCAAACCTATGCATGATAGACCGGTTTTTCATCGCGCTTTCCTCTGAACTGCAGTACTTCCAGGGCATGTGGTTTGTCGCCATTACAACTGGGGTACGTTTCATTGTTGCCAGGTTCTTGAACTTAATGTTCACTTTAGTAACCTCTCCTCCCATCACTTGCTTGTACTGCTGAGCAGTCTCTGCAGTGATCATCGGCTCATCGTGAAACAATACCCTTTTGTTGCTGCAATCCCCAAAGGGAAAGCTCTGGTTATTATCCACACGCCCCCAAAGTACCGCAGTGCATATGAGGTTTGCGAACAATGTCTTTCCGGTGTTAGATGGCCCATAGAAAATCAGGGTGTTGATCTTCTTCTTCCCGCAGTTCAGTATTGCCATGACATCTCTGGCCAGATCCTCAGGACATATCCCATTCATCATGCAGATATGTTCCAACTCAAGAACCCCCGCACGCAACTCTGCATCAGAGGGCTTGCTCTCGTTGTTGTCCTCACACCACTTGTCTAATAGCTTCCCATAAGCTGTCTGTAGTGTCTCTTGCTGTATGAGCTCAGTAACTGACCTCAGCATCGAGTCGAAGTTCGATGCGTTCATCCACCTAAGTTTGGTCTGAACCTCTAACTTGTCAACAACATCGAGTAATACATCCTCATCATGTACAATTTAAACATTTATAGTTTTAGTAACTCCATCTTTTGCCGCCATAAACAGCACTGCATTGTCTGGTACCTCCAAACTCTTGTCCACATCTGCTCTCTGGTCTTGCGGGGGGTCCATGATCATCAGGTTCATTCTGAATGTTGTACACCTTGTAATGTCTGCCCAGTGCTTGACACATTCTTCATCCATCATTTTGTTCTTTTGTGCCATGAGTTTTAGCGTTGCTTTTACATTGTCTGGTACGTTGTCCCACAGCTCTGGTACTGTCAGTTGATTTGGAAATGCGTATGTGAGGTCTGCTGTTCCCATTGAACTATCTTGTAAGTACACATAGTCTGTAATGTACTTGTGATGTCCTGTCTGCTCCCATTCTTTGTTTAGATGTGAGTACACTGATCTTTGTGTCAATGCATGTAATAGACTTTCACCATTGACGTTATACATATTTTGTATCTTTTGTCTTGGTGTAAACACATCTCCCAAAGAATCAGGCCATGTTACTGGATATCCAAGCTGTGTCATGTATATCCACAAGTAGGCCTCTTGTGCTGTTACTTGTAGTGGTTCACTGTATGGTATGTCACTTCTTTTTCTTCTGTGTGGCGACTTCATTCCAAATGGTAGTGAAAACTTTGTACCTTGGTTACTCATCCATGATGTAGATTTTATGGCTGCTTCTCCAAATATCATGTTTGTTGGCTCTTCATCTCTAATGCTGTCCACATCACTTGGCTTTCTCTCCATGCCCACGTTGTACACAATTGCCCAGAAGTTTCTCATAATGTTTTCAAGTTTAGTATTGTCTTTTGGAAACGAAAACTTCATCTGTGCTTGTGTTTTATCTGCATTGTTGAGTGACTTAGTAGCAAATTCCACAAATTGTATAAGTTTTGGCCATAAATACGCTATTCCCACATCTGTAGCAGCACATACCCAATTGTGTGAAATTCCTCTTGTTCTGAAATGTCTTATGTAGGCTATCACTGCATCCTTTAATGCCACTGTGTACAGTTCCTTTGTGTTTTTTCTTGTATGTGGACTTGATTGCGATTGGCTGAAGTCAAACACCAAGTCTCCCAAGAATGCCTGTGTAGCTGTCAGTCTGTTGGTTCCCATGTCCAAGTCCACATTGAATGTGTCAAATGATAATGGAAACTGTGGATTTTTCTCATCGTTGTAAGTTTCAAATGTGTCATCGTCATACCATGTTTTGTAGGTAACTTGGCTCTGAGTCTTCAATTGCGTCAAAAATTGTATTCCTTTCAATGCCATGTTCGGAAATCTCTTTGTGAGGTATGCGAATGTCGATGTATCTGACCAATCTATATCCGGTCTGTCTGCTCTGTAGTTCTGTCTTAGTCTTTCTTCATCGTTTATTGCTGTTAGTCTTTCTGCCATTGGTGATGGTCTTGGTTCTGTGTCTTCTATGTTTGTTGGCATTGTCTTTGCTCTTTTCCCTCCTGATGGTGGTATCCTGTGTGTTTCTATGTCTTTTCTCTTCATTGGCGTTGTCCTCATCTGTTCAAGTCTTGTTCTTTGCTTTTTGTTGTCGATGTCTCTCATCATTGTGTCACTAAATGGTTTGACATATTCCACTTTGGTCATTAGTTTGGTGAGTTCAAACACATCTTTTATGCTCTGAACTTTTCCTCCTGATCCTATATATGCATCGTTCCAGTCACTCTGGTTTTCAGATATTGCATCACCATTAACGAGGTAGTCTGTCAACACTCCATCCAGTGGTTGGTCTGTTTCCCATCCTGTTCTTCCCATTAGCTCAATGGTTATGGAGTAGCTTGCCTCAAATCGGATCTTATGGTGCTGTAGGTTGTTCTGGTCATCGTACGTGTTTGGTACATACAGTAGTAGGTTAGGAATGGGATTACTAAATCCACTGCATACCTGTGTTTGAATTGGATACCATCCTCTGCTTTCTCCCACTGTTCCTGTGTTTAAGTCTTTGCTTACTGTCCATGTTCTGTCAATGGGGTTTTTGTTTGGCATCCAATATGGCCAGTTTGTCTCCATGTGTAACCATCTTGGTGTCACTAGTTGGTATGCACTGCTTCTGGCGTATGCTCCCATCAGTTGGTCATGCATAGTCATCTCTCCCATGAGGTGGTACTCGTCCTGGTACTGGTTTTTCAGCATCCATTCTGGATATGATAGTAACATCCAGTTACTGTCGTCTGATGGCGCTCTGCTCCATTTGAAGTTGAATGGATTCCCCTGTCCTGGCCTGTACACCACTGATGGCAGGTTGTTTCTGTCCGTGTAGCCATGTTTTACGTCTGCTCTTGCTCCCCAGCTGATTTCTGGTAGTCTAATTGTTTCTGTGTTGAGTTCCTGTGTAGATGTTATCCAGTCGTTCCCGTCACTGTCCACTTCAAAGTCCCAAAATTTAACAAAGTTCTCTGGGTTACTAAACCTCTGTATGGTGTCCTTGTGGATCCTCATGTAGATCTGGTTGTTTGGAACTAGTGATGGTATCATTGTTCCGTTGGCACTAATTGCTTTACTTTCGTAGCTTTGCCCATTGCTGAATGTTATACTTATAGCCTTAGGTCTCCAGGCAGCGTACTGTCTTGTGTGTTTAAGCCATAAAGACCCCACCACATAGTTTTGCAGATGGCTAACAGGCACAGCACAGAGACCGCTCTGATGACCATATCCGTCTCTCCCAATGTACACTGCAGGCGTGTTGTAGTTCTCGATCTCGAAGATGAAGTTTCTCTTGAAGCTTTTAGTAACATAGTTGTTAGGACTAGTGTTAGAACTAGTAACGGTGCTGTCAACCCCTGCCATGTCAACTGATTGCAACCAGGTTTCCACCCTTCTTTTAACCCTTTCACTCCCGCACTCCGGTCACCAGCATCCTGCATTGCCAACCATGTTAGCAAAGCAAAAACTGAACCCTTTGATTCCCTCACCCTATCTACCAGCTTCCTGCAGGAAGCTGGTGGATAGGGTGAGGGAATCAAAGGGTTCAGTTTTTGTAGTTGGTAGATAGGGTGCGGGAGTCAAAGGGTTAAAGGTGTTTGTGGCCAATGGCTCTTTTACACGTCATCAACTTTATTCTTGACGTATGTACAACGTTCACTCGCATTCATACTTCGCGGATTTTGGTTTTTCCGCTCCCTCCTCCTTCTCCCCTTTCCTCTTTTGGCTCACGTGGTTGTCCCCGTAGATGTGGACGTTGGTGACGTTACCACTGCAGATAGACAAGCCATCAGGCATGTCCTCTTCATCGGTCTCGTCTATGACCAATGGTTGTTCTGGCTGGTGCTCTGTAGGTGGCGTATCTCCAAAGACCTGTTGCAGTGACTCTCTCGTCTCAAAGTCAGGGTCCTGGCTGTAGGAAGGGTCCCCAGGGAAGATCATGCGTTGCACAAAGTGCGTGAGTTCCCAGTCCGTCTTTGTCTTGCCATACCTCTCTTCGAACTGATAGTCCGAGAGGTCGTCGATGTCCCACATGGCGTCAGCGCTTGCGTCTAGTTCCAGTTGTTCTTCCTGGGTGTAAACGCCCAGCTTTTTGCAGTCCGCCTTGGTTGGGCTGTCCTTAATCTCCAAAGGCTGAGGGTTTTGTGGAAAATCTTCGCCAGCATGCAGTGAACTTACACGATCGAACGGCATATTGACCGTGGCACCTTCACCCCTCTCACGACTCCATCCAAAAGTATCGGCGGCGGCGAAGTCGCGATCGTTTGCGGCCTTATCTAAGTTTCTCAGATCGCCAGCATGCATCAACTCTTGCAGGTCGATCTCTCCATTATCTTCCCCAACTGCTTGTAAGTTTGCATCAGCGAAGAAATCTTCAAAAAAGTCGGCAAAGATGTTGCGTTCATGTGGAGCAGTCATACTAGCAGCCATCTTGAACAAGAAGTTACACAACGCCCAGTGCCGTGTATTATTGACTATCGTTCACCTAAAACTTGCTTGGAAACTTGAAAATACAGGTTCCTGGGCCTCACTAACACATATGGAAAGGACTGATAGAGCTAAATGCTTGTTTTCGCACTCAAGAACGGTAAGCCAACTGCTCAAAGAGACCTACCCTTCAGCGCGACTTATGTCGTGACTACCACTGACAGCGTCCGTGAAGTTCCGCGACATATGACGCGACAACCAGCGCAAGGGTTAGTAGTAAGGAACAGTAGCACTGGGTTGGGTATGACGAGATCGCATATTAGTAACCAACTGTGGCACGGGATTGGGTGCGATCTCGTCGCATAATAGCAAAGAGAGAGTTAAGAAGCTGCCATCAGTGAGGTTTGGTGGGGTCGGGGACAGACTTGTCTACAAAACAAACTTCAACAAGCTTGCAAAATTTGTGGTTTTTGCGCATGTAGAGACCCCCTCGCCGAGCTGACCTCGCAGCCTTCTTCGATAGGCCAGGCCAACCTTGGCGAGTGGGCTCCCTGCCTCATCCCAGGCTTTTGCAAGCTTGCGAACATGACTTTAAAGTTTCCTTATCTCTCTTCGTTTTAAGCCTATAGAGGTGGTTCCGTAGGACCTTACAGGGGGAGGGAGTCACTTTTTCAGGTGTATTTTCTTTGAGGGTTACTTGGACCTCCATGTCTTGCACTGCCTGGTGCCGCAACTCCTCCCTCTCGGCCTCCTTCTTGGCATAGTATCTCGCTCTTTGTTTTTCGAGTATACGGCGTTTCTTCTGGGGCCCCTGTTTACTTCTGCTCCTCCTTTGATACTCGCGGTTTTTCCGCTTCTTCTCCTCCACCTTCTCTGCATCATGCCGTGTCACTCTTTGTGTCATGCCAGCAGCCTCAAGTTGTGCTGCTTCCTTCTTCTTCTTCTCCTCCCTGTAGACATAATACAGAGTAAAATTTAGAATATTTAAAAAACAACTTTGTATTGAAATCTTAGAGTGAAGGAAATTAACCTATCTGCAAAAAGGCTGAACATGCCTGATGAAGTCAAAGCACAGCGCCCTGGCAGGGACACTTTTGTTTGTTTTAGGGTTAATTTAAGGCATCTTCTGCAAGAAAAATTCACTTTGGACAAAAAGAAACCAATCTGAGGAAAATTGTGATTTTACAGAAGAAAAAGTGGATGAAAAAAACGCATGACGTAGGAAGTGAAGATGAACAAAAAGGCTGCAATCAGCCTTTCAGCTGAAGTTCTGATGCCTGCATATGACAAGCTTGACGGCAACCTGCACTGAACCGAGAAAACAGACACAAGAAACACTGACGGCTTTATTAGAAGAGACTATAAATGTCCCATGGCGTTGGAGACCTGGGGTGCATTCATGACCTGATTTCTTGGATCAGATGCTGAAAGTTCAGTGCTGAAAAATGGCATGTTTTAGTTGAGTTTGACTTGCAGAAATAAATGAAGTTAGGAAGAACAAAAAAAGACAGCAAACTTACAAATCCTTGTGCTGTCGTTTCAGCTCCTGTGCTAGGTAGTGCTGTTTTACAGGATCTTCTTTTGGCAAAGTTTTAATCCTGGCACGGCGCATCCTGTTTTTCTCCGCTTTCATCTCTAATTCCGCCTTGTATTTGTCCGGATTGTTCATTTTCATCCGCTCCCGTCGTCTCGGGCATTTCTCGGCATTTGTCAAGGGCATTGTAGGCTATGTAACAAAAGACAATCACAAAATAGTAGCATACTTTGATAATTTTGAATGAATGATAGGCACGTGACCGTCTCCGTAAACATGGATGTTGGTTACGTTCCCCGAGCAGATGCTGAGTCCGTCAACCGTGTCTTCCTCTGCAGCTATCTCCATGACCTCAGGCACCAGGCGTCCCTCACTGTTCAGCTTCAGGGGTGTGTATGGAGGATCAGAAGGTGAGTATGGCTCGTCTTGTGCCATGTCACCAGGTATGACCCACCTTTGGACAAAGTACTTTTCCTCGTACTCTTTCTTGGTAAGCCCGTACTTCTCGTTGAACTCGTAGTCGCTCACGTCATCCAGATCCCAAAGTGCCTCGTCTCCCAGTTCCTCCGTGTTCCAGTTTTCCTGCAAATAGCCCATGTCTCTGCAATCGGCCTTCGTCTGGTACTCTTCCGTGGGTGTTGACGTTCTGGGTAGTCTGTGATGGTTGGCTCCACCCCGTACGCCCCATTGTACCTGTCTGGATGACAAAATTTCACTAAGAAAGCCCTCATGTCATGAGGAGTGAGCTGCCTTGTCACCCCACACTCGTACTTAGAGAAAAACATGTGGATCCTGGCTCGGTTCTTCATTGCAGTCTCTTCTGAACTACAGTACTTCCATGGCCAGTGGTTTGTGGCCATGAAAACAGGTGTCCTCTTCATGGTTTGTAGTGCCCGGAACTTGATGTTAACCTTGGTCACTTCACCCCCCATCACCTGCTTATACTGCTGGGCTGTCTCTGCAGTAATCATAGGCTCGTCATGGTACAATACCCTTTTGTTAGAGCAGTCTCCAAATGGGAAGGATTGGTTATTATCCACCCTACCCCACAGCAGTGGAGTGCACAGCAGGTTGCAGAACAGTGTTTTTCCTGCGTTTGAAGGCCCATAAAAGATGAGCGTGTTCACCTTTTTCTGGGTACAATTCATTATAGACAGGATGTCACAGGCCAGCTGGATAGGATTAACATTATTGTTCTTGCAAATCTTTTCCAGCTCGTCCACCCCCTCACGGACCTCTGCCTCAGTTGCTGGTCTACTGTCGCTGTGGTCATCACACCACTTGTCCAAGAGCTTACCAAATGCTGCCTGAAGTGTCTCTTGCTGAATCAGTTCAGTAACAGACCTTAGCATGCTATCAAAGTTCCCTGCGTTTAGCCACCTCAGTTTTGTCTGAACGTCAACCTTGTCGTTCCACTCCTCTACATTTGAAATGTTGTGAAGCTGACATGTACTGTACAGATTCATTGGAGTCAGTTTGATCATATGCATCGACTCCTTCTTCTTGCTTGCTAACACTACATCGTCATCTGTGGTGTTCGTCCACATAGTGTTAAATCCCTTATCTTCTGTGATTACTGCTATGTAATCGTTCTTCAGGTAGGCGAAAAAGGCCTTCCAGCTAGATTTCAGCTGTTGTGTTCACGTACTGGAGCAGGAATCGCCCCAGAAGTTTTTCCACATGACGGTTGAAGTCCCTAGTCCAGTTTCCTGGATTCTTACAGGTTGTACATCCGATATGCAGATGGTACTGCCCTCTTATCCCCCCCTGTTGTAACACAGCTATGTATCTCCCCTTCACCACTTGTTTGGCCTCCTTAACTCTTAGTCTCATATAGTGAGCTTCCTGTTTCACTGTCCAGTTCATAGAAGAATCTGGCAAAAATGGGCTGGAAATGGGTAGGTCCCTTTTATATGTGATAACGTATTTACTACTGGGCAGATTATCATGAAACTTTGGGATAATGTGGGTATTTGATTGTTGTGCATGTTGAATATTTTGTTTTGTACATTGGTGTCATATTTCAGTGTCATGTGACTGTTTTACCTGCGATTATTACCTAATTTCAGGTATATCAAATAAAACAATAAAAACAACAACTGTGAGAGTGGTGTTTGCTTTTATATTGGTACAATAGACAGCAGAAATGACCAAACAAACAGAAATCATGCATTTTCACTGACCATGATACTGTGCTGGACAGGTGAGTAATGCTCCAATTATGTCACAATTTTCAAAACACATCACTGATGGCCACAGAACAGGAAATAATCCAATGCACAATTGTCTGAATAAAAGTCACACAGTCACTTCAGTTGAAGAATACTGAGTTCACTGTACACTACACTGCTTATATTATAGCACTAGACTACTTTGTTCTTCTTTTTTTGTCACACATTATGTAATAATTACAGGTAACACAGGTAAGCTACATAAGAAAAAAAGACTTAGAAAAAAACCCCACTGACACAGCCTGGGGAAAATTACTGAACTACTGCTGGTATTTGTGAAACTGAGCAAAACAGCCTCTGTCCTGCACAATGCAATACACAAACGCTTGCACTCCCAAGACGTCTGGATCTTGTTTCCTGCAGGCGTACGTTCAGGGCCTTTTGCGCAGAGGACGCAGTTCCGAAGACCCCGCTTGGTTTCTATTTTGGTGGCTGCATGAATGGTGGGTGACTTGATGACTGGTTCTTGTGGAAATACTGGGGCATGTCTCTTTCTGGAGCTGAAGCCATTGGTCAGTCCCCTGGCGACCTGCAGCTGGAACAGCTTGTGAGACAGTGGTTTGGGGCGTGGTCCACCTGGTGCCTCCTTGTGCAGAATGTAGGCGTTGATCATAGTGACATCGCAGAAAAACCAGAACACATACTTCCACCATTTGTTGGCCCTGGCAGCAATCCCATAGTATGATCTCAACTGGTCATTCTTATCCACAGCATTGTAGTTTTCGCTGTATTCCTGGATAGCTATGGGCTTCAGGTACGTTGTGTCTGGTTGTCCGCGACGCCCCTTCCGGGTCCGCTGGATGTTGCCAGTTCTGTTGGCAGTGGACAGAACATTCACTTGCCTTTTCTTGTCAACCCAGCTGACAGCCAGCAGTTTTCCCTTCTTCATCTTCTGCATTTCACCACTTCTTGTCAGTCTGGTCCTCTTCACAGCATCTGGTAAACCACGCCGATTCAAACGCACTGTCCCACAAGAGTATGTTTTTTTTCTGAGCAGTGTTTCCATCAAGCCAACAGATGTGAAGTAATTATCAAAATATATGTGGTGGTGTTTTTTGTAGTATGGCTGGACAAGGTTGGTGACTGCTCTGGTGCCAAGAGGAAGATTTTCTTCAACCCTACACTCTTTTCCTGTGTAAACATTGAAGTCAACCAGGTAAAAAGACTCGCAGTCAGCAAGTGCCCATGCCTTGATCCCCCACCTGGTTGGTTTTGATGGCACATATTGAAGAAATGAGCACCTTCCTTTGAATTTCACCATGGCCTCATCCACTGCCATGTTTTTGTGGGGCTTGTAGTGTTCTACAAATTTTTTTTTTGCATTTTCTATGACGGGTCGCACCTTGTGCAGTTTGTCATGATGTGGGCTGGTCCTTGGAGGATTTGTGGTCGAATCATTCAGGTGGAAATATTTTGTTATTTCTTCATATCTGTTGACTGTCATTATTTTTGCAATGGACTGTTGGCGAAGTTCTGGCTCCCTGCTCCAATAATCTCTGTAGCTTGGCAAAGTAATAATCCCCATATAAAATAAAATTCCGACATATGCTCTCAGCTCTTCCGCAGTCACAGGTGTGAAATTTTGGGCGCCCTGTTGTTCCGCGTACAAGTTGGTTTGTTCGACGAAACTTTCGAACAGTGACATCGGAAATAACTGGTAAAAGTAATCTACAGGCTGTGCAGTGAATGGTAAAGGTTTTGTAGGCCCGGTTCTTGCATGGAATTCAGTAATTTCGTGATCTTCCACATCGTCAGTCCAGTCGTCGTCGTCAAGCTGTTCCTGAAAGCCGCTACTGGAAAACCTCGTACTATTAATATTTGAAATTGTCCATGGTAGGATGTATGATTGTAAATGTGTTGTAAATCGTAAAAATAAAGAATAGCCAGCCCTGGCCCTTTTGATCACCAATCATGGTGATCAGCCGTTCTGTGTTTAGTTCCTGTCTTGCTGTAATCCACTCGTCTTCGTTGCTGTCTACTTCTACATCCCAGAACTTAACAAAGTTTTCAGGGTTACTGAATCTTTGAATGGTATCTTTGTGAATCCTCATATAGATCTGGCTGTTTGGAACCAGTGCTGGTATCATTGTACCGTTTGCGCTGATGGCCTTGCTTTCGAAGCTCTGTCCGTTGCTGAACACTATGCTGATTGCTTTGGGTCTCCAGGCAGCGTACTGTCTTGTATGCTTGAGCCATGTTGAACCCACCACATAGTTCTGTAGGTGACTAACAGGCACAGCGCAGAGACCGCTCCTATGGCCATATCCGTCTCGCCCAATGTAAATGGCAGGCGTGTCGTAGTTTTCCACCTCGAAGATGAAGTTTCTTCTGAACGTCTTTGTGACATAGTTGTTGGGACTAGTGTTAGCACTAGTAACGGTGCTATCAACTCCAGCCATAATGATCAACTGTTTGCAACCAAGGTATTCACCCTTCTTTTATAGATGTTTTTGGCCAATGGCTCTTTTTCTTTCAACTTTTAATTTTGAACAATGAACAACCAATCACTCGCATTCTTACTCTGTTTTCTTGGCCTTGACCGTCTTCTGTTCCTCCTCCTTCTCGCTCTCGTCTCTGGCTCGTTTTCTTTTTCTGTCACCTCTTCCTTCTATGTAGACGTTTGTCACGTTACCACTGCATATGGACAGGCCGTCAGGCATGTCTTCTTCGTCTGTTTCCTCGACGAGGCTTGGTTCTGGCTGGTGCTGAGTGAGCAGTTCCTCAGGCGTTTCTGCGTACAGTTCTTCCAGCGTGTTTGGTGTTGTGTATATTGTGCGTGTGACATTGTTTTTCAGTTGCCAGTCTTTTTTGTCTGTTGGTACTTTTCCTCAAATTCTGTCACTGATGTCGTCAAGGTCCCACATTACGTCAGCCGATGCGTCTATTTCTACCTGTTCCTGGTGGGTGTAGGTTTGTGCTGCCGGCTTCTTTGGGCTGTCCTCTGGCTGTACCCCGTAGGCAGAGTTGTAGCGTTTGATGCCAGCGTGTTCCAGTAGAAAGGCCCTCAGGTCGTGCTCATTTAGTTGGCGTTTGATGTCACAGGTGTAGGTGGCCCCAAAGCGGTGCATCAGACTTCTGTTCTTCATGGCAGTCTGTTCCGAAGAACAGTACTTCCATGGGAAGTGGTTGGTAGCCATGATCACCGGGGTGCGTTTCATCGTTTGCAGGTTCTTGAACTTGATGTTCACTTTCGTGACCTCACCTCCCATCACCTGCTTGTACTGCTGCGCTGTTTCTGCTGTTATCATGGGCTCGTCATGGAACAAAGCCCTCTTGTTGGCGCAATCGCCAAATGGGAAGGACTGATTGTTATCAACCCTTCCCCACAGCACAGCAGTACAAATCAGGTTGGCAAGTAAGGTCTTTCCAGTGTTGCTGGGCCCATAGAAGATCAGCGTGTTTATCTTCTTTTGCGTACAGTTGAGAATACTCATTATGTCGCTGGCCAGGTCTTTGGGTCTGATGTCGTTTGCTTTGCAAATTTTCTCCAGTTCCTGAACACCCGCACGCAACTCTTCCTGTGATGGCATTTTGTCCTGGTTGTTTTGGCACTTTTTGTCTAACAGTTTTCCGTAAGCGGTATGAAGGGTTTCGGACTGAATCAGGTCAGTCACGGAACGCAGCATTGAGTCAAAGTTGCTGGCGTTCATCCAGCGTAGTTTTGTTTGGATGTCGATTTTGTCATTCCATTCCTCTTGGTTGCTGACATTGTGTAAAAGACATGTCTCATAGAGGTTAGCTGGAGTCAGCTTTACCATCTGTACGCTTTGTGATCTTTTGTTTGCTAGTTCGATATCTTGGTCTGTGGTGTTTTTCCACATGGTTTCGAATCCCCTGTCATCTGTAATCATCAGGATATAGCTTCTTTTTAGGTAGGCAAAAAAGGCCTTCCAAGTACTTTTGAGTTGCTGTGTGCCGTTGGCAGCAACTTCATCCCCCCAGAATTTCCGAACATGCCTGTTGAAATCCCGGGTCCAGTTCCCGGGATTTTTGCAAGTAGTGCACCCAATGTGCACATGAAAGTGGTCCCTTACACTGCCTTGTTGCAGGACGGCAATATACCTTCCCTTCACAAGGATTTTTGCTTCTCTGAGAAACGTTCTTATCACGTCCTTGTTTGGCCTTTCGCCCTGAAAATCAAGAACGGTTGTTCTATGATACTGAATAAACTGATTCGTATCGTCCATCCTGCTTTGTGCCATTTTAGAAAGAGTCGCTTGTGTTCCGGAAGTTGGAATGACGGCTCCTCTTTTTGCTCGCGGTTATATAGTGTTTAAACGGAAGTGATGTCATAGCGTCATCGGAAGTGACGTCATTATATGCAAATACGAAGAACATGTTTGGACACGTTTTCCGATCATCTACCGGCCAGGGTTGGTTAATGTTTATTTTTACGATTTACAACACAATCATACATCCTACCATGGACAATTTCAAATATTAATAGTTTAAGGCTTTCCAGTATCAGCTGCCAGGAACAGCGTTGCGTTTTGTGGCACCTGTAGACTTTGGTTCACCTCCTGTACTTTGTCTTGAGGCGGTTCCATCATCATGTGGTTCATCCTGAATGTTGTGCACCTGGTGATGTCTTCCCAGTACTTGATACACTCCGGATCAATCATCGGGTTCTTTGCTGCCATAAACTTCATAATGGCTCTCACGTTTGATGGTACTGCGTCCCAAAATTCTGGAATCTGTAGCTCGTGTGGAAATGCGTATGTCAGGTCTGCTCTGTTTGCCGATCCCACATCTACGTATACGTAGTCTGTAAGGTACTTGTGGTGTGTACTTTGCTCCCATTCTTTGTTCAAATGAGAGTAGACTGCTCTGTTTGTGAGTGCATGTAGCAACGAATCACCATTGACGTTGTAGAAGTTTTGTAGTCTTTGGATTGGTGTCATCACATGTGCTGCTGCATTTGGCCATGTGTCATAGTATCCAACCTCTACACAGTACCACCACAAATAGGCTTCTTGTGCTGTAACCTGTGTTGGTTCCATATATGGTATGTCTCTTCTTGTTCTTCTTTGAGTTGACTTCATTTCAAATGGTATTGAGAACTTTGTGTTTTGTTCAGTCATCGACTTGGTTGCTTCAATCGCCTTGTCTGAAAATATCATGTCTGTTGGCTCTGTGTCCTTTACACTGTCTACGTCACTTGGATTTCTGTCCATTCCTACGTTGTACACAATACTCCAGAAGTTTCTCATCACGTTTTCTAGTTTGACATTGTCTTTGGGAAATGAAAATCTCATCTGTGCTTTTGTTTTGTCATTATTGTTGAATGTTTTTGTAGCTGCTTCCACAAACTGTAATGTTTTTGTAGCTGCTTCCACAAACTGTACCATTTTTGGCCACAGGTATCAACCCTTCTTTTAAAGGTGTTTGTGGCCAATGGCTCTTTTACACGTCATCAACTTTATTCTTGACGTATGTTCAACGTTCACTCGCATTCATACTTCGCGGATTTGGGTTTTTCCGCTCCCTCCTCTTTGTCACCCTTCCTCTTCTGGCCCACGTGGTTGTCCCCGTAGATGTGTACGTTGGTGACGTTGCCACTGCAGATGGACAAACCATCAGGCATGTCCTCTTCATCCGTCTCGTCTATGACCAGTGGCTCTTCTGGCTGGTGTTGTGTAGGTGGCGTATCACCGAAGACCTGTTGTAGTGCCTCCTTGTGCTCAAAGTCGGGGTCCTGGCTGTAGGAGGGGTCCCCAGGAAAGATCATGCGCTGCACAAAGTGTGTAAGTTCCCAGTTTACTATCTCTCTGTCCGGCTGTGGTCCTTCTATGCCTAACACTGTTATCCTATGGTACTGAACAAACTGTGCTGGAAAACTACTACTACTAGTACTAGTCTCCATATCAGAAGTGTAGTTTTGTGCCATGGTAGTTGTAACGCTTGGATGACAAAGTTTAGAATGTCTTAGTTGTGCAGTGTGTGCTGTGTCTTATATACCTTCCTGTTTCTTCACATTTATGCCACATTAGCAAAAAACATGTTAAAACTTGCCTTTTTTTGTTTAACATGTTGTCACTTGTTCACAGCTATTTATAACTTTTTGGTTGCTACTGTAAAGTTATGGCTGTAGTAATATTTGCTGTATTTAGATCTTATTCTGACTGTGTAAGTTCCTGCCTGTCTAGCTGTTGCTGGTTTCTTTTGAGTTGTGTCCACAGTTTGCTTTGGTCATACACTCTGTGAATTTGTCTATACATTTGCTTTTCCATCTCTGTTAAGTTTTTCTTTTGTTTTACCAAGTGAGTCAACATTTCATTTATGCGCTGTCTTTGTCTCATCACCTCAGTCAAAATTCTTTTTCTGCACTCACTTTGTCTGATTTGATCTCTTTGCTGCTGTAAGTATCCTTCCCTGTCCATTTTCATAGTATTGTAGTTGAAAAAACGTTTGTGATCCTTCACTACCTGTTTTACGGTTTCTGCTAAAATGTCTTTTAAAATGTCCTTTTGTCTTTCAATTTGTCTTTGTAATTCTGACATAGTTTCTGTTTGCAGTTCCAACATTACAAGTACTTGCTCCATGTCTTTTAAAGTTGTTGTTTTAATTTATGCTAGTGTCTACAAGTTGCAAGTATGTAGTGTCTACAAGTTGTAGTGCTACTACTGTGTCACTGTCTGGTATATATACTATGTTGTTATACACACACTGCCACCTATCGGTCACCTCTCAACGGTCTTTAACGTTCTCAACGCCTTTAACAACGCCATCAAGATAATCCCCCTTTTATTATCTATGGTCTGAAACTTGGTTTAACAAGTTACTTTAAGGTGACTAGTTCTTTTCTAATACTTCTAATAGAAAAAACGTTTATTTTGTCTAAGTGTGTGTATAGTGTATTGGAGTTACTTCCCTTTATATGTGACGTGTTTTTGTCTTATCTATGACGTCACTTCCGGTGTCTATTAATAGCATATAAATCTATTTTTAGCTTTCTTCTATTATTATACCCTTAAGTGCGGTTAAACATGTGAAGTTTTAGCTTTTAAAATAACATAAGGCGTTAAGCCCCAATGGAATAATTAAAAGCGGTAGAAACAAGCATGTCAGCGCTGGAAATATCATACGGAATCTACAACCAAGGTTTTCACCCTTCTTTTAAAGATGTTTTTGGCCAATGGCTCTTTTTGTTTGAACTTTTAATTGCAACAATAAACACCAATCACACGCATTTTTACTTTGTCTTCTTGGCCTTGGCTGCCTTCTGTTCCCCCTCGTCTTCGTCTCTGGCACGTTTTCTTTTGTTGCCCTGGTAGTTGTCACCTTGGATAGTGATATTGGTGACGTTTCCGCTGCAGATGCTTAGGCCGTCGGGCATGTCATCCTCGTCCGTTTCTTCAACCAGGCTTCTTTCTGGCTGGTGCTGTGTTGTCAGTTCTTCTGGCGTATCACCAAAGATTTCTTCCAGCTGGGTGAGGTCTTGTGTGTCTGTTTTGTCAGCTGTGTACACTGTCCTTGTCACAAAGTTTTTCAGTTGCCACTCTGTCTTTGTCTGTTCATACTTCTCTTGGAACTCTGTATCGGATATGTCATCCAAGTCCCACATGATGTCTGCCGCTGCATCCATCTCGGCTTGCTCCTCGTGGGTGTACGTTTGTGCCGCCTTCTTAGGGCTGTCTTCTGGCTGTTCCCCGTAGGCTGCGTTGTAGCGTCTCATTCCGGCGTGCTCAAGAAGGAAGGCTCTGAGGTCGTGCTCGTTAAGCTGCCTTTTCATGTCGCACTGGTAGGTGGCCCCAAAGCGGTGCATAATGGAGCGGTTTTTCATGGCTGTCTGTTCCGAGGAGCAGTACTTCCAGGGGAAGTGGTTGGTTGCCATAATCACAGGGGTTCTTTTCATTGTCTGCAAATTCTTGAACTTTATGTTCACCTTGGTGACTTCTCCGCCCATGACCTGCTTGTACTGCTGAGCCGTTTCAGCAGTGATCATGGGCTCGTCATGGAAGAGGGCCCTCTTGTTAGCGCAGTCGCCGAATGGAAAGGACTGATTGTTGTCCACTCTTCCCCAGAGGACAGCAGTGCAGATAAGGTTGGCCAGTAGCGTCTTCCCCGTGTTGGATGGTCCATAGAATATCAGAGTATTTATTTTTTTCTGAGTACAGTTCAGAATCTTCATGATGTCATTGGCCAGGTACTCTTCATCAGAGTCAGAATCGAAGAACAACTTCTGCAGTAATTGCTCGGTGGCAGCGTCCATCTTGAAATTTTTCTCAAAAAACTTCGACGAAGTTTGAAAATTTATTGTCAACAAACCACAAGGCAAATGGCGGTAACACAGACAGGAAGAGGAAGGCTAAAGCATGCTGCATTGTGGGATTGCTACTTTCGGATTCACTCTTTTCAACCAATCGAATACAAGCTTGCTGTTTACACTACCTCTCAGTGGGCGCACTGGTGCGCCTACGGCTGTTATCGGCAAAAAGACGCTCGGCGCACCAGTGCGCCTCCGGCGTGCTAAAGGTTAAAGTTAAACGGATTTCCCTGTCCAGGTCTGTATACCACTGAAGGTAAGTTGTTTCTGTCTGTGAAGCCATGTCTTACGTCTGCTCTTGACCCCCAGCTAATTTCTGGTAGTCTAATTGTTTCTGTGTTCAACTCACCAGACGCTGTCACCCAGTTGTCCCCGTCACTGTCCACGTCAAAGTCCCAGAATTTGACAAAGTTTTCAGGATTGCTGAACCTCTGTATGGTGTCCTTGTGTATTCTCATGTATATCTGGTTGTTGAGTACCAGTGATGGTATCATGGTTCCGTTGGCACTTATTGCCTTACTCTCGTAACTCTGCCCGTTGCTAAAGGTGATGCTTATGGACTTAGGCCTCCAGGCTGCGTACTGTCTTGTGTGCTTGAGCCATAAAGACCCAACCACATAGTTCTGGAGATGACATACAGGCACAGCACACAGACCACTGCGATGACCATATCCGTCTCTGCCAATGTAAACTGCAGGCGTGTTGTAGTTCTCAATCTCAAAGATGAAGTTGCGTTTGAAGCTCTTGCTGACATAGTTAGTTGGACTTGTGTTAGCGCTAGTAACAGTGCTATCAACTCCAGCCATATCGACTGTTTGCAATCATCAACTCTCCCTGCTTTTAAAGAAGTTTTTGGCCAATGGCTCTTTTACACGTCATCTTTAATAACGTCAGTCAGACGTGCTATTGCACAATCACACGCAATCACTCGCATTCAAGCTTCGCGGATTTTGGTTTTTCCGCTCCCTCCTCCTCCTCTGCTTTCCTCTTCTTTCCCCCCTCGTAGTTGTCCCCGTAAATGTTGACATTAGTAACGTTTCCGCTACAAATGTTAAGTCCATCTGGCATGTCTTCCTCGTCTGTCTCTGGCACGTTCCAGTCTTCTTCTGGCTGATGCTGCGTTGCCTCTGGTGGTGTGTCTCCAAACACCTGCTGCAAGGCCTCCTTGTGGTGAAAGTCTGGGTCCTGGCTGTAAGAGGGATCCCCAGGCATGATGAGACGTTGCACAAAGTGCTTCATCTCCCACGGCTGTTCCAAACGTGCTCTTTAGTTGGAGAGGCGAGCGGCCTGACCTAGCAGTGACCTGACCTACTTTCAGGCTGTGGGGGCATTCCATCCCACTGACAGCTGTAGTGCCAGCACAGCGCTGTCAGGGAACAAAAATGAGTTAGTTGCTAAACAGTCCCAATTTTTAGAGCGCCTTTCAACAGTCTGTCTGATATGTAAGAAATCGTGTAGCCAATATAAACAGCTTTAGAACAAGACTAAATATGACCAGGTTAGTTCAGTAGGCTACTCTACCAAATCTTGTATAACACATATGTAAATTCATGCAGTAACGTAACTCCGTCACGATCTCAGTTTTCTCCCATAAATGTCAACCCCACTAATCAAGCATTCTAGGTTTTCATGGTCTAACGAAGACGCATTATGCAATCTGTAACACTTCAGCTCCTGTCTTCGCTTATCAGACAAATTTCAATGTTGGCGGGGAAGGAGGGAGCCTCCAGTTAATTACTCTACCATAGCGGCAACTTGACCCGCCCGGTACACTGCCTCTTAGCTGCCGGCTGCAAGAGAAAGTCGACATAGGAGGCCTATAGACTGTTTCTTGTGTGTTTGCACAAAGCCGTGAGAGAGAGATGGGGTGGGGAGGTGGGGGTGCTTGTGTCTCTCTACAAAGGGTGTGTGTGTGTGTTTGAGAGAGAGAGGGAGGGGTTGTGAGTTGGTGAAACAGAGAGACGCTCCCACACACCGGCCTACACCCCTCTACAACCCCCCCTCCCCAATACACTCAGACACAAAGGCAGTTCTAAAGACAGAGAAAGTGAGAAAGAAAGAAACGTGAAACATGAAAAACACTTTGTTATTCAAGGATTGTAGCATTAGGTGCCACAGGACCTCTCTTACAGCTAGTCCTTACTAATCTTCTAATACTAAGCGTACAGACATAAAAGTGAAGAACGAAGAGAAAAGTGGACTGTGGAAGAAAAGAAAAAGAATACTAGCTTTTAAACAGAAGGAAACACAGAAAGCATTAAATAAAGAACGAAAAGAAAAAAAATATAAAGGGAATAAAAAGGAGGATGGTGTGTGTGTGTGTGCGCGCGCACGTGTGTGTGTGTGTGTGTGTGTGTGTCTCAGAGAGAGAGAGAGAGAGAGGGGGGGGACACACAACACAAACTGACACACGCACGCACTGGCACAGACGCACACATCACATAAACACACAGAGACAGACAGACAGACAGACATGCGTCTTCACTTACCAGGTGTCTTTTTCTTTTACGAAAGGGAGGAGGAAAACACAGGTTAAGTACTCCAATGTCACGAGGTTGGCCACTAGACATGATAGACGGGGTTATGGCTGTTCTCACTATATACCGTTTATTAGTTGCATTGGTTTATTTTCCTTTGGGTCCGTCTGTTGGAGTCATATAATACATGAGAGTGGGACACTCAGTCATATTTTGTTCTATTCAGCTCCAGTCTAATAAAGTCTCATCATTTTTGATGAACAAAAGCAACTCCAACATTAAAAAAAATATATCAGCTGCTGTTGTTGTCAATTAAACCTGTCAAATCCAGTTCGGTCTGTACCGAGATTATCACTGTATAGTAGAATGTAACAGAAATCATGCAATGTTGTTTTCAATTCAGCACGATTTGTAATTACATTTTATGACATATTTTATTTCACAACGACCTAGGCCAGCCCATGCTCATGTTTGATTGAAAAAAACCTGATATTACAATCAGTGACATTGTCTTGGCTAATTTTGTGTACACATTTTCACTCTATTTTTTGTGTTTTCTGGTCACTGACAATAGTTCATGAAGAAATACACACACTGAAGATAGATACCGAAAAAAAAAAAACACACACTCACACACACACACACTCCACGTTACTGGAGTAAAAAACTGAAAATAAACACCTTCACTTCAGCAGACACAGTGCACTAAATACTCATTCAATTCCACGTTACTGGAGTAAAAGATTGTGTGCCCCACTCTTATTAGCACCACTTGCTCCACTAAAGAATTAAAATTAATTTCACTGTCTGACTAGCACAGACGATGTGTTGATACGGCAAACATATACCCAAAACGATTGCAAATAAATAGTAAACGACTAAACAAGAAATTCTGAAACTTGGTGTAGTTCAAGACAAGGGAAAATTCTTTTGACTGACAAAAGATAGGCGCCAACAAAACCTTGACTGCACTGTAATCTGCTTCCAAAGAGAGTGAAAAGGCGCCACTTTTTAACAGAGACAAAGAAGGGAAGTACTCCGTGACCTTGATGGTAGGCAGTGGAATGTCTGGCACTGATGCTATCAGGGGTCACGGGCTGGGTCAGCCGCCCGCGGCCTAGCTGTAACTAAACGTGCCGTTTTTCTTCTCTCTGTACAGCCGTGCTCCCATTCTGTCTTGGTCACCCCGTACCGCCCTTCAAACTCGTAGTCGCTTAGATCGTCTATGTCCCACATAGCCTCTCCGGCAGCGTCCAGCTCCATCTGTTCTTCTTGCGTGTACACCCCAAGTTGTCTGCAGTCGGCCTTTGTTGGCGTTTTGTCTTTGATTTCCACCCCGTATGGCCCGTTGTAGTGGTCCTCTGTCCCGAACTTGAGCAGGAACGCCCTCATGTCGTGTGGATTGAGTTGGCGTGACAGTTGACACTGGTATTTGGCAGCGAATCTGTGCATTCTTGATCTGTTTTTCATTGCCGTTTCCTCAGAAGAGCAGTACTTCCAAGGAAAATGGTTTGTTGCCATGACTACCGGCGTCCTTTTCATAGTCTGGAGGGCTCTGAACTTAATGTTCACCTTCGTCACCTCGCCCCCCATCACCTGCTTGTACTGCTGGGCCGTCTCCGCCGTAATCATCGGCTCGTCATGGTACAGCACGCGTTTGTTTGCGCAGTCTCCAGACGGAAACGATTGGTTATTGTCCACCCTTCCCCAGAGGACTGGCGTACACAGCAGGTTGGCGAAGAGCGTTTTCCCTGTGTTGCTGGGCCCGTAGAGGATCAGCGTGTTTACCTTTTTCAGTCCACAGTTCATGATGTCCATTATGTCCTTTGCCAGGTCAGCTGGGCTAATTCCATTGTTCATGCAAATGGTTTCTAATTCCCGCACCCCCTCATGCACGTCAGCGTCAGATGCCTTGCTCTCTTGATGTTCACTACACCACTTATCCAGTAACTTGCCGTATGCTGTTTGCAACGACTCTTGCTGAATTAGCTCAGTAACGCTTCTGAGCATGTTGTCAAAGTTTCCTGCGTTCATCCACCTGAGCTTAGTTTGGATGTCTACCTTATCGTTCCAATCTTCTGTGTTGGATATGTTATGTATCTGGCACGTTTGGTACAAGTTTGATGGTGTTAACTTGACCATCTGCATGCTATCCTTCTTCTTCCCTGCTAGTTCTATGTCCTGTTCTGTGGTGTTATCCCACATAGTCTGAAATCCTCTATCTTCTGTTACCATCCACAGGTAATCTGTCTTAAGGTAGGCAAAAAAGGCCTTCCATGTGCTCTTCAGTTGCTGTGTTCCATTCGCCACAGCCTCGTCTCCCCAGAACTTTGCTACATGCTTGTTGAAGTCCCGGGTCCAGTTCCCAGGATTTTTACACGTAGTACAGCCAACGTGTAGATGGTACTGTTGGCGCACCCCCCCCCCCCCCCTGCTGTAATACAGCTACATATCTCCCCTTCACCACTATTTTCGCTTCCCTTAGGAAGGTTTTAACCATGTCCAGGTCTGGTTTCTTTCCTTGGAAATCTAATACAGTTGTTCTGTGGTACTGAACAAACCCTACGTTGCTAGAGGTATCCATTTTAGAGCAAGCCATCTTTGCTGGTAAGCCTGGGTGTATCCTGAGAACAGAATACCGATAACTTTAACGTTTACCGTTATATAGTCACCCCTCAACGGTCTCAACGCTCTCAACGACCAATCAAATTTATTTTATTTTTATCTTATTACGTAAGGGTGACTTGTCGTATCATTCAAATACGGAAAAACCCTTACGTAAGTCGACGTTTGATCAGCGGAGCTCCATGCAACAAACATACTCAACAGTCTAAACTGCTCCAGCATCATCTGGGTTGTGCCTTCCTCTGAAGACTTTAAGGGGATGCTAACCTAAAAATCTTAAATTCTGTATTTTGCAAGCCAGACCCAATTGTTATGGTCTGATATGTTGGTATTAACTAGAGGATCAAAATTATATCATTGGTTTTTGCCTGTCAGTGTCGGTTGCCATGGAAACGATAAATACACAGTGGCCATATTGGATATAGTTTTGACAGTCTCATTCCGTGTAGAATTAAAATTAAGCTTTCTCCTTTTATACACTCACACATGCATACAATAACTACATCCTGTCAGAAGGGTTTGCTTTTGCTTTCAATATTTACTGAGATATTGAGTTTTGAAATATCATACATAAAATCGTACATGAAAATTTATGAAAAAACAGACAAAAGATAGCACCATTCTAAAACTAATTAAAATATCAACAAAAACTTCTGACAAGAAGTAGATAAATGTATAATGAAGAACCTGACCAAATATCTTTTCAATCTGACAATTAGATTTTGAGTTATGATGCAAAAATGGTGGTCATTCGGCTCAAAATCAAAAAGCGGAGAAGTTTGGGTTTGAAAATTACCTTATGATATCAATGTATAATCCAAGTTGTTGAACCCTATTTATTTAGATATTTGGACAGCACAAGGTATCTACTCACAATAGCAACCATCAGAACTGGCCTGCAGCATATGCAGGACCACCTTCAAGCTTCAAGAGTTCTTCCTGTCGCTTGGCTTTTGCTGCTTGGACAGTTTCCCTTCGCTTTGTTTTCTTGTCCCGAATAGCTTTGAGACTGTGGCTGAGCCTCCTTGTCATTCTAGACTTCCCCAGCTTCTTCATGTGGTGTCCAATGGTGAAGCCAAAGAAATCTGCAGTGTCTTGAGCAGCACCAGATCCAAAATTAAATTCCCTAATGGCTGTAACCACTGCGAAGTTCACACGCTTGCGTGACGCAAACTTCACTTTTGAGCACCTGGACCAGATCAGGCTATGAAGGGACTCATTAGCATTCTGAGTCTTGCCTGACACACATCTACTGAGGAGTTGTGCATCAGACAGTCTCTGGTAGATGGGGGACAGGTACTTTTCCAGGAGCTTGAAATTCAATGGTGTATGGATGAATTTGTCGTGGGGTCCAGGAACCTTGTGTTGTGCCAAGGCAGCCTGGTAGAAACACCTTGAAGTTTCTCCAGAAGGGCACAACTCGTGACGAGGATCCTCATCTGTGGAATAGCAGTGGTACAGTGAAGCATTCACTGCCTTCTTCATTTCCTCAACAGTTTCCTTGACGCACAGCTCTGCTGTAGTAGGTCGTCAACTTTTTTATGGTGTTCTGCGTCAACTGACCTCTGCCACGGCCACCCAGAGTCACCCCCTTTTTCTTGCAGTCACTAACCACATTTCGCAGGGCTGTACCTAATCGCTTGCTTACGTGGTTGACACACTCCTCTTTTGTGATTTCCACAGCATCCCCATAAGGTTTGATGGCAGTTATTTCGTTGAACGTCTTGGCATCCCCATCTGAAAGCAGCACTGTGAAACGCAGTTTGTGACGCTCTGCAGACCTACGCCACAGGACTCGTGCAGCTTCCACTTCCATCATCCCAGCAGAGCCTGAGGAAAATACAATCAATCTCCTATAGGCCTTCTTTACAAAAATAAACATATCTGATATCTGTGAATGGAATGACTCCTGCTTTTATCCCATTCAAAGGATAATTCAAATTTCACATACCCGGTCAAAGTGTTGTTTTGAACCAAAGCTTACACCCTTCTTCAGCTACGTAAAACGTTGTTTTGGACTTAGTTATGGCACCTGGTCTGGCAGTCTTCTGCCAGGTGTGAAATTTGAAACATCTGATATCATTATGACTAATATGAGTGTGGTGAAATGTATATAAATGTATGTCAACTGTCTCATGCATATATCATAATGGTGTATGCACTTTGTGTTGTCTATATTAGTATATATAGTTTTTGAAAACTGCAATCACACACACACACACACACACACCACACACACACACACACACACACACATGACCATTACTATGGCAGCCCATTACACTGGCAATGAATGAAATAAAAGTCCAAAACACTCAGTTACAATTTTCAATATATATAGGCCAAGGCCTACATAATGTATATGCACAATAAAAATACAGCCTTTTATATAAACAGTAATCATAAAGCACACACGTACACACACACACACACACACACACACACACACACACACACACACACACACACACACTCTCTCTCCCTCCCTCTGTCTTTCTCTCACATACACAGACACAGAATTCTATTTTACACACATATACACACACACACACACACACACACTCTCTCTCTGTCTCTGTTTCTCTCTCTCTCTCTCTCTCTCTCTCTTTCTTTCTCTCACTCTTACACACACACACAGACACAGAGCTGTATATCACAAACAAAGTAATGTACTTACCATCGAAATTCTTGTCACAGTCATCAAGGTGTTGAGCATACCATGTGTCATACTCTCCTGGATTTTCTTCTTTTTTTGTTTTGCCAGTTGTCTCACATACGTGACAATATGTTGACATGACATGAGCATCCAGACAAAGACCAGTAAGCAAGTCCACAACACACCCAACTCCAACATGAGATGTGTGTCCACGAGTTAGCCATGTGCCATCATAACTAACTGAAATGTCGAGCACATCATCATCTGAAAGGGTGATACCCAACTGACCAGCATGTACCTTGCGCACAAACTGAACTGCCTGTGAAAACACCTCACTCTCCAGATCTTTTTGTTTGCTGTACAATAAATGTGCTTTCTCGTGGAATGTCTTGTGGTGTAGGCCTGGCAGATTCATGCACTCACAAAAATTGTTCAGGGATGTAGCACCCAAGCCAGAAATAAGTGAAGCATAAACAATCTGTTTATTCATCACAAAGGGTTTGTTTTTTCCCTCTCCTCTGGTTGCCAGAAAACGTTCACAGACTACCTCTTCACATGATGAGCAATACACTTCTGCGTACACTGCTACTCCCTTTGTCTTTTTTGAGTTGACTATCAGTGAAAGAGACGAACTCTTACACTGATTACAGCACAGAGATTTGATGATCGAGTTCAGCGCAGGAATGTCAATGATCGCTCTATCAGCTTCAGCTAAATTTGTAGGCCTACTGTCATCCTTCGTTCGGGTCAGTTCTTCGTAAGCTTCTTTCTTGAACTGGGTTCGGGATTTTCCAGCAAGAAAAGTTGCAGTCGAGGTACTTGGCGTTGGATTCGATGCCGATGTCGAAGCAACAGGTTCGTCGAGTGAAGCACGTGGCTGACTAGCAACATCGGAGATTTCACTCTCTCTTTCAGACACCTCTTGACTGGTAATTCGACTCTGAGCTCTTTTTATGCTCTTTCTGGCAAACGCTAGCTGCAGACTCCGACTCCTCTTGCCTTTTGAAGCTGCTCGAGGCGAAGATGATTTTGTTTTAGGCATTTTCACGTTCTCAATCAGAAGACAAAGATGCTAGCACAATGAAACGATTGTTTACCGGATGTTGACCGGGTTCAAAAATCCGGTTTTCAAGCTTCGGCGACCAATCAGATCATTGATTGCGGATCGTGAGTTTCACGAAGCTGAGTTCGTAGGTCACATGATGCAAATGAGGCAAACATGGACGCAATCTTTCCCTTATATGGAAATTCGCGTAGCGTTACCCGGTTTCATAATGGCAATATTTTCCCGAAGTCTTTTCCGAGTTCCTACGAACAAACAACACGATCGTTTAGGGGAGACAATTTCCTTTCCAACGGTACCAAACATTACACGTTTTCAGCGATCGGCAGATGTGTTTGGAGGGTTTGAAAATCGCGATTTTTATCATTTTTTTTTCCCAAAAAATCTCAAAACACATGGGGGTGGGGTACTTGATGGGGATTTACAGTATAAAATTGTTACATTTGCTCATAACACACATTTCTAAAAGCATCTAGACAGACTGAACTTACTAAAGACGAAAAAAAATTTTTTTACTCATACAAAGAGGAAATTAGGTCAGTGTGTAGTTTTCCGCACATCTCCTTAAAAGGACCGATATGAATGGGCTGCTACTACTGCTGGTGGTAGTCAAGCTCCTGTAGGCTGATGGTGCCGAGGTCTGGCGAGGAGATGGACACAGCGGACGTGACTGGTGCCTTCCTGGGAGTGCTCTTCCGAGGGGACCGCCTTACAACGGGGGACTGCAAGAGCAGGTCCATCTCGGCCTCGAAGGTCGTGGGCGTGGGGCAGGGCAGGGCAAAGGGCCCTCGGTGTTGGGACAAGGTGGGGGTAGACAGCAGTGGGCCGGTGCTTGGGTCGCCATGAAGATGGAAGGGGGTGGAGGAAGCAGCAGGCCCGGTGTAAGTGGCCTGCTGGGGTGGATGAGGTGGCTGCCATGCCAAGAAGGTCTGGAGGTGGCGGTTGACAACGGCCCACACCTCATCCTGCATGGCCCGTTGACTGCCCCTGTCGGTGATCTCTGCCCCCCCGCTCGGCTGCAGTCAACCAGAAAGGGGTCAACTTTGGGGCCTGCAGCCCGGTGACCAAGGTGTCCACTGCGTCCTTGAGGTAGGCACTGTACTCAGGGCAGTGCTAGAGCCTGGGACCTCTTGACGGAAGGCCCCACATCACCCCCGACTTCCAGACCCCCCAAAGAAGAGGCAGCAGACGCTCGGGGTGACCACCCAGCACCAGCCATCCGTGGCACCTGCCGGCTTGGGCCAGGCTCTTCGGGGTCGAAGCTAGCAGCAGAGGGGCCAGAGCTCTTTTTTCCGCTTCCCCCCAACAACTGTGGAGGTCATCTCGTGGATGAACGGGGTTATGAACCCAAACTGTTCTTCCACGGATTGTAGTCCTGCGGTTAAAGAGCTGCCAGACCCACTCTTACTATTCAGCCTCTTCGCCCGGGCCAGCATCACCCGCACTGACTTGTACCACTTCGACAGTGCTTCCGGGGTCACTTCCAACATCTCTGCCAGGAGAGTCCACTCCCTCTTCCTCCGGGGGTAGTCCTTGTAGTCAGGGTGGGCCTTGTCGTAGATGTAAGGCCTCTCCTTCAAGAAGTCTATAGCAATAGACTTCTGTTCTGCGGTGAATGGTGTCACCTTTGCCTTGCCTTTTCCTCTGCTCGAGCCCTGGGCAGCAGGAGGGTTCAGGGCGAGCATCTCCTCCTCCTCAGCAGCAGTCAGAGGGGCCTGAACCTCAGCCTCAGTCTCAGAAGACGACATCGTAGTAGGAGCTTGACTTGGCTTGTAGAAAGTGGAAGAAAAATCGGGCGTAGCTTCCACCAGCAACAGGAAAGAAGTGACAGTTTCCAAGAAATACTTGGGTTTTTCTACTGTTCAGACCTCAACTGAGCTGGTTTCCGTTTGCACGAAAACTTAAAAGGAAACGAAGGAAACGACAAGTCTTCTCAGAGGTATAACTAGTTTCTGTTTGTGAAACCGCTGTGCGCGCGTGCCGAGTATAGCCACGCCTTGTGTAGCCTTTGATGTACCGCACACTGCGTTTTGCACGGACTTCCCTGCTATTTTTGCCTTTCTTTTTTTTTTGGGTCAATTTCAGTCAGTCTCGTGTACAAAAACTTTGTTGCCTACCTGTTCACACTTTGGAAACGATATGGAAACTCGGTAGCGTCAGTGTCCTAGTTTCTTCTCGGCCTGTATTTCCAAACAACTTTTGCAGACTGAGATGGAAGGAAACAGGCTTGGCAAATCTATCGGGAATATCCGATAGAGGTAATGCAGTTTGTTGAAGGGGGTAATGTGAGTTTTCTCTGTGCAGATTTCGGTTACCCGACAAGAAATTGGGGCTGTTTCCAGGCCGGTTTCCATAGTGTGAACTAAGCATAATGGCAAGAAATAACATTGAAAAATGTTTATGCAGACTGACAAGAGTGTACACTTACATTTATATGTCAGGTGTGACATAGGAAAAGTCACATTCTCACACTCGCTCACACTTTTGAATGAGGCACACTGCCTGCTATAAGGGTTAGTAATAATAACAAAGAAAAAAGATGTTAGAAGTCACAGATTGCAGACTTTGTAATTCTGTGGTTAGAAATCTAAAAAGACAAAATCAGTGCAAAATGACTCACTAATTTGTATCCCATGCCTACTTCTACTGCTGCCTCAATCCATTGCGTTGACGTTCCTCTTGTTCTAAACTGTCTAATGAGTTGTTTGCATACCCATACCATTGCTTTTTTGTAGTTGTCCCTGGTGTTTTGTCTTGTATGGTTTGAAGACTCAAACTGTAGTGCACCCAAAAATATCTTTGCTGCCTTCACTACTTCATTTCCTTCGCCTGTAAACATTGGAAAAGCGGGTGCAGCCTTTCCGTCCCAGTTGACCCAGTTTGGATTGGCGTACCACTGTTTCTAAGAGTACGGTGTTACGATACCCAACAGCGTAAGAAACTTTCTTCCCAGTAGTGACATGTTTGGAAAAGCCAGTGAAATGCTCTGCGAAATTGTGTCGCTGCTCCACTGTATGTCCGGTCTGTCTGTTGCAAAGTTTTGTACGCTTCTCTGCACGTCGGTAACTCCGTTGACGTTTTCTCTTGGATCGTCTGGTCTGACGGGTGTGTCGTCCATCAAGTTTCTTGGTTGCATTCTTGTTTTCTTTCCTCCAGCCGGTGTTGCTACGTGTGTTTCGATATCTGGTAGGTTTTTCACTGCTTGGTGGCTTTCTTCTTTTGGCTTTTAGTGTTCTTGACAGCCTTGTGTCGTTTAGTCCCTCGTACGACGTATCTGCAAACGTTTTCACGTATTCCACTTTGTTCATCATTTTTGTGAGCTCGATAACATCTTTCATGCTCTGTACTTTGCCCCCTGAGCCTATATAGGTGTTTTCCCACTCTGACTGGTTGTCTGAAATAGAATTGCTGTCTGTTTGAAACTGTGCCGTTGGTCTGTCTGGCACCAAGTCGGTCTCCCAGCCGTGTCTGCCCATAAGTTGCACTGTAATCTGGTATGATGCCTCAAACCTGATTATGTGATGCAGCAAGTTGTTTCTGTCGTCATATGTGTTTGGTATGTACAGTAGCAAGTTTGGAATAGGACCTCCAAATCCTTTTCCCACAGACGTTTTCATTGGAAACCATGCTCTGGATGACTCTAGCGTGTTGTCTTCTGGTCCTTCAACTATGTTCCACTGCCTGTCTGTTCTATGTTTACTGGGCTGCCAGTATGGCCAGTTGGTCTCTGTGTGAAGCCATCTTGGTGTGACAAACTGTAGTGGTGATCTTCTTGCGTACGCTCCCATGTATGAGTCGTGTGCTATGCACTCTCCTCTTGCGTGGTACTCGTCTTGGTACGGTTCTCTCAACATCCAGTCTGGCCACGATAGCAGCATCCAGTTTGTGTCGTCTTCTGGTGCTCTCATCCATTTAAAGTTAAACGGATTTCCTTGGCCCGGTCTGTATACCACCGACGGTAGGTTGTTTCTGTCTGTGTATCCAAACATTGCTTGGCTTCTGCTTCCCCATGTCATTTCGTTCAGTCTGATAGTCTCTGTTGTCAGTTCTTGCGTGTCTGCTAACCACAGGTCGTCTTGTGTATCAATGTCTACGTTCCAAAACTTGGCGTAGTTTTCAGGGTTGCTAAACCTTTGCGCTGTGTCTTTGTGTATCCTCATGTAAATCTGGTTGTTTGGTACGAGACTTGGTATCAATGTGCCGTTTGCACTGATAGCCTTAGACTCATAGCTCTGTCCGTTGCTGAAGGTAATGCTAATAGCCTTTGGTCTCTACGCTGCATACTGCCTGGTGTGTTTCATCCATACAGAATCCACGACGTAATTCTGTAGATGAGATACAGGAACGGAACAAAGACCAGAACGATGAGCGTAACCGTCTTCTCAAATGAACACTGCATCTGTATCGAAGTTCTCAACTTCAAATATGAAATTCCGCCGGAATGTTTTTGTAACATGGTTGTTGGGACTGGTGTTAGCCGACGTCACTGTGCTGTCAACTCCCGCCATAATCAACTGTTTGCTTTCAGAGTCTCACCTTGCTTTTAAAGGTGTTTGGACCAATCGGTCTCTTTTGACAAACTTTATTTCAATACATTGCATCATAATTTTTCAAACTCTCGCATTCATCCAATCACTGGCTCTCCTCAATCACAATGGCCGTGCTCTCAGCTTTAGCCGTCTCGGCTTTACAACGCTTCGAGGGTACGGTCACCTTGTCTGTGTCAGTCTGTCTCTTTGGGGTCATGTGGTTGTCACCGTATACTGTCACGTTAGTCGTGTTGTTTGAGCAAATGCTCAACCTGTCAGGCATGTCGTCATCCTCGTCGGCCCAGATTTCTTCCAGCTCTGCTGTGTACCTCTCCTTGTCGTTCAACACCATTCTTTGTTCCACCCTGTTTGGAATGTGTTCCTCTTCGTCGTCACTGCATTCATGTGTCAAGTAGCGGAGGTCTTTTTTTGTCCCCGACAGTTTGTAGTGTCGTTCCTCTTCTTCTCTCACAATCTTTTGAAACCGTCCCTGGTTGACTGGTAGGCGTTTTCCCCGTAGGCTCCATTGTATATGCGTGAATGGGCCCGGCGTCTCAGCAGTTCGAGCAAGTCGTGGCTTGTCAGCTGCCTGTCCAGTTTGTTCTTGTACGCAGTATTGAACTTGTAAATAATACTGCGGTTCTTCATCGGCTTCTCCTCGCTGGTACAATACTTCCACGGCATGTGGTTGGTTGCCATCAGGAGAGGTGTTCTTTTCATTGTCTGCAATGGCCTGAATTTCACATTCACTTTGGTCCCCCCCCCCCCCCCCCCCCCCCATCACCTGTTTGTACTGCTGCTGCCGTAATCATGGGCTCGTCGTGGTAAAGGACCCGTTTGTTCACGCAGTCTCCGAATGGGAAGTTCTGGTTGTTGTCCACCCTGCCCCATATGGTAGGAGTTGCCATCAGTGACGTTAGCAGCGTTTTGCCGGTGTTGCTTGGCCCGTAAAGTATCAGCGTGTTCAGTTTCTTCTCCGTGCAGTTCAAGATCTCCAGTGCTGTGTTGCAGAAGTTTTCAGGCATGATCCCGTTGCTGTTCAGCAGTCTTTCTAGCTCGTTCACTCCTGCCTCCCTGTCAGCTTCGTCCTCTGGTTTAGTTGCACTGTTTTCTTCACTCCACTTTTCCAACAGTTTCACGTAACTTTCCTGTAGACATTCCTCTTGTATGAGGTCTGTCACCTGTCTCAACATGCCCTCAAAGTTAGACACGTTCATCCACCTTAACTTAGTGCTCACATCTATCTTGTCTTTCCACTCACAGGCAGTGGAGACGTTGTTGAGCTTGCATAAGTCAAACAAGTTCTGAGGTGTCAGCTTGCACGCCTTGTACACAGTGCTTTTTTTGCTTGCTGTTTCTATGTCATCATCCGTGGTGTTGTCCCACATGGTTTGAAAACCTCTGTCGTCTGTTATGAACAGTTCATAGTCAGACTTCAGATACGCGAAAAAGTTCTTCCACGTACTTTTCAGTTGTTGCGAGCCTTCAGCACTCGCCTGATCCCCAAAGTAGCTAGTAACATGGCGATTGAAATCTCTCGCCCAGTTTCCTGGCTGCTTGCACGTAGTCACACCAACATGACGGTGCCAGTGTTGCCTATGTGTTCCCTGTTGAAGGACAGCGCAGTACCGTCCTTTAACTTTAGTCTTTGCCGACCTGAGAAAGTCTATGATAATATCCTTGTCAGGTTTTGTGCTGGTAAAGTCAAGCACAGTTGTCCTGTGATAGTTTACGTAGTTGGAAGAGGAGTTGTCAAATGCAGCCATCTTAACCAGGTCCTCTGATCTGAGAGAGCAAGAGTGTTGTAGCGTAGTGTAGTCTCAGCAAGTGAGTGACTCTACCGCCAATTCTCCTCTCTTATATAGCAACCCTCAACGGGCTCAACGCCATTGGTTTATATTGTATTTGCATATTCAGCCCGATAGGTTGCTTTTGTTATACGTGTACCAATCATTTTAAAGCATGTCGTTCGATAATCGCATGCCTGGGAGAAGATGGGGGTGTATAAAATGGGTGAGGTGGTCCAGTAGGATGTAATTGTCGGTTTAGTCAGAAGTCCTGTCAGTAAAATCAGTCCTATAAATTTTTCCATCTCCTCCCGGTCAACTTCAGTCCAGTCCTTGATCCGCGCAAACCGTTTCTGTGGGCGGGACACTGCAATGACTTGACTTGCGTACAGGTTGGTCTGATCCACAAGGTGGTCTAAGATCTCATTTGTGAGGAAGAGTCGGTAGTAGTGCAGGGGACTTGTCCCGTCAGGCTGCACCTTCAGACCAGGTTTACCAGTGAAGTCTGGAATTTCTGGCTGTGCCCTGTGTGGGTCTTCCAATGGGAAATCCAACACCAAGCCTCTCCCTCTTCCCTGCTGCTGAGCACCTCCTCTTCCTCTTCCACCACGCCCCCTCCTCGCTTCTGCTGGAAAAAGAGTATAATATAAAAAAGTGTATATGCTTATCATCTTGAACACACACACACACACACACACACACACACACACACACACACACACACACACACACACACCCACACACAAGTACAATCAATTACTAGTATTAGTATCTCACACACCCACCCACAAACACACATGCAAGTAGCCTACAATCAATATCTATTATTACTAGTATTAGTAACACACATACACACACACACACACACACACACACACACACACCCCTCCCCCCACACACACACCCTCCCCCCCGCACACACACCCCCACTCACACACACACACACACTGCCACGCCCACTACACACTGGCCAAATTACACATATATATATATACACAACGTACAGGCTAGTACAGGCAACGGTCAGTCATCGAAGTATTATACAAGATAAAAATAGGTCATACACCCACCTCTTCCCCGTCCTCTTGTTCGGCCTGCTGTGCCACGAATACGCTGACTGCCAGTGGGCGTTTCAGCTGAAGTGCTGGGCCTAGCTGTGTCGGTGTCGGTGCTCTCCGATGTCATTTGTCGTCTTTCTTCTTCAGTTCCACCGATGTCACTGGACTCACTTGACTGTACATCACCTGGCTGGTAATCTGGGTCATCTGAATCCTCGTATTCTGCTTCTAATTCAGCCCTTTCCTCCCGGTCAGCGTTCACTCGCACAATCTGAGCAATGTCCACGTCACCAGCGATACGCCTCGTTTCGTCGCCTTCGTCTTCTTCGTCTAAAGAATGATCAGACGATGCTTCACCATACATTTTTAGAAATTCAGTGTCCTCCCATCATTTCTTGGGGAGCAGATAATCCAGAACAGGCCTGATCTTGTAGATTCTGCCTGTTTTATCAATGTTCACATCCTGCTCATCAACCACATGCAGGAAAGTCCAGAGGGCCAAGAATCTGTCTCAAGTCATGACGTTGCGGAACCCCGGAGTAAATCCAATGCAGTTGGTTTCCTCACTTGACCAGTAATCCCGATAGCTGGGTTTGACACACAAGTAGTCCATGTATATCCTCAGCCCGACAAAAGCTTTCATTTCCTCAACATAAGCATCCTTGAAGTTCTTGGAATAGTAGTAGTTTGGCTTTTCTGCACGCATTTGATGGGCACGTAAATTTGTCTTTTCTGTCAAATTCTGCCAGAAGTCGTCCGCGATAAACAAGGATAGAAAATCTATGCTCGTGCTTTCTTCAGTGATATGACCTGGAATGTTCACTGGCCCTTTCCCATCCTCACTGAAGCTCAGATCCACATTTGGTGCCACAAAGTTCCGAGTCCAACCCTCATCAATCACACAAGCATCTCCCCTATCACTTGGTTGGGGGGGTACGGGCACGTCCCCTTCTTCCAACACTCTGTCTCGACCTACTTCTTTCATTGTCAGAATCATCACTTTCACTCAATGCGTCATCAACGTAATCATCGTCACTTGAATCGGAAATGTATTCCTGATCAAATTCTCCCTCATCAGAATCAGAATTCTGCAAAATGTCCACCACTTGTTGAACCGTGAAGTGAGTTGGCCTCGCCCGTTTACCTGTTGAAGTGCTTGGTTCATCACTAGCTCGCTTCATGGTCAATTTTGCACCCAAATCACCTCAAAATACCATCAACACAAAGGCAGACATTTGCAATAGGCTGAACTCACGCTCACGCGAGACTTAGCAACGGTTGGGTGGTTATTTTTAGCTCTTGATAAAGTGACGATCATGTGAGTGTGCTATTCCCGCTATTGCGGGAACTCGGTATATAGTCATTTTCGTCATTCCCGCAATAGCGGGAACTGGGTCTGGTAGGGTTAGCATCATGGGAAAGTCTTTCTTGCCCATTTGTCCAGTGTGGGTTCGGGCAAACTTGAGGAGGAGGGACTGCCACTTAAGTTTCACTAGCCTGAACACGGCTCGATCAAGTGACTGTGGGTGGTGTGTCATGTGAGCTGGAAGTCGCAGCAGTGCAACATTGTTTGCTTTTGCCTTTTCTACAAGGGCCAAAGAGAGGTGTGACGCATGACCTTCAAAAACAAGAAGTCTTGTCTTGTCACTGACGTCATGCATGTGTTTCAAAAAAATGTTTTCAAATCAGTCTAAAAACTGAGGGGCCTCCATCCATCTCTGAACTGGTTGTATACGCAGCATCTTCAGGTCCAACCTATGTCCATGCCTGGTAGAGGTTTTTCCCTTCATAGACAACATAGGTGGAAGTAGCTTGCCACTAGCTGATGCTGCACAGTTAATAACTCATTGGAGTCGCAGTCAAAAAGACCTACGAGTTATGCTGTGACGCATGATTTTGGCCTTATTTAAAAAATTTGACACACTTACACAAACTGATAAAAACATACAAGTTGTACATCATTTAAAAGTTTATTTTACCTACTTTTGAAAATATTGAACAGTTTTACCATGGGTATTGATCATTTTTTTCACAAAATTTTTGAATTATGTCACTAAATACAAAAAAATGAAAAGTTTTAGCAAACATGTATGTTCATCTTACCAGGCTTGTAATATCCATCACCTAGTCCACTGGAAAGAATGTGGTAATTTTTCATCCAAGTAAAGATCCACAAGTCTCATGAAACAGTTTGAAGTCATATGATGCACTATATACAATGAAAAAGATGAAAAAATGAGTCACAATACCGGAGAAATGAAAGTCCAACAGAAATTATCCAAAACTACAAGTACATCAGGAAGGAAAAAAAAAAAAAAGTCTGCACACATTCTCACTGTAGCAAATTCATTCCTTGTGGTAGTCTCTGACTGTATGATACAGTTCAAAACATGGAACTGAACACAGAGGCACTTTACATTGTTTGCACATGATGGTTGTTTGTTTTTTTACAGTTTTGCAGTTCCTTGCACGACACTCCTTTTGCCTTCTTTCTTGCGTAGCACACCTTGCATCCCCTCTGTGTTTTCCTGGTCTGGCCCTCTTTGGTAGGAGGAATGTCAGCTGGCCAGTGGTTGCCTGGCTGTAGCCTCCCCATGTCTTCTCCTAGGTCTGGGCAGGCATCGCCAGAGGTAGACGGCTGTGGGTCATCGTCATCATGAGTTGGCACTGAGGCAAAGTTGTTGCAGACAGACCTGACAAAAGCATCCAGAGGCACTGTCTTGCGGCTGGAGAGCTTCCTGTGTTTGTTGTACAGGATGTGACTCTGAATCATGGACAGGGTGAGACGATGAAAAGCCAGTTTCTTCCACCATTTCACTGTTTTGCGATGGAGAGGCAGATACGAGATCATCTGATCTGACTTATCAACACCTGCCATGTTGGAGATGTAATCCACAACACAAACAGGCTTGTTTTTCTCCTCTGACCAGATTTCACTTTCTGCATAAGTGGGAGATGCTTTGTTGTGAGCATATACACATCTCTTTTGTCCTTCCACCGCAAGAACAGGGTCTGTTTTTTTCGGCGGTAATCCATTTCACCTTTTGCCAGGGTCTGCCGCACCAGATCTGAGGGAAGGCCAACTCGGTTGGACCGCACGGTTCCAACAACCTGAGTGTTGTCAGCACTGAGGGTTTCTGCCAGCTGAGGACTGCAATAATAATTGTCTACATACAGTGTATGACCAAGATTGCGAAGTGGCCCAAGCAGCCGGTTGCAAACATCAAAAGGTGTATTGCTGACACCGGGGCTGTGACACATCACCTCCAGATTGTAAACATAACCTGAAGAAGACTCGCACAGCTCGTACAGTTTGAGTCCCCACTTCACAGGTTTGTCCCGCATGTAGACCCGGAATGATGATCGCCCTCTCCATGGACACATGGCCTCGTCAATGCAGATCTCCTCTTTAGGCGTGTAGAGTGTCTTGAATTTCTGTAACAGACAAACCCCACCATAAGACAAAATGTTTCTGCCAGGATGTTTTGAAATTAAAAAAAAAAGGTAAAAATTCCCTGCAAATGGAAAAAAATCAATGAATATACACACTATAATATTCATTTAGCAGTAACAATATAACTGCTGCACACACACACACACACACACACACACACACACACACACACACACACACACACATATATATACACACACACACACACACACACACACACACACACACACACACACACACCACACACATGCACTCTCACACACATGAACACACATACACATTCATACTTCACAGATAAGAAAAATATATCAAAATTATTCACTACAAACTATAAACCTATGTTTAATTTTCTGGTGACAACACAAAATATAAAGTAGCAAAAAATGAAATTGTAAACGCACTCACCTGCAGCACATGATCAAAGAAGGGGCGAATCTTGAACAGTGGGTCATGTCCATCTTGCCCTCTTGGGATGAAGTTGGCATTGTTGTTTAAGTGAAAAAATGCCAGGATTGAGCGGAAACGTTCGCGTTTCATCAGGCGTGAGGCAAACCAGTGTGCAAGGAGGAATCGGTCGACCAGTAGTTGGTAATTTTCGGTTTTTTTTATCAGTCCCATGTGTATCAGTATGGCTACAAATCGTGTCATATCATCTAGAGTCACAGCATACCAAGTATTGAAAATTGATCTAGCAGTCAGTCCTCCAGCTGCTTGCTTTTGAGCACACGTCTCCCTAGCATAGCGGTTTGTTTCTGCCTTGAACAGTTTCAGCATGTCACGGTCAACAATCAATCGGTAAAAGTCAACCGGAGTGGGCGTGGCTGGAAAGTCTTCGGGCAGTGACAGTCCTGGGGTGCCAGAGAAAGGTGCATTCAGTGGGAAGTTTGTCAGATCTTTAGTCCAGTCATACATATATTCTTGTTCCTCGTCGTCGATATCTAGATTCAAATCTATCGGCATCAAGTCATTACGATCTCCCTGTTGGTTCGCGTCATTGTCGACGTCACATTCCATTTCTAGGTCAGCGTCGCTTCGGTCAGTCGGTGAATTTTCTGAGTCACTATCACTTGCAAAGTTATCATTTGGAACAAAATCTGAGTCATTATCATCAACAGAATCTCCGTCTGAACTTATGAGGTCAAATTCAACGTCAGAGCCTTCTTGTGTCACAAGTTCGACTGCCTCTTGCACTGTGTATGCCTTCGCCCCGCCATTGTTGTTTACCAAAAGTCGACCTTTCGGGTACTCTATGAAAAACCGTCTTTCGACTAAATACACGATTTCATGCTAGAAAAGGGACACAATTCCGTTCGAAATTGATTTACAAACAACCTGCATTAGTTTCCCTTGAATCAGAGCCTCCTTTCCATTTAAAAAAAAAATCCAATATCCGTGGTATCTTAAGATACTGCACGTCAAATCGCGTTGACGGAGCGCGGTATCTTAAGATACCACACATCACCGTGATCTGCTACCTCCCAGAACTCCCAATGCTCTGATTGACTCTCTTTGATCTCTTTTCAGCAAGAACGGTGTCCGTCTTGGGGTCAGTTACAAAGCCCGTTTCATCGGTGTTGAATATCTGGGCAGGCATGTCTTTGATCCCCTCTTCTGTGACAACCTTATCCAGAAGGTTAAACCAGTGGGTGACAACTTCAGGGTCCTCTGCCCTTGCACGAGCAGTGCTGAAGTGCTCAGTTTTACATGGCACTGTGTCTGGATGATGGCACAAAAAACCCTGAAGCCAGTCATAGCCTGAACGACCATTGATGAAAGGGGATCTCTGTGTTGTGGGTCTGGACAAACTCCATATCATGATGTCTTTGACCTCCTCAGAAGTGAATCCCCAGCCCCATCCTGCCATCAGCTTGATGCATTCAGCAAGCTCATTTTCCTGGACAGGAGACCGTGCTGTTTGCTTCCCGGCATGTGCATTGATAGGGATTTCCCAGACGTTCTCCGAAGCAGTGACTTTTTATTCACTTTGTAATACTTCGCTGCTTGAGTGATGGACATCTCCTTCTTCATGACGGCCTCATTCATATGCAGCAACCATCTCCTCTGACTGGCTCAGAGTCCTCCTTTCACCCTCAGCCTTCTTCTGATAGTTCCGAACCATTCTGTGAACAAACCGAATTTTCACGTGGTATTTGGCATCTGCTTCCCTAAGGACTATTATCGGTAAAGATTGACTTGTTATTGCAAATTTCTGGTTTCATATAACTTCCTCAATAATGAAAACAGATAAAACATCATTACTTTAATAATGTTTCTTATCAAATACCTCACTGTAATGGAACTTTTTTCTTCCAAAAAATACAGACAAGGGGCATTAAGCACCCCCGTTTTTTTAAAGATCAAGATATCCTTTGAACAAATAAATTAGGGTAGAGTGGGGCAATAGGCACCACACTTTGTCATAGGTCTGGGTTTTTTCTTGTTATTTTAGTAAAAATGTCATCTTTCTAGACAAATTCAGGTGCTAGAAACTAGAACAATGATTAAGATATTGAAATTTTATGTCATACAACTTATGATTGCAAATGGAAAACTTTTAGAAGCATATTTAAACAGCACTTGCACAAACCATTACATCATTGTCATCTGGGGCAACAGGCATCTCTTCCCTGGGGCAACAAAAATCACACACCCAGTTTGATCCCTCCTGCTTGCCACATCGACATTCCTCATGGTCTGAGTCCGAGTCCAGAATGGGGCTGTGTGATCTGCTACGAGATGCATCTCGGGTATGTTGCTCCCTTCCTTTTCCTCTTGAAGCTTCTCTCAGCCTGTTGATGCATTCTTCTTCAGTCAAGCTTTCCCCATAGCGAAACCTCAATACGGGCGGATCGACCTCTTGCTGAAGGTTGAAAGTGAGGCTGAAGTTGCTGAATGAAGTAGTCTTTCAGCGATGTTGTTGATGATGACAGTGATGGTGATCTTGATGATGAAGTAGAAGTTCCTGCTGAAAAGGATGCTGCCAAGACAGAAGATGAGGGTGTTTGAGAGGTAGATGGCACGGGAGATGGCCATGACAATGATGATGATGGAGTGGGATTGTCTGATGAAGAAGATGTAGGCAGGTCTGAAGATGAAAGGGATGCAGATGAAGTAGATGGGGCAGGAGTTGTTGTTGATAGGCCTACTGATGGTGTAGAACCTTGAGGTGTTGCCTCTATTTGTACAGCAGTGTCATAAAATGGACAGATACCACAGGCTCTGAATCCAGCTTTGAGGGTATCTGGCTTGAACGCCCCCTGGACAAGGGTCTTCAGCATGCGAGGAAAGTCCTTCCCCACAGGTCCACCCTGCACCCTGGCTTGCTTCCCGAGCAGCTTCTGCCACTTCATTTTGACGAGTCGGAAGACTGCTCGGTCAAATGGCTGCAGGAGATGAGTCAGGTGAGCTGGCTGTCTCAAGAGGATGACATTGTTTTCCTTTGCCAGCTCAATAAAGCTGAGAGACAAGTGAGAAAAATGGCCATCGAAGATGAGCACCCTGGCCTTGTTGCTCACGTCACGAGTGTTTGGGAGTCTTATTGCATTGACGATGTTTCGCCTCATGGTTGTTTTGTCCTTGAGGTACTTGAGCTGTTCTTCTCCCTCTTCTGTTGTCTGAATGCCCCTAGCTTCCTCATGTGGTCTCCTTTCTTGAAGCCAAAGAAGCTGGCAGTTTCCTATGCAGCAACTGGTCCAAAGTTGAATTCACTTGCTGCAGTCAAGACAACAAAGTGGACCTTCCGGCGTGACACGAACTTCTCCTTGGCACAGCTAGCCCAGATGAGGCTGTGAAGGCACTCCTTTGAATTTTGTGTTTTTCCAGACACACATCTCTTGAGTAACTGGATGTCTGTCAGCCTCTCATAGACAGGCATCAAATGAATGCTAAGCTTCTCAAAATTTAGAGGTGTGTGGATGAGTTTTATGTGGGACCCAGGCATTTGGTGCTGAGCAACAGCCGCCTGAAAGAAGCAGCACGAATCGGCACCCACAGGACACGGCTCATGGCGGGGCTTGCTGTCTGTAGAAAAGCAGTGATATAGAGAAGCCATCGCTGCCATCTTCATCTCCTCTGGAGAACTGGTTTTCCGGATGGCTCGATTATAGTAGATGGTCAGTTTACGTATCGTGTTCTGGGTAAGCTGTGTCCTGTGGTCGGTAACCAAATTTCGCAAAGCTGACCCTAGCCGCTTGCTGACATGGTTCACACACTCCTCCTCCTCTAGTTGGACTTGGTCCCCATATGGTTGGAGATCTGTCAGCTGATTGAAGGTTTTGGCGTCACCGTCTGACAGCATGAATTGATGCAGCGGAGCTTGTAGCGCTCTACTGAGCGCTGCCACAACACCTTGGCTGCCTCGACCTCCATCATCCCAGAAGATCCTGTGAACAAAATTTGAACAAAAAATGAAATAATATTAGCATATTGTGGGCTGTATCTGTGTGCTTTTGTGTGAGTGTGTGCGTGCGCGTGTGTGTGTGTGTGTGTTTGCACTTATATTTTGTGTAGGCCTGCACTGAATGATAAAATTATTCATTTTGTGTTTACTTGCACCAGATGTCTACTTTAATTAAAATAAATAATAGATAAAAAGAAAATCTATGGTAGGCCTACTTTATTGGCTTATTTATTGTTTTTTATCTGTTCATTTCCAACAGCTCTTGGTTATGTGAGAAATGCAGAATTCTCCTGATTGTAATACAGTCTACAAAGATATCTCACAATTAACATTGAGAACAAATGACAATAACAAAGACTGATACAAAGTCATCACATTACAAACAACACAAATGAAAATAATTCATATTCTAAAAAAAAAAAAAACTCACTAGTAAAAATTCTTGCCACACCTGGGAAGATGATGTTCGGCCCAGGCTGCATACTCAGATTGCTTCTCACTTAGGGTTTTCTTGCCAGTGGTCTCACATAGTAAGTGCACATAACATGGGCATCTATGCACAATCCAGTCAGCAGATCCACCACACATCCAACACCAATATGCGAAATGTGTCCTCTGGTCAACCAGGTACCGTCGTAGCTCGCACTGATGTCAAGCACTTCATCACTGCCAAGGGTGATTCCAGATTGATGTGAATGCACCTGCCTTACATACTCAGCAGTGCGTGTAAAAAGGTAGTTTTCAAAGTCACCCAGCTGACTACAGTTAGTTTGCCTTTCTGTGAAAGGTTGTGTAGTGCAGTTTGTTTGCCTTTCTGTGAAAGGTTGTGTAGTGCATGCCTTGGAGATCCATCATTTCACTTCCCCCTTCCCCCTCTCTCTGCTAAAAATCTTTCAGTCCCTTCTACAGCTTGTTCACATGTAGAACAAAACGCATAACTGTGTACAGCGAGACCACAAGGTTTCTTTTCATCTGTCCTGAAGCTCAGGGTTTCATTTTTGCATGTGGGGCAACTCAGTTTTTTCACAAACTTGCTTCTTAATGGCCTGCAAATGAGCCAGAGGACCCAGAACAAAGGCTACTGCAGAAGCTGAGCATGAAACTGTGCAAAGCAATGCCCTTTACACAGATGAGCCTTGCAGATAATGCAGCCCATTACCGTCTCCTTGCTGTGGCCGCTTGGCTGCCAACGCCCCATCTTCAGGCACTGGACACAGCCCTTCTTCTGTCCTGGCAGGCGAACCAGCGGGTGTTCAGCTGGATCAGTAACAGCACGCCCCAGCACACTAGGCTGCATGGTCACTTGCCGTTTGATGATGACACTGCCGCGCACCAGCCCTTCAAAGACGGTAATCCTGTAATACAGCAGGTCCTGGAGCCGCTTGGACTTGGGTCTGGGGGAGTTGGTCTTGCAGAAAATGATGAAGGCATTGATTGGGCTGCTCTGGACAAAAAACAGAAAAAGTAGGGTGAAGTGGGGCAATTCCACCCCCTACTTTTGTTAAATGACTCAACGTGAAACTGTTTGAGTAAATTCATAACAAATTGAACACAAAGCACCAGATAGAGTGAGGATTTAATACATAGCATCATTTAATCAGAAGTTAACACTGTGAGGACATAAAAAAATTTTCATCAAATTTTAAACTGCATAAATATGGGGTGATTCCACCCCCATCTGACAAACTCCATTTAACATAAAGATAGGCTACCGGTAGGCTACATAGATTGATAGGTCTACATATGAGAAAGAAAAATAAGGTCACACAAACTGAATTTAGCAAAATGCTGAAAAAGAAAAGCAGAGAAATCACTTAAAAGCATCAAAAATGTTTTGTTCCAGAACTACAATAGGTTGGAAGTCAATGTCACTGTCGCTGTCACTGCCGCTAGGTCGTTTCCGTGGTGGAACCCATTCTTCATCTACTGAGTTGTCAACTGCGGAGTCACTGTCACTGTCACTGTCACTGTATCATTGTAGTTTGTCTGTCTACGTGGTCGTTTCCCTTTGTCATTGGTGCTGGTACTGGCAAGGCTTTCTTGGGTCGGCCTCTTTTGCCACCTTTCTTCTGTTCTTGTGCCACTGCCTCCTCTGTAAGCCTTGTGATATACTCAAGCGATGTGAGGCTTTCACCGTACATTCTCTGCACAGACTTTTTCCTCCCTGACTGCTGCCTCTTGGCCTCCAGCATTGGGGAGATTTTCTGCATGAAAAAGTCCTTTATGCTTGATGGGGTACTGGCTGAAGATGGTGGTGGAGAGGGATGTGATGATGAAGACGGATGGGGGTCTGGTGAAGGGTTTGTGCCACTGGTTGATGGCTGCGGGTCTGAAAATGAGCCAGGGTCAGAGCAGGGAGAACTGACTGCTGTGGCACCATTTGTGGGTGGGGCAAGCTTGTCAAACACCTCAGCAGCCTGATACTGTGTTGCAGGCACAGCCTCCAGGTTGAAGGGCATGATCCCACATCGCTTAACCCTATCTGTGACAGTATAAGCATGCCTGAATGACAGCCTGTTTTTAATGCTTTTCAGTTGTTGTACTGAAATGGACTGGATAGACTGCATGCAAGTTATACCTCATTTTGTAGGTTATAGATTTGTCTACACAGTCAAATGTATTTTATGTACATATTGTCAGTATGCTGGTCATGTGATACAAAATGGCCGCCATGTAGGTTCACGAAAAAAGTAAACAGGGGGGGGACCACCTAGTTTTCTCTCAGATAAAGCCAATAATTGGCTAAAAGTATACTACTATTTTGAAGAAAAATATGTTAGCTTTCAAATGATGCAATGCATGACCCTCTATGACCAATATGTATATTGTGGAAAATAAAAAGAAATGGACAACCCTATATTTTCATTCAGCTTTTCTGTTCTGTTTTCTGACTGAACAAGCACTCCACATACAAAACAGACAGAGACTCAGACAACATACAAATACATACTTCTATATCCACACAGAAGGCCCCCTGACACCACCATGGAGCAGTCAGTCAATCATCTTCTTCTTCTTCTGGAGAGTGGCGCCGCTTCTGAACACCGGCAAACGTTTATAATGTTCTAAGCGTGGTTCACACTTTTCATGGCATCCTACATCACAGCCTGGACACCAGTGTCTTGATCTTCTCCTTTTCCCTCCTTTCTGTCTCTCACTACACACAACACGGTCTCTCTCTTTGCGGCCAGGGAGAAGCACCAGACGATGAAGAGGGGCGACAGGATGCACAGGGTCTGGCTGGTCATGCTCTGAACTGCCACACAAGCTCAAAACAACTGATATGACAAAGTCCTCTTTATCCAACTGCTTGTCTCTATCAGTGCTGAGGAGATAGAGCTCATGGGCATTCAGGATGGAGATGTCTAGCAGATTGCAGAAAATCTTCACCCAATAGCGATGAGTAGCGCGCTCAGCCGCGACATGGTACAATTTCTTGTCACTCATGTCGACGCCCCCCATGTGCGCATTGTAGTCAAAAATCACTGCTGGCTTTTTCTTCTGTTTCCCCCTCACCTCTCTCTCTACATTCTCTGCTTTATGGAATGTGCTCAGCAAGTACACATTCTTTCTTTGGCTTTTTTTTTCTCGAAAAGCTACACACATTTTCGGTCCTTGTCTTACATAACGGGTTTCTGTTGGCTGAAGTCTAACACTGACAAGCTCCTGACACATCCGTTTAGAATTTCCTCTCACAGTCCCTGTCAGCATTGTTTTGTGCTCCCACAGAGTGTCAGCAAGTTTGGGTTTTGTATAAAAATTATCAGTGAATAGGTGGTAGCCTTTGTTCAGAAGTTTGCATGAGTCCAGTAGTTTCATAACTACTGCATGTCCTTGTCCCTCATCAGAATAAGCATCAAAATCTTTTACCCCCATACAGCTCTACATGGCACACATACCCATTGGTATCGCAAAGCTGAAACTTCTTGATACCAAATCGGGCATGGCGTTTATTCGGCACGTATTGAATGAAGCAGCATCTATTCTTCATGCCAATCATGCTTTCATCAATGCTCACATTTCGCGATGGCGTGTAGTAATTTTTGAAAGCATTGTTCAACCTACCTAGGACAGGGCGAACTTTTTGCCAAGGATCATATCCCTCTTCACCCCTTTCTTTCTCATTTTCCTTGTCACTGACATGAAATATCCTGTTGATGAGGTAATAAAATCTATGGGACATGACTTCATTGAAGTAGGGAGTCACGATTGGTTTTCTTGAGACAGTCCAGTAATTGGCACGTTTTTTCTTTGTATTAAGTCCCATGTTGAGACTTACACCTATGTATTTTTTCAAATCAGAAACAGTTATGCCAGCAGCGGGCCAGTGCTTGAACCTAGACTGTGGGTGATCTTGAAGCCACTTTCTCATGTTTTCTGAGTCCAGAAAGTTCCTGGCATACGAGGGTTGTTCAATTTAAGATGTCACCACCCCCTTAAAAAACGTACCTCTCATCTCAGCAACTTGAAACTTTTACATCCCCTCGAAGTATTCTCCGTTGGCTAGGATGCAAAGTTCAAGCCTCCTACGCCAATTCTCAAGCGCCCTCTGATAGTCGGTTTTAGGCAGACCAGACAACTCTGATCTTACGGCTTTGGCGAGGTCTTGTACCCGGTCAAACTTACGCCCAGCGAGCTTTTCCTTCAGAACAGGGAACAGCCAGAAGTCGCATGGGGCCAAGTCGGGGCTGTAGGGTGGGTGGTCCAAAACTTGGATCCCTTGCTCGCTCAGGAAGGTTGTGGTGACCTTCGCCTTATGGGCACTGGCATTGTCATGCAGAAGAAGGGTCCTCTGGGTGCCGACGGTTGGGCGCTGCTCATGGATTTTTCCTACAACTTTGGGGAGCACAACTTGGGTATAGTAGGAGGCAGTGATTGTTGATTTCTCAGGCAAAATGTCAATTGCCACAAGGCCTTGCGAGTTGAAAAAAATAGAAAACAGTCGCTTGCGACTCTGGAATCCTGGGCGAAGAACAACTGGTCGGTCTCCGTCAGGGCCAACCCACATGCGGTTGCAGCGTTTGTTGGGGATGCCGTAGAATGTGAGCCAACTCTCATCTCCCGTCACTAAGTCACACAGTCGTTTTGGCCCGTTGGGCTCAAACTCATCGAGCAGTTTGCGTGAACATGCCACCCGCTGCTGCTTCTGATCATCACTTAAGAGATGTGGCACCCATCTTGCAGCCAGTTTTCTCATGTGAAGGTCTTTGTGCAGAATGTTGTTAATGGTGCCAATTGAAAGCTCACATGCCTCGCTTAATTCCCGCACAGTCGAATGTGGATCCTCCTCTATCAGTCTTTTCACATATGCAATGTTTTGTTCGTTCCGAGCTGGTAAAGCTCGCTCTGCACGATTACCCCAATCAGATGGCACTCTACCTTCTCCTAATTGTTTGACCCACCTGCAAACTGTGCGGTAAGACACACAATCCGTTCCGTAAACAGCTTGCAAATCTGCGTGTATCTTCCTACAATCGTCACCAAGTTGTAGCCTTGTGAAAGTGTAGAAACGAAATTGCTCATTGGTGACGTCCATTTTTTTCAGGCTCAGCTATTTGAAACACATTTGTAATTACGTCATACTCCGAGTTGCGTCATGATGTCAACTTTATTTTCTGCATGCTAATCAGGTAAACTTTAAAGTTGTGTTTGGTATAAACATTTTTCTGTGCGTTGCTTCGTTTTCAAACGGCAAGCCTAGTGTCATCTTAAATTGAACAACCCTCGTATTTGTTCGTTTCTCTCACGAGATGAACGAACATGTTGTCATCAAAAAATAAAGAAAAATACATTATGGATCAGAATTCCTTGCAGGAGCATTTTTAGGTCCAGGATTTCTCACAGAAAACTCAGGAATGTGTGTTCTATCACTTTCGGGGGCCTGCACAAATCTCCACCCAACTTCTTGTTCGCTAACACGTGCTTGGGGCAAATCGGCCGTCACAGCTTCACTGTCTGTCGAGTCACCTCCCTCCCCTATTTCACCTTCCACAGCACTTTCATCACTTGAATCTTTTGGAATATCTATATCAGAATTGTTTTCACTACTTTCACCTTCCCTTTCTATTCTAAAAACATCAAAAATACCGGGTCGATCACTCATACCACTTGTACCTTCGCCGGGGTCAGCCATCTTGGAGAGAAATGAAAACGTAACACTTTTCCTAAAGCTCTAACATAACAAAATTTCTGATTGGATGAGATAGCGACAGTACAGGCTTGTTTGGGAGGGATTCAAGCAATCACAGACCGGTTTTCAGCCGTCTCCTGTAAGTATCTTTTGACAGGAATAGAAATGAAAGTAGGGCTGATATTATCGGCCGAGGCACCGCTATTGCGGACCGTCGGCCGATGACATCAGCCTGTGTCACAACTAGGGTTAAATCCCGACTTGATGTTGTCGGCGCTGAGGCACTCAGACTCCCACAGATGAACTGGGCAGACTTTGAAGAGAGGGTCATACTGGGGGTGGCCTCTTGGGTGGGACTTGGACCTGTCATTCACATGGAAATTCTGGCCAATTTTCTCAAACCTGGTTTTTGACATTAGGCTTGAAATGCAATTTGTCATCACTTGACCAGTAGTCTTACTGGCATGGCATATGTATCCCCATCATGATGTTGATGGCAAGGTACAGTTTGATGTCATTCAATGTCACCGGTTGCCATTTTGAATCAGCCTTCTCCTGTTGTAATTGAGAAGCATACAAATTTGTCTGACAGGCAAACTCCTGTAGCATTTCCTCCGTAAAAAAAAAAAGCGTAAAGTAGTCCAGGGGGCTTGCACCAACTGGCAGATCATGCAAAACGCCAACATTTTCAGAGAATTCCTTCATTGAAACCGAGTGTAAAACATCCTGCCACTTTTCAGTTTTGGAGGTCAGGCAATCGATCAACACTCGACCCATCTTCACCGTCACTCTCGCTTTCACTATCGTCGAAATCGGCAACAGCTTCCAAGTTGATATCCAGGTCACTTTTTGCATCAACTGGATTCTCGTTTATGTAAACAATGATGGCCGCGTCCATAGTGACCACGTGCACAGTGAGCTCTGATGGGCGCTCCGCGGTAACGCGATTACGATTTTCGGTGGGCGCTGGCGGGCGCTCCGCGGTAATATGGGTTAAGAAGGTAAACTGCTGTGATTAGTTACTAAAGGATTGAGGCAGTTGCGTCCCTTGAAGCAAACCAAACCTTGGTAACTGTGAGAGCCCATGCCTTTCGAAGTCTATGTATCTCCAGAGATACCTACAGCCCTAGAGGGTTTTAACCCTCTAGAACCTGCTCATACAAGCAGCTATTCTAAAATTATTATTTGTGATGGTTTGAAGTCTTATCAGATAAACTAGCAGAAAAAAAATGATTTTCAGTCAAAAAATGCAACAGTCTCTGAATTACGTAATCACGGTAATGTTTCATATTTGATACAGCAGGTTGTTCGGGAACACTGTCCTGATGTTTCAAATTTGATACAGTCACTGTCAATCTGTGTCAGTCTTACTTTATTTATTTTTTTTGGGGGGGGGGGGGGGGGGGCCTCAGCTGTATGCAGTCCATGGAGCACCTTCTTTTTCTTTTTTGTTTTCTTTCTTTCTTTTTTTTTTTTGTGGGTGCTTCAACATGTCCTTCATTGGCCTTTTTTTCCTCAACTGTTTCCTTTTGTCAGCCCCCCCCCCCCATCCTCTCTCGCTCTCTCTTCCTCTCTCTCTGTCTCTCGTCCTTTTACAATTGCAATGTTTTCCCTTTGTTGGACAATTTAAAAAAATGTTCATTTGCACTAGTTTTGGGTTTGTTATCGACACCTAATGTATGGATTGAATCTGAAGTTGTGCATTCTCTCATTCCCTCTCTCATTTCCTCCCTCATTCTATTCACTCTCATTTCTCTCTCCTCACTATCTAGTTTTTATCAACATGTTATTTACACAGATGTGTCGTTCATTCTTTGGTGCTTCTTGCGCCATCAGTGTGTTCATTTCTGTGTATGGAACTGCGCATAGCAGTTCCTGTCTTTGTTGAAGCAGAGATGTACCAGGCACTTGGAGCAGCGGACTTGCCCCAATTTCTGGCAGCTGCCATTCTTGCAACGCTGTCGATTGGTTGTCCACTCAGGCAGGTGTCCAGATCCATCCAAGCGGATGTCGGGGATTGGGGCCTTCCTGCTGCCCTTGGGTGCTGGCGGAGAGATTGGGATGGAGCGAGGACGTCCAACTTTATTTACCAGGATCAGTGCTTTAGCAATGTGCGACTGGAAGACGCTCAGTTTTGCAGGGCGCTTGCAGAGAAGTTTGGCATGACGTTTGTACCATAGCCAACTGTTGACGACGGCAATCATGAGTGTGTGGAGAAAGATGTACATGTACCAGCGCTTGGACTTCATGTTGAATTTGTACAACGCTGTCAGCGAGTCAAGAAGATCCACACCACCTATGAAGTAGTTGTATTCCTTGATGATGGCAGGGCGAGCCACCTCGATAAACTTCTTCTCCTTCTTGTCGTACCGCTTTGCAGTATCTTGTTCTTCAATGCCGACGTACATGTATGTTGACAGGCAGTCGACTGTTTTGTTGTCATACCATCTCACAGCAATGACATTTGACAGAAGTTCCACCTTGGAGTCGCTTGATCCTCGGCCCTCCTTTCGTAGCTCCTTCTCTGACTTCAGCTCACATCCTTTCAGACGGTTGGCTCTGAAAGTGCCAACAGAGTACATGGACTTTGCACGCAGGGCCTTTGCAAGTTCGAGGTTGCTAAAGTAATTGTCAACAAACACCTTGAAATTGAGTCCTTCAGGAAGACCCCTGACCATTTGCATACCGTTATCAGCCATCAAACATAACATTCTTTAGAATAAAATCACTGTTAGCATCCCTTTCAACCTGATGTATCAAATTTAGCACAAAGGGCAAAAGTTATCTCCCTTTCAGTTTTCCTGTTCTGCCGGATGCATCAAATTTGAAACAAACATTTTGATGTGATGCTATTGCTATAAAATCTCCCAGACATTAAAGATAGCTCACTGCTACTGTTCACTAACTCCATACTAGCACAGTAAACAAAGGGAGAGGTCAGTCAGTACTGGGCAATTCCAACGTAACTGACGTGGCATTCAGACAATTTCCAATGAAGTAATGCTTTATAACAAAGAAGAAAAATCTTTCTTTAATTTAAAATTGTTACAAACCTGTGTATAACAGGGCATTTCACTGGTCCATCTTGGTGATTGCAGGAAAAATAAAAAAATTATACTTTTTATTGGAACTTTAAGAATTGTAACTGACGTGGCAGCGATGCTCGCTAACATTTAAGTGAGGATATTTGCAGTTTGCTAACTATGAAATGTCAAAGTCTTCTGGTTTCTTTTCTGGATATAATTATATAATGATAGAACATTCCGCGTTCCAAAATATAAACGAGAGAGGCATGGTGGTCGAGCTTTTTCATCATCTGCTGTGCAGATGTGGAACTCCTTGCCTCACAATCTCCGTCACAGCCCTTCATTTCCCTCCTTTAAAACTAGTCTGAAGACTTTTCTCTTCCAGCAACATTTCTTGTAGACCCTCTTTCTGCCGCTCTGTATTCTTGATGTGCGTGTTTTTGGGTGTGAATGCGTGCGCGTGTGTGTTTGTGTGCGTGCGTGCGTGCGTGTGTGTGTGGTTTGTGTGTGTGTGTCTGTGCGTGTTTGTGTGTGTGTTGGTGTGTGTCTGTGAGTTCGTGTGCTTGTTTTACTTTTTATTGTTGTTGTAAAGCGCTTTGTGCAAGTGGAAAGCGCTCATAAATAACCATTTATTATTATTATTATTATTATACACACATCCTCCTTTTAGCTGGAACATAAAAATGTGACACTGTTCAGCCAGATTTTCAAACAAACAGAAAATTAAATGTAACTGACGTGGCACTGGAGCGTAACTGACGTGGCACGTCTGTTTAGATGTGTGACTTCAGGCTCGCAAATGTTTCCTGAATGTTTGCAATGTTATTGATTGTGTATTCTCCACATCCCTGCAGTTGGAGTGGTCCAAAGAAAATGTTCTGATGAAACACTTCATCACAGTCATCAGTCTTGGGCCAGGAAAAGAACATTTTTCCCCCTTTGGATGTCTGGTGGAGAAATTTCATTTTGAAAAAGCCAGGGTTCTGTCCTTTGCCTAACACCCTCCCAATGTAGAATCTGTCAACATAATCCACAGCATAGTACTTTTCAGCTTCAATGCTGACTCCAAAAGATCCTGTCTCAGTGACTGGTACTGGCTCCACAGAAACGTAGTGCTGCATGCTACTGATGTATCCCAAGTACAGCATTGGTTTTTGGGTTGCAGGATTTCCGAAGACAATGTCAAAAGGTTCTTTGACAATTGTCATTGGTTGTCCTGAAAGCATTCTGCTCATATATTCCACAGTGATGTGGTCTGCGTATGTGCCATTTCTGCGAAGGGCAGACATGTAATCCTTCAGTTCTGAGTCTGGTAAGAAAGCTCCAAGCTGCTCCTTTTCAACTGCCGAGAGATCAAATTCCAGGTAGTCACAAATTCGTTTTCGTAGTTCATCTGGCTCAAGCACAGGAAGACTGGTTCTCTCAAGCTGGCTTTTTAATGCCCAAAAGAAACAGTTACCATCAGCTGGAGTTTCCCCACGAAGTCTGAAGTTTCTTTTGGAAAGAAATGATATGAACTGAGACATGTGTTCACTTGATGTTTGTTCGTGATCCATGTCAGGGTAGCATTCATCATCTTCACTTGGTGTTGGCTCTTGATCCATGTCAGGGCAACATTCATCAACTTCACTCATATCACTGCTGCCTGGATGATCATTCATGGGCTGGTTGGAATCAGTATCTCCAGGAGCAGACTCACTGTCACCGTGTACACTTTGGCCAGTCTGGGTAGGATTCTTTTTTCTCTTGAAGAGCACAAACGTTTTGGAGTCTGCAACATACTCTGGGATGAAAGGACTGATTGGGAAAGCTTCCACTTCAGTTGCTGAAGTAGGTCTGAAGTAGTGGAAACTGCGTGTATCAGGAATGATCTGTGGTGGTTGGTCAGACCAGAGGGCTGTCAGTTCCTTCCTTACTGCACTGACTGTAGCAGAATCCACATGAAGCACTGTGATGTTAGGGCAGGCAGCCACAGCTACAGTGACAAAGTCCTTTGATGAGTTGACTACAGCTTTGCCTTGCAATACTCTGCGCCACACAGCTCTTTTCACGGTACCACCAACTCCATCTACAGGCCCTTTACCATGAGCAGTGGCAAAGAAACTCCAGTCAGCTCTGTGTACATCTGCATGCAGAAGCTTGGGGTCCACAATCGTAGACAGTGTGAAACGGTTCTTGAACTGGCCTCCTGCACCATCAGAAAAAAAGTGAACATTACTTATGCCAGTGCCAGAGGATGCTGCATGGTCGAGAATGGCTCTGTTAAATGCAGCCACTGAAAATTTGTCGTGATGAAGTTCATCACTAACCACGACATATGAACGACTTCCTTCCTGTGTGCTTACAACAGCTGTAAATATGGTGGTTCCACTCTGGTCCCAATGGGCAGACATAATTTCATTCTGCTGTTTCAAGGCAAAATTTTCAGAAAAGTCCTCATGAAGAATGATTTCGCCATCTTCTAGGTTATCTCTGAGGTACTTTTTCTGGCACAGTTGTGTTTTTGCAATGAAACTGTGCTTCCTGAGCGTTCCAAGCTGTTGAGTAAACTCTGCTTTTGCCTCTGACATTAACATTTCCATCTTTTCCTTTTTGCTTCTGTCATTCCACTGAAGAATGTTGCAACAAGTATCTTCATCTGAGTCACCAAAGAGGCTTGATGTTACATTTTCAACATTGCAGCAGGTTTTACAGTTGCCAAGATGACACTGCACAGAATCTGGGTCACAAACGGTCAAACGGATAAGAGCTTTGGTATCTGGTAGGTCATGTTTCATGGCCCTCAGTCCTTGACACAGTAACTCAAAATTCTCATGATATTTGCAGCAGCAAACACTATGATCTTTGTCAGAGATTGGAACGACATGAGCTGGTCGCAGTGCAGCAAAAGTAGATTTCCCAATTTTCAGATCAGGGTTCTCTTGCTTAAATTCCTGAAATGCTTCATTAACAGTGCTGAGCATTACTTTCTTTTGCACTCTTGTTTTTTGTCCATCTCTCAAAACTGTGACATAGTCTTTGCGACCAGGCAGCTGCCATGAAATGTTGTCGCTGTTGAAGAAAGAAACCACTGCTTCATGTTTTTCACTAAGTGATTTTTGGTTTTACTGCTCTGTCAATATTTTCAGTGCTGAAGTCTAGTGCAAGTGTTCGAACTACAGCTGTCTTTTTCCGTGGACTATATGGCAGAGATAATTTTGCCTTTTTCATCGCTCGGCCGAAAGACTGCCTGGAACCAAAAGCCTTTGCCGGACTGAAGTGCACTGGTGATTTCAAAGCCTTTTTTAACTTTTCTTTTTCTCTAAAATCAGATTTTCTTTTTGTGCTCTTGACACTTTCTTCCTTCCTTTTGTTTGCACTCCACTGTGATCTGCATTTCTTTTGCTGTTCTTTGTTTCTTTCCCTTGCTGTCAGTCGCTTCTCTTCAGACATCCGTTGACGGTACAGCCTCATCCGCTCTGCTGCTGATTTAGCCGGCATGCTTCTTCTTAGTACTGGTACAGGAACTGTTGACAGAAAGGGGTGAATTTTCATGGAAATGTAAATGTTCTTTGAATAAAAATAACTTGTTGGTAATCATAATTGAGGTTGAGCAGTGATTTCAATCAATTAAGTAAAAAAAAATTAATCATCAAACTTAAGAAGACTAAATTGTTTATTTATACTATTCAGCTTGTAAATTTAAACAATTAACATGGAAAAATAAGACATGGAAAAGACAGCATCACATTTAGAAGAAATCAGAGCAGAGCAGTAGTTCATTTACAGTAATTAACAGCTACATGCCACGTCAGTTACAGATAGATGCCACGTCAGTTACGAATAGGTGCCACGTCAGTTACACACTTTTTCTGAGCACTCTTTGATTTCATAAGTTTTCAAAACCTGTTATGGACAGCTTACAAGGAGTACAAAGATAACCAACCATATAAACAAAATCAGCTTATCCACTGGTACAGAATGGGAACATTTGTTTAAAAAATGTAACTGACGTGGCATTTTACAGTGGCCATTTTTATTTCAGGAATCCATGTATAATATAGTAATTAACCCTCTTTTGCATAGCAGCCCTGCTGGCGCACAACACAGAAAATGCAACCGAAGGGAAGCAACTCCGTCATTTCCACATAGTGACTTAATTCAAAAATTTTTTTTAGATATAAAGAAAGGATTCAGTTGAGTGGAATTATTTTTTATTTAAAACTAAATGTCTGAGGTACCTAAAATCTATGTTTTTGAGCCAGTCATTATTTTTTTTAATGCTGTAAAAAAAATAATAAGTGGAAAAATCCTGTTTGCGTGGTTAGTTGTCGGAATGGTTATGTTGGATACACACACATACACACCATTCATTTCAAGAAATCAATTCAAAATCAATGATGAAATCCTTCCTTACTTAATGAATGTTGCAGGAGGCATCACATACATTCAGGAAAAAGATAACAGCAACTGTTAAAAATTACTAACAGTAACACACAAGTTCAGTCACAGACAAGTTCAGTCGTTGCAGTTTCTGAACTCACAAGCTGCAGAAAAAATCACTGAAGAAGTTCAGCATGAAATTGTGCAAAGCACTGTCCTTTGCAGAGGTTGACTTTGCACAAAGTGCATCCATAAACAGTTTGCACTCCTTTGCCACTGGGCACTCGGCGTTTAAGTTTCTGGCACAACACACAGTTCTTCTTTCTCCCCGGCATCCTGGACAAGGGATGTTCAGCTGGGTCTGAGATGGCAGCACCTGCAAAGGACATGGGCTGTTGTACCTGTCGATGGGTGACCACATTCCTCTTCACCAGACCATCATAAAGATCCAGGCGGAAGTAGAGAGGATCATGAAGTTTACGGCTGTGAGGGCGTGGCATGGTCGAGAACTTCATGATCAGGAAGGCGTTGACAAAGCAGGCTTCCAAAAAGAACCAGAAGAGGTACCGCCACCACTTGCGACACTGCCTGCCCACAGCATAGTAGCCTCGCTGCTGGTCAAAGGAGTCCACGCCACCCATGTGCTGGTTGTAAGTGAGGATGGGCTGAGGAATCTCTTTGTCGACTCGTGGCCCTGAAAATAAAAAAAATAATAAAAAAAATAATTAAAATAATTTCAAAAAAAGAACAAAAACAAAAAAAAATTTTTTTTTATGTCTTTTCAGAAAATAAATCCTGCAATAAAGAAGGAAAACTATGTGGTAGCTCTGGGACCCACCTGGAAAGAACAGATAGTATCATTCATATTAGTAACAGTAACTACATCAGGCAACACAATGACAAAACACACACACACGCACAAGTTTTTTTTCATCTTTTCAGAAAATAAATCCTGCAATAAAGAAGGAAAAATGTTATGTGGTAGCTCTGGGACCCACCTGGAAAGAACAGATAGTATCATTCATATTAGTCACAATAACTACATCAGGCAACACAATGACAAAACACACACACACACACAAGTTTTTTTCGTCTTTTCAGAAAATAAATCCTACAATAAAGAAGGAAAAATGTTATAAAGAAGGAAAAATGTTATGTGGTAGCTCTGGGACCCACCTGGAAAGAACAGATAGTATCATTCATATTAGTCACAGTAACTACATCAAGCAACACAATGACAAAACACACACACACGCGCACACACTGATCTGTACCTTTGCCAGACTGTCGCTTTGCTGTCCCCATTTCCGGCTGAAGTCCAGTACAGAGAACAGTGACTGTCCTCTTGTCCTGCCAAGCTGTAGCCAGCATAACCCCATCCTGGCGCATGCGGGTCTCCCCCTTCTTCAGCCGGTCAGCCTTCTTTGTCTTCTGCCCAAAGACGAGATCCTTCGGCCATCCCTTGCGGTTGACCCTGCACGTACCACAGGAGTAGGTGCCCTTCTGCAGTAGTTCGCTCTGGAGTGCAGGGGAGGTGAAGAAATTATCGAAGAAGAACTGGTGCTGCTTGTTGAGGTACTTGGCACCAACACTTGTCACCACATGATGACCCAGGCCTGTGAACATAAAGTGTATGAAACACATTATTTTTTGTCCTTATTTGTATAATACTGCAAGTACTAAAAAACCAAAACAAAACAAAACAACCCCCCCAAAAAAAACACACCCTACACATATAGTGTTCTACACACACACACACACACACACACACACACACACACACACAACATGCATGCATGCATACGCACACACATATTGTAGCATACACACACACACATACACGTACTTGCATACACACAGAGATATTGCAGTGTACAACACACACACACACACACACACACACACAACACAAATCTACAAATTTATCAGACTTACCTTTTCCAGCTGTGTCGCTTTTGCCTGTGTAGACATCAAAGTCGAGCAAGTAGCCGTTCCTTGGATCGCAGCAACACCACACTTTCACTCCCCATGGTGTAGGTTTCAAGCGAATGTATTGCTTGAAGTACAGTCTTCCATTGTATTTAATCATTGCCTCATCAATGCTCACTTCTCTGCCAGGTTTATAATGTTCTGAGAATGATTTCTTGACAATGTCAATGAGAGGGCGAACCTTGAACAAGGGATCATGGCCTGGTTGACCGCGAGGGATGAACGCCGTGTTGTTGTTCAAATGCAGATACTGTTGGATCTTGCTAAACCTATTCTCACTCATCAATTTGGAGACAGATTGTATGTTCAGCCTGTCATCCTGAGACCAGTAAAGCCTCTGTCTTGGCAGTTTCACAATGCCCATCATAATTGCGATGGCAATGTAGAGCTTCATTTCTTCTGCTGTAGCCGGCCTCCATTTTGAATCGACTTTGCCTCGCACTGTTTGCATTTGTTCTGCATACAAGTTGGTTTCGTCTGCCATAGTCTGAAAGAAAGACTCTGGTAGAAGAAGAAACAAGTAGTCTAACGCTGACGCGTCCACAGGCAAATCATGTTGAGGTCCGACAGCTTCTTCGAAATTATTCATCTCTATCGGTGTCAGGGTCGCCGACCACACCCCCTCGGTTCGAGGAACCCGCTGCTCGGTGTCCGATTCAGAGCTTGATGATGTGTCCGAGTCGTGAAAGTTTTGATCGAGTTCATGCCAGTCGATATCTAGGTCGCTTTCCGCCTCACCTCCGTCCTCCAGATTGACAAAATCCTCTTCAACTTGGCTATCAAAGTCGTCTACATCACCGCTGTCGCCATCAGGGGAGCGCAATAACGCTAACTCGGCCATCGTTCGCAAAACTTGCACTTTAAAAATTATTTTCTCACCAAAAACACACCCGTCAGTTTCGCTGTCTGCTCAAACAGGAAGAGGAAAGCTCGGCGAAAACGAGGCTCTCGGTCTCGCGAGATATATGTAACCATGGTAAACATGGCAGCTGCCTTGCTGTACACGTGTACTAGCGGGCGCTGGAAGGCGCCCGATGCACAAATGCCGCGATTTTTAGCAGGGTGCTAGCGGGCGCTGCATGCTGAAGAGGGTTAAGACAAACTGGCAGTGTTTTTAAGCAACTTCAGTACAACTTCTTTAATTGGAAAAAACTTTCTTGCAGAACAATCCACCTTTATTAGAACTACAGACACATAAGTTAAGTATGGACCAGCACTTACCTAATGCAGCTGAACACAAGGTCCAAAACCAATATGGCTGCCAGTCAGGGGAAGTCACTCCAGATGAAAGTCACAGTAAAATCTGAAACTACTGAGGTTATACTTTAAATGTGTTATAATAAAAAAAGTTTCAAATCAATTCTGAATTTTGGCTCCAAGTGAGCATTTTTTTTGGAACTACCCTACTCACGTTTCAGTGCAGTGGTAGATGAAAGTGGGACCCACACAAACACGTGTTGCTGCTGCTACAGTGAGAAAAGGGGGGAACTTGGCTGGGCTGTTAGTGTCAGAATTCAAGCCTGGCACCATGGTAGGGGCATGCTCCACATTCCAAAGCTTTGCTCAGTTACAATTTAAGTACTCCGCTACCAAAGCAGCCTTGGTTCAGTGAGGGCAAATTCTTTGTATCAAATTTGAGACGGATGGTGGTGTAGGGTTTTAAATTAAGCTGATCATTGGCTGATGTCAGGTTTTTAAGCTGATCGTTGGCAAGTGATTTAAAAAAAGAGGGGGGGGGGGGGGTGGCACTGCCCTTGACACGACAACGATAGCGTGGAGAACAGTGGAACACTTGGGTCAAGCATCAGCTTTGAAAACGATGACCTAGTGGCAGGTTGTGTATGACGCCATTGACAGATATCTCCAATCCCAGTGGACCTAGGGGTAGGTGGTGCATGACGTCAACGGCAGATGTGTCGGGACAAGGAAGAAAACTTGGCAAAGAGAAATAACAAGCAATACGAGGTGGAAGAGAGAGAAAGAGGCAAAGAAAAAGGAAAGAATTGAAGAGAGAGAGAGAGAGAGAAAAGAGGCAGAGAAAAAAAGAATTAAAAAGTAAAAGAAAAAAAAAGAAAGTTCGAGTCTCATAGTGCTTGATGTAAAATTGATATGAACTAAAATCAGGGAGGTGTGGGGACTGACGATGGTGTGGCATCTTTTTCCATTTAAGATTTTGCCTGCAGACATGCTGTGGCTGTCATTTTATAAAAACAAAATGAAAAAAATCTTATTTCATAACATAAAAAAAGAAAAAAATAGGATGCAGACAGGTCCGGGCCGTGTTCATCCTGGAAGGTGTCCAACAGTCTCCTGTTCCTGGCCTCTGTGGCTCAGTCCAGATCAGAGTGTATATCTGTTGTTATTATTGTCATCAGAGTCTGAAACACAAAGAAAAATTATTACTGAAAACAATTAGACTTGTTCAATCAATCAATGTTTTGGTTGGCGAACATACAAGGGGCAGTACTTAAATTTACTTTCTTATGGATGGGTGGACTCTTAAATTAAAGGACCTCTTCTGAGACGTCCCTCCTGATGCAGTTTTCCAGTTTTTACAAGCGATGTTTTTCTTTAATTGCATTTTAGACTTGCAATGTTAACGGTGAGCATGCTTTTTAGCTGTTTTTAACAGGTTGTCATTTTTTGACATGGTGTTAGCCCTGATATGGCTGTAGTAGTTTGCTGGGCTATAGGCAGTATGAACTGAACTGCTCACAACCCTTGCAGTAATTGCTCAAGATAACGTAGTCAAGGATCAACCCTGAAAAAATTTCAACGACAGTGGTAGTGCCATTGTGGGAAGTCATTCCTGTCTGCTGCCAACTGCCATCAAAAGATACAGAGATGTCTAAACAAGCCATCAGCTGAAGGTTTATCTAGTTTCATCTCTGCATATACTGCTCGCACATGTTCAGCTGCGTCTTGTTGATGCATGCTGGCTGTTCTTCATGTTCCCTCATGGTATGTTTTTTGGTGGTGATGCCTCGTTTTTTGTTTTTTGATTCATGGGTGGTGGCAAATTCACCATATCAAAAGAGAAACGGCAGACCTGAGTGAAGCCAATCCCAGCAGAGGAAGTGCCAGCAACAAGACGACGGTTGATGTTAAGGGAGAATGAGGCAGAAAATCTTATTTTCTATATTTCTTTATCTAGGCCTACTTTTAGTGGATGATTAACATACCTGGAAGTTAGTAAACAGAAAAAATGTCTAAAATATTGATTATCAGCCCCCGTTGCTATGGAAACTGGAATAAACAGCGGCCATATTGGATTTTTTAGTAGCAGGCTCCTGCATTCAAATATCAATGTTTGAAGTTGTTCTTTTTAGTGATGTACTGTCTACAATCTGACAGAATTGGAATCCTCTTATAGATCAGAAGTGTGGAGATATTACCACTGACAATGTAGGTATGCAAATTACTGAAAAATTTTCGCAAGGTCAGCAAATATAATTAAAATATCAACAAACTCTTTCTGTTAGATTGTAGACAATAGTGTTGTATACAAGTCTGCAAAATTTCATGTCAGTCTCACAGCTAGTTTATGAGTTATCAGTACACTAAAGAGGTAACCCACACGCAAAAACTACAAACTGAGAAAAACGCAATTAAAGTTTTGACATACATTATTCAGCATGTGAATTATGTCTACTTACATAATGCTTGTTTTTGGAGACAGATACAGCTCTCTACTTTCAAATTATGTTGTCAAAAACTTCCTGCTCCATATGAAGGACCCCCTTCCAGCCTGATGAGTTCCTACTGTCGTCGCAGTTTTGCAGCACGTACAGTTTCTCGCCTCTTGGTCAGCTTGTCCTGTTTGCGTTTCAAGCTGCCACTCAACCTTCTCTGGAGTCTGGATGCCCCTAGCCTCTTCATGTGAGGTCCAGCTGGGAAGCCAAAAAATCTGGCAGTGTCCTGGGCTGCAGCTGACCCAAAATTGAATTCCCGGATGGCTGTTACGGCTGAAAATCGGACTCGTTTCCGGGAGACGAACTTGTCCTTGGTACACCTGGACCAGATGAGGCTGTGCAGACTTTCATTCGAATTTTGAGTTTTGCCTGACACACACGTGCTAAGGAGCTGTGGGTCAGACAGTCTCTGGTAAATTGGTGCCAGGTGCTGCTCCAGTAGAGTTGAATTTAGTGGAGTGTGGATCAGCTTCTCATGAGGTCCAGGAATCTGATGTTGAGCCAGGGCAGCTTGGTAGAAACACCAGGAACCTGGGCCAGTTGGGCAAAGCTCATGCCTGGGATGGCTGTCTGTAGAATAGCAGTGTTGTAGTGTGGCATTCACTGCTTTCTGCATATCCTCCACACTGAGTGCACCTCTTATAGCCCTGTTGTAGTATATGGTCAGCTTACGGATAGCATTTTGAGTAAGCTGACCCCGGCCACGACCACCCAGTGTTATGCCTTTTTTTCTACAGTCAGCCACAACATTGCGTAGAGCTGTGCCCAGGCGCTTGCTGACATGGTTGATACACTCCTCTTTTGAAATCTCAACATCTTCACCATAAGGCTTGATGGTTGTGAGTTCATTGTAAGTCTTTGCATCCCCATCTGACAGCATTATTGTGTAGCGAAGCTTGTGAAGCTGTACCGATCTTCGCCACAGGACCCGGGCAGCTTCCACCTCCATCATACCCGCAGAGCCTGCAGAAAAACAACACAATCTTTGTTGCCATCTGAAATATTTTGTAAATGTATCTGACATATAATCATGTAGGCTACATGGTGAAGCAAAAATATTTATGACAAAATAAATAAAGTAACTGTCTAAATATTTTTTTTCACCATGTGCGAGATCATATATCAGGCTGTCTCTGTTTCTGTGAGTGTTTGTGTTTCTGTGTGTGTGTGTGTGTGTGTGTGTGTGTGTGTGTGTGTGCAGTTTTAGGCTAGACATATCCATAACATTTATAGATTCTTGAATAAAGATTCACAAGTAAGCCTATTCTTCTCAATGTACGCATAATGCAAATAAGTTTTATAAGCATAGACTTGCTTTCAGCATGCAATGATACACACACACACAACACACACACACACACACGCGCGCACTCGCACACACATACTAGATGTTTACATGACCTATTTTGTAAACACACCCAACATACTAAAAAGATTGCATAAGCCTACACACACTAGGCCTATGGCTATAAAGTTGCACCATCACACACACACACACACACATAGACAGGGAGACAGAGAGAGAGACACACATACAGATAGGCACAAACATCCACCCACCCACCCACACACACACATAATGTACACACAGAAAGACAGAAAGAGAAACTGAGAGACAGAGAAGGCATATGCTCTTACCATGAAAATTCTTGTCACAGTCCTTCACATGGTCAGCATGCCAGGCAGTGTATTCATCAGGCTTGTTCTTCTGTATTGACTTGCCCCTGGTCTCGCAGACATGGCAGAAAGTGCTCATTACATGGGTATCTACACACAGGCCTGTCAGCAGGTCCACCACACAGCCTACACCAATATGGGATGTGTGACCTCTTGTCAGCCAGGTGCCATCATAGCTAACAGATATGTCCAGCACATCATCATCACCGAGTGTTACGCCTGACACGCTTGCATGAGTTTTTCTGACAAATTCAACAGTTTGTGAGAACACACGTTCTTCCAGTTGGCTCTGCTTCTCATACAATGTGTTGGCCTTTTGTTGGAATGTCTTGTGGTGTAGTCCTGGTAAATTCAGGCATTCACAAAAATTATTGAGTGACACAGCACCTAACCCACAAACTAGAGCAGCATACACAATCTGCCTGTTGACCTGAAAGGACCTATCTTCAACTTCATCTTTTGCAGCCAAATGTCCTCCTGAAACAACATCCTCACAGCTTGTGCAATAAACCTGAAGGAAAGCTGCAAAGCCTTTTGACTTCTTCGAGTCAACAGTCGCAGTCAGTGTGGATTGTTTACACTGAGGACAACAAAGCCTACTAACTACTGCATTCAGCTCACTGACATCTATGAGTGCTCTGTCAACCGTTGTCTCGCTTGAACTGGTTTCCCCTTGCCCAGAAATTTTTTTGTAGGACGCTATTTTGAACTGTGAGCGAGTTTTCTCTCCGAGAAAACTTTCCGATGAGGTGCCAGGAGTTGCAACAGTCGACGACATTGTCGCTACGTCGATTGCGCTGGTTCCAGGTTGAGGTTCAGGAGACTGACTTTCTCTCTGAGCTGCAGCGGTTTCTGCTTCTTCATGTTGACTTTTTTTCATCTGTCTGGCCCTTGCAAGCTGTTCTCGACGAGATTGCTTTCCTTTTTTTGCTGCCTTCACCGTTCATTGCTTTTTTCTTGCCATGATAACCTCCGATTGAATGTAAACAAACGCTCAGCAGACGCCAAGATGGAGACGGAAGTGACAACATACGAGTAGAGACGAACACGACCGAGGATCTCCGACCGCTCTAAGCCAATCAGATTGGCACACCGGAAGGCGAATTGACACGAAGGTCGGGTCAAGAGGTCGGCTAACCAAATAAGCCGTGACCTATAGGTCAAAGTCTCTATATATGGAAATTCCCGTCAGCGACACATACCTCGGGTTTGGTACGACTGTAAGGTCCCTGACTTCGGCAAATCTCGGAAATTAGGTTGTGCTTGCAGGGGAGATAATTTCCTTTCCAGCGGTACCAAACATTAGCGTGTTTCTAATAGCGAAAGTAGGTGCTACGACCTGTCAAAACCATCGAATTTTGAAGTTTTGAAGCAAAAAATAAAAAATAAACGATGGGTAGTCCTCTTTGTTGAGCATTTATAGCATGAAAAAGGTTTGTTTGCACTTCATAAATCTTTCCAATCATATCTAGAGACACCATAGAACACAAAAATGCAAAAAACCCTGTGACCTAATTTTAGAATTTAACCTTGACTTTCTTAGGGGAGGCCTTCTGGCGCATTGTACCTTAAAGCCAGTGTACGCAGTCCCCGTCTTCTGTGATGTCATTGTTCGAGTTCCTGGAACTAGTGTCACAGGAAACGCACAAGCTGACACCATCCTCTTGTGTCTCAAATACAGATACCTGAAAACAATAAATGTGTGAGAAAGGGAATAAAAGCGGAGAGAGAGAGAGTGGTGGAGGGGCAGAATAAAGAGGCAAATTAAAGTAGTTTGCTGGCCTCTGTTTCTGCACCAGTTAAACACCTTTGGAAAGCAGTCGCTTCACACAGTTTTTACTTCTACTAGTTCCAGGTCGCTTAAAAAAAATCCGTTGGCAATAAAACATCAAACCGGAGATCGTACTTTCTATTCTTTGCCTATGCAGGCTATACCTGCCGCGAATTTCTTTTAAAATCTTTCTAAGTAAAGAGAAGCATAAAAATAATTCACTGAATCAAACTTCTAAGTCAATTTTCATGAAAAATCAGTCGATGTTTGCAACGTTTGTCCTTCAGCTTGACGATCACAGGTAGAAATTCGTTGACTGGACTTTCAGCAATTGCTTCGAAGGCCGCCATGATTTGAGGTTCCCATACGCTAAAATGGCAGATCATGGGTACTGGCCCTTCGGAGGCTCGCGCACACCCTGTAAATGTCACATCTTATAGTTCGGTATAAGGTTAAATTCAGCAAAAAATAAGCTGTTTACACATCCGCGAAAACAATCTGATTTATCAAGTAGGTCCTCAGATATTCTTCTTCAAAGTTTGCCAATATTCTGACCTTTAGAAGACTAACAAACTAGTAATCTTATAAAATAAATATTATACAGGAATGAAGGACCTGTCAACTGTACTAATTTGCATGAAGGTAGTCCTGTGTGACCCGTATTATTTAAGTTGCCATTAACCGGTCACCCCAAGCATTGCCGTGAGCCAGTCGCCATTATGTTACACGTGGTAAAACTTCTTTGGTCTTTTTTTTTTTTTTTTTGCGCAGATTTTCGTATAGGTGCATTTATAACAAAAACAATCAGCACAGATCGACAGAGGAAAGAATCTTTATCTTCATGATAACAACTTGAGTCATTCATGTTCATCTGCAAGAATATTTGACTGATAAACATGTGCAATTTTTTCACTGACTGACACAGTTTCCGCATTGCTGAAGAGAGGCTGCCGGTACCTACTTATATCATCAACAGGTGGCTTGGCCTTTTTCAGCGGAGGAGATGGCAGTGGGCTGACCAAGGAAGGTCGACCGACTCTCTTAACGAAAATGAGGGCTGATGCAATGTCACTCTGGAAAACTGACAGCTTCATGGGTTTCTACTTGAGGAGAATGTAGTGGCGCTTGTACCACAGCCAGCTGGTAATGACACTGATGGAGATGGTGTGAAGAAAAATGTACATATACAACCGCCTGGATTTTCATTGGAAATTTGTAGAGGGCACTCAGGCCATCCAACAGATCAACTCCCCCCATGAACTGATTATATTCTTTTACGATGACAGGGCGTGGAATTTCAATCTTCTTTCTTTCCTTCTTGTCATATCTGTTAGCTTTGTCTTTTGGTTCTGTGCCTATGTAAGTTGACATCAGATGAACTGTTTTGTTGTCAAACCACCTGACTGTGACGTCATGTGATCCTATTTCTACTTTCTGTTCATAGGATCCACGGCCAGCTGCTTTCAGATCTTTCTTGGATTTCAAGTCACACCCCTTCAGGCAGTTTGATCGAAAAGTACTGACAAAATGATGACCTTTTTCCTTGAGCGCTGTGGTCTCGGTTTCCAAACCTTGTCTGCTGATTTTTCTCCTGCAGTGACCTTCTGCGAAGCGCAGCATGGTTGCCAGCTTCCTAAAGCGATCACTTGGCATTGAAGCAGTGACAGGTTCATAGCGTGTTCCATTCGCCCAGTAGGCTCTTACTGCATGTGCTTGCACCAGGCCCATTCGCAGGTAGATATTTCTACCTCTTCATTGTTTTTTAGTTCATTGCCAGATATTTGCATAGCATATTTGTTGGTTTGATCTTCAGCCTTGGCCAGCATTTCATCCGTCACCAGCTTTTTGAAATACTGGAATGGAGTCATCAGTTCATTGTCTGCTGGAGATCCCTCTAGCTCTCCTTTGAAGGCAACAGAGTCTGGAGGAGTAAAAGCAAGATCAGTCCACATGGGTTTATCAAACAATCCAGCCAGCAGTTAATAATAATAATAATGAGTACTTATAAGCGCAAGATCCAGAGAACTCTGCTCCAAGCGCTTTACAATTCACCCTATCTTTACCACCCCTATTCGCCACTTCAACATTAGCAGTTATACATACATATCAATCAAGTCTACTATAATTACAATGACATCAACACAAACAGAAATATGTCTATCAAATCTAACCAATAGTTGCCCATCGGACAGACAATAATAGATATTACATCACAAGTTATCCAAAATACACAAACAACCACACCCACAATGCACATTATATAATACACGAATCATACGCACAAACGCAACAGCCCAAACAATATTTTAAAGACAGAAACTTTTTTCACATTTTTCTATACAGATGTGTTTTGAGGCCAGATTTGAATGAGGTGATTGTGTCTGAGTGCCTAAGGATGTTGGGGATGTTGTTCCATGTTTGGGGTGCTTGATAGGAGAATGCTCGTTGTCCGAATGCGGGGGATGCGAAAGAGTCGTGTGTCTGCAGAAGAACGCAACTGACGGGATGGTGTGTAGATGTCAAGAAGCGAGGATAGGTATTCTGGCGCAGTGTTCGAAACAATCGAAAAGGAAAGAGTAGCAAGCTTGTAATCTATTCTGTCAGAGACAGGCAGCCAGTGCAGAGTGCGGAGGAGAGGAGTGACATGGTCAAACTTGGAGGATTTAAAGATGAGACGTGCAGCGTTGTTCTGAATCTTTTGAAGTCTGTCTAAAAGGTTTTTGGGGATGCCAGCTAAGAGAGAGTTGCAGTAATCAATCCTTGAAAGAACAAATGCACAAATTAGCGTTTTGGTTGCATCAACAGACAGGTAATGAGGGACAGAGCTGATTCTACGTAACTCTAGATACGCTACCCTACAGATGTTTGAGATGTGTTGCTGGAAGGTCAGACTCTGATCAAGCGTAACACCGAGACTGCGAACAGTGGGAGAGAAAGGAATGTCAACGTCATTTATCAGAAGAGACTTTGGAAGAGAAGGATCATGGAGAAATTTAGTGGGACAGGCGAGTAGAAGTTCAGTCTTGTCGTCATTCAGTTGTAGTTTGTTGTGCGTCATCCAGGACTTCAGATCCGAGATACAGTCCTGCGTGCGTGTCACCAAGCCATCGAGTTCCGCCAGTGAGGCCGACTGATGAAGCTGTGTATCATCAGCGAAGCTCTCATGTGACAAGGCATGACGACTGATGACATCAGACACAGGACTGGCGTACAGCACAAACAGGATCGGTCCTAGGACCGAACCCTGTGGGACACCATACGCCAAGACAGACTCTTCCGAATACCTGGAGTTGACACACACAGTCTGAGTCCGATCAGTCAAATAAGAGTGGATCCAGGAGAGAGCAAGGTCACGTATGCCAAAAGAGTGCTGAAGCCTGTTCAGGAGAAGTGTGTGGTCTATAGTGTCAAATGCTGCGGACAGATCTAATAACGCCAGTACTGACATTCTATCATCGTCCAAGCCAAGGAGAATATCATTAACTATCTTCAAGAGTGCTGTTTCTGTGGAGTGTGCCTGCCTGTATGCTGACTCAGACTGGTGCGGATTGAACAAATGATTCTGATGAAGATGCTCAAGCAGTTGTGACAAGACAATCCTTTCTACTAATTTGGACAAAAATGACAAATTTGAAACAGGCCTATAGCTCTTCAAACAATTTCTATCCAATGAGGGTTTTTTGATCAGTGGTCGAACAATGGCATGCTTGAACACAGACGAAAAAGAACCAGACGACAAAGAAGCATTGACCACATGAGTAATATATGGCAAGAGCACATCAAGACATTTGCGAAGCATGGATGATGAGATAGGGTCCAGTTCACACGACTTTGGGCTCATACTCAAACATACTTTCTTCACAACCTCATCACTGACAGACTGAAAGCAGCTCAATGACGGCCCAGCATACAAACGATCCGATACAGGCGGTGGCTGAGTATCTGCAGAGTCCAGCTTCTGACGAATCAAAGCTATTTTATTGTTAAAAAAGTCCGCAAATTTCTGGGGAAGTTCATGAGCCGAGAACAAGGTTGGAACAGGCGAGGCATTCTTCTTACACAACAGTCTATTTGTTACACTGAACAACTGTTTGGCAGTTGTGCATGCAACGATTTTGGATGAGAAGAACAGAGATTTGGCGCAATCAACAATGGCAGTAACACGATTACGGGCAGCCTGGAAAATCTGCCAGTGCACAGTAAGTCTGGTAGCGCGCCACTGTCTCTCCGCTCTCCTCTGCTCACGCTTGGCCACAAGCAGTTCAGGTCCCACAGCAGTGTACCATGGCGATGAGGGACGTGTAGAAACCAAACGACGGGTTGGAGGAGCGTGTCGATCTAGTGTAGCACGCAAACAACCAAAGAGTTGATCAACAGTGGGCTTGACAGGCATGTCCTTCACCACGTCGGCCTTGAAGGCCTCCATGTCGATGTCGGCACACCTCCCTGTAGGTTTTAGGCACAGGAGGTTTGGCGAGGTTCAGATCACAGGTCACACAGAAGTGGTCTGACGCCAGGGTGTGGTCAACGACTGTAGACCTCACGGGACCGTCTTCCTCCCTGTACACCACCCAGTCTACAGTATTACCAAGTTTATGAGTTGACTCAGTCACTGACTGGCTGAGACCAAAAAGACTGAGGATATCAAGGACTTTGGACGTATAAAACTGCGAGGGGTTGTTGAAATGGTAGTTGAAATCGCCCACTATGAGAAGAGAGCCAGACAGACTGTTGGCATACTCCAGGAAGTCGGGCAACTGTTCTACAAACATAGACTCAGTCAGATTGTACTTTTTCTTGGCTGGACGGCGATAGAGGCAGAAAACGTTGAGATGAGTTTGCTGGAAAGACAGAGTCAACTGAGACAGTTCAAAGGCCATGTGAGTGAATGGAAAGTCAGAAGTGAAGGTGATGTGGGGTTGCAGTCTATCAGACACGACGAAGGCTATACCGCCGCCACACGTTGCAGTAACACGAGGGAATGAGGTGGGGGTGTAACCAGGGGGTGCTAAATCTCGGCATTTCGGCTCATCTCCGGCCTCGCGAAGCCAAGTCTCAGTAACACAGAAGATATCAACACCGTGTTCTAGAATGTAGTCATTGATGGCAGAACGTTTTTGCTTCCATGTATGTCCGACAGATTGAGCGTTGAATAACGATAGGCATACATCATATGACCGATCAGCCCCATAGCAACCAAGAGGTACACGAACAAGATTTTGGTAGTTAATGCATGCAGTACTAGCCTGTTTCGAAGCGTCAGAGCCAGACCCAACAACAACATTTATCTTCCTCCGCTTGCGACGTCCTCCACGGTGAGAGCGGACACGGGGAGACGGCATCCAATACCAGCATCTCTGATCGCTCTAACAACACACGGATCAAGCACAGCAGGGGACACAGACAACAGTTCGTTGCGTGTGTAAGACACGCGAGTACTGCACGGCAAAGTTAAGTCAGGCGGGCGCCTGTTGAAGGCGAAGCCACCGCAGGGAGGGGTGAGCAAGGCAAGTTGCACGTGAGGCGGCAGACAATGCCGCTCTGTTTGCCGCTCAAGCAAGCATGGCTGACTCTGACACGCAACAAGACTTGCAAAGTTTGACAGGAAAACCAGCCACACAGCACGAAGTTCCAAGGGCACCATGGCACAAAACGTACACCAGAACAAAGTCCAATCCATGACAGTTCACTCCGCACAATATCACACACGGTTCACCACCATTCCCTCACAAATACACTTTCTTTCCAGAGCTCGTGGCTATGCTGCCTGCTAGGCGTAGCGCTTCAACCAGATCTTCTTCCGCATTCAGCACATCCACCAGGTTTGCCAGAGGAATGTCATCGTCCGACTCTGCGCCCAACTGCTCTGTCAGAGGTGGATCATCTTCAGCTGGAATTTGACGTCGACTTACAAGTCGCATCTCTTCTTCTTCATAGTCAGAATTGTCTTTGGTCGGTAGCCATTCGTCCCGGAGCTGTTGAGACCTCAAAGTCGTTGGTGTCAGGGGGTGATAAACCGGCAGACATTGGTTACTGGTACAGATGTTGATATTCTAAAAATAACAAAAACAAAGTCTAGATAAAATCAGTGGAGTAAACACACACACACACACTTAACACTTACATGCACGCACAAGAACTGACAATAAACGGATTAGAACATTGAAAAAGAATTATATTCAAACAAAGAAATATTAAAAACTCTTGTTTAGGTGTTAGAATAAAAAATTAATTGATCACAAACAAGCAAAGAAAAACTGATTTTCCTGTAAGACCCAATGTCCTTCATCTGGCGCAAACGGACACAGTTGCGTCCCTCAGATTTTATCATCAAAGCCGGATGTGCCACTTGTGGAATCGTCGGTTGTTTTCAAACAATAACGTGTCAGAATGTAAATTACAGACAAGCTTTTGCAATCTATCAACATAAGAAACTAGCTTACCTTTCACTGTAGACAACAAGTAAAAATCGACGGTGCAGCAGCGCTTCTGACACGTGGAAAAGGCATGGAGAAACAGCAAGTTTGTAGTAAAGCTAAAAGTTTTATTGGAAATGCAAGGGGGGTATTAAGAAAGTAACACTGCTGTGATTAGTCACTAAAGGACTGAGGCAGTTGCATCCCTTGAAGCAAATTGATGGACCTTACAAGTTGATGTCCCATATTCTGGCACTCATGGTCCTTGAGGGTTAAAAAAAAAGTCTGGAAAAAGTAGGCACAATGTTGTTCCTTGCAAAAAATAGGTCTAGGCTAAATTAAGCTG
>JAPXFY010000033.1:37995734-38065734 GCA_030674185.1 Monoplex corrugatus
AACGCACAATACATCCCAAAGACACCAGGATGTGAATCATATATCAAGTTGGAAAGAAAAAGTCAACGCCTGTTGACAGAGGAGCTTGATATGGAAGTGGATTCCAGACAAGAGGAGCTTGATGGGCAAAGGATGGTTGACCAACAGTTTTAGTGCGGACAAAGTGGAGTTCACATGATGCTGTATACACGTGTTACAGATCAGTTAGATATGGAAGAAAGAGGATTCAGAGGATTTATATCACAGAAATACAACTTTGAATGAGGTCGTTTGCTGAACAGGGATCCAGTGAAGGGAACGCAATATTGGCATAATATGGTCAAATGAAGATGAAGGAAACACAAGGCCAGCAGCATGGTTTTGAACTGTTTGAAATTTACTGATGAGAGAGATGGAGGACGCAGAGAGGAGGGTGTTACAGCGCGGCAGTCTGCCTCTAGAACATAAAAATATGTACAAATACATTTACAAGAAGTTGGTGTACCTTACGACTTGGTGCCAAAATTACGTGATGAATCAGACAAGAAATGCTGACGGTAGGAAGAAAACAGTGAATAAAAGAATCATTGCACATAATGGGCACAAGTGTATTTCATCAAAATCTAACATTTTATGCTTTTCATTGGCATTTTGAGTCAAATACGCTACGGGACAATGGTCTAACTTGTGTTGGCACCATTAGAGTCAGCGAGTGTCATTCTCCTCATGGATGGTGATCACACTCACAGTGCTGCTGGAGACCAACCCAGCGCAGTCCGGACAAGTGTTGGAAGCATGCTCCTTGCACATCCAGTTGCGGCAGTTGAAGCAAGACATTCTGCTCTTCCTATCAGACTTCCAGTGACAGAATCCGCAGCGTCCTTTGGACTTCTTGTCACTGTCTGCAGGCCTAGCAGTTTGTGGTGCAGATCTATCGCCAGAACCCGATGCAGTTGGACGCCTCCTCTTTACTCCTACTGCAGGTGTTTCTACGACCTCTTTGTTGCCCAGATGTTCTGCAACAGAGGTCAATGTTGACCTCAGAGGTCTAGACAGATTTTTTGCTGTGAGCCTTGTCTGAATTCTCTCCAAGCACAGCTGCTCTGCAACTCGGATAAGAAACTGTTGCCTCCTATCAGGGTGCGAGAGTCTGTCTTCCGGAAAATTCTTTTGCCAGATGACCCTGGCAGCGATGGTGGCAAGGTCAATGCAGTTGTAAAACATGACCATTGGCCATCTCTTGGTCACCCTCTTTGTTGAGTATGCATGTGCCATTTTGTCCATAGCATCTACTGCCCCTTTAGTGCCATTGTAGAATCGGATCATGTCTGGCTTCTTCTTTCTTGCCAGGGGGTCTACAGCTCTGTCATGATGCATCGTGCTCAAGACAACCACGTTTTTGTTGGACTTTGATTGGTAGTTGACAAGGGTGGTTTTGTCCTTGAACACGAATGAAGAGCCATGGAGATCTTGCCCTGTTTTTTGTTTGAATGGTTCTGGAAGGAATCTCCTGTTGCTTCTAACAGTGCCAACAAAAGTTAGACCATTGTCCAGTAGCGTATTCGACAGTACCATGTCAGTGAAAAAGTTATCAGCGGTTATATTTCTTCTTGTCTTGTAGAAGGGCGATGACAGTCTGATAGCTACATTTCGCCCCAGGTTCTCCTGTCGTTGGGCACCGAGAGGTTTGCCCAAGTAGGGTTCAGCAACGAGGGGGTAATTTGTTCCAGCCTCTGCCGCCCAGAAGATCTTCAGACCATATCTGTCTGGCTTTGACGGCAGGTACTGAAGGAATGAGCATCGTCCACGAAAGGGGACAAGCTGCTCATCGATAGTAATGAAGGGTCCTGGAATATAATGTTTTTTCAAATTTTGGGTAAGTTCTTCCCAGAAATCCCTAAATGGTGCAAACACATCATCACGCCTTCTGGCGTTGCGTGTTGCTTTGTCATCAAAGCGGATGAATGAGAGCAGCTGCAAAAAACGATTCCTGCTAAAACTGGCTCTCACTAACTTCTGCCCATAAAAAGCATCAAACACAACCGTTGTAGGCAGCATGTTTTGCTTCATAGCACCAAGAAACAAAAGACATCCTACAAAGCCTTTCATTTCCGTTTCATCAGTTTTGACGAACTTTTCGCCTTTCTTGCGTATTCCCTCTAAATTGGTGTATTTTACAAGAAAATCAAATAATATTTTGGAGAAAAACAAGGTAAAAGCATCAACAGGCTCTTTGACATGATCACATCCTGGTGTCTGATTTCTGGGAACCCTGAAAATATTTTCTGCAGAAATACGCCCCCTGGAGACAGGAGGCTCACTGTTCCATCTTGTGCCATCTTTGGCAACAAATGTCTGGTCCTGGCTGGCATTGGTTCCTGCTGTTTCTCCTGACGGACTTTCCACCTGGCTCGCAGCTTCCATCCGAGCCCTCAGTAAGGGAAAGTCGTCAGCATCTGAGTCCTCCGAGTCAGATGGAAGTACAAAGTTTGGCCCAGAGGCAGCTTCATCGAGCGCTTGAGCCTGCGTGGACCTATTGGCTGTAAAAATGACAACGCATGTATGAATCAAAATGCAAAAGGCACACAGTCATCCTACAAATGCTTTGAAGTCTCCACACTCTCTCTAACTGCCTCTCTACCTCCACGGATGACCATGGGCAAGCACATGCATAAAGAAAAAAGCCAGATCAATGACAACACACCCCAACCACACTCCTACATCTCCACCCCATCCCTATCTGTCATCATGCTCACAAAAGGCACATGCGCACGAAATCGCACACATGAACACACGCATGCGCGCACGCGTGAACAGACACACTAACATTGAAATCACAAAATTTATATGTGCCTTATATGATGAAAAATACTGATAACAGCAAATATTGCTTCAAGTATTCTTATAGATATAAAAGAAATGTTTCTTCAACTGAACCTACTTCCAGCGATACTCCTCAGAGTCGCAATGTCAGGCTCCTCATCGCTTGTTTGATCATCGCCACTTGGGGGACCATTGTCCAGCTGATCAGGTCCGTCAAGCAGCCCCGAGACTGTAAAGGGAGACATTTTGTTGTTGATGTTTTTGATTTGAAATCACGCAAAGTGGTCAGTGTCTTCTCTCATATCTTGGTTCACTCTTACATGCAAGATTGCTTTCGTACTATGCATGCACACACACACATACATGCGTGCACATACGCGCAAAGACATCACACTCACACACATCTGCATGGATACATGTCGCGCGCGCGCGCGCGCACACACACACACACACATTTACACACACACACACGCACACACACATCAATAGAAAAATGTCATTGCGATCCACAGGAACTGTTAGATGCTTGCGCTCATATCTAGTCGCCTTCGTTTTTATGTAAAAGGCGATCGCTAACAGCAGTGGGACGTGGAAAGAAAACATTTGGTTGTTCTAAATCGGCAAAGAGATAATCAGATTGTAAGAAAATCATCCGTCGTTTGTTCGTTCAGTACACATGCACTGTACTCAACACTGGAGCAGGTGATGTGTAGGTAAGTTACCCTTTGATAAGATGGGTACCGCATAGGTTTTGTTTACGTGGAAATAAATAACTAGAAATACGTTCATGTGCATAATTAATATTCTGAGTAGTAATTCGTGTCCATTTATTCAAAAACCCATTTAAAAAACATTCATCGCGGAACAATTTACAAGTGCCTCACCATAGACACGGGGATACTTTGGCAGGGGCCATAGTAAAGCGCCGGAGGAAGGAGGTAGATCTAAGATGTGTTTAGCAGGGCAGGGCAAAATCCGCATCAAAGAATTGGACATCCAAATCCTAGCGACAGTCCAATTATCCAGTTCTTTAAAAGTGGACGAAAAACAATTGGATTTACATTTCGACTTAGATTTACAAAGCAGGCCAGGAGTAACTGATGCCTCGGTGATCCAGATCTAGATCGTCTAAATCTAAAGCAACGGAGTTTTTTTGTTTTTTTTTCTCGTCTTGCCACGCGCCTGCAGCCCGGGGGAGAGAGAGAGAGATTGAAAAACCTAAACATAGGAACCTATTGAAATCTGGGATGTTCCCATTTCGTTAGAAGTGTGTCCGTGGGACACTTTCGTCCAAACTATTACAGATATGAAAATTTTGAGGGATGTCAATGTAGTGTAGACAAAAGAAAATGATCAACACAGTCATCAAATAATAACTTTCGTACCTTCTCCAATATCTTCGCCATTTGCGATGTTCAGAGCCTGAAAGATGTTCATTCTTTCAGCCATTGTGTTGAATTGAACTGAAAGGAAAATCGATTTTTAGAAGGATAATTCTGATAACTTATTTCCACGTATGAAGCAGAAAATATACATGTAATGGTGAAATTAGGCAAGTTTGCGTTCGCACACCAACACACTCACAATCACGTGCACGCGCACGCGCACACACGCGCGCGCGCACACACACAACCACTCTCTCAACACACACACACACACACACACACACACACACACACACACACACACACTGGCCTACAACAGCTGGGAGCACCAGGAGGATGTTTATGTGACCAGATCTGGCCTGCTGCTGGTAAAAGAAAGAGACGTCGGTATCTTATAAGTACCGTTACAAGCAGTGTGTAGGCCTACAATCCAAAACACGGTACTCTGGTGAATTGGTCACTGCATCTCTGCTTTCAAAATCTTTAGTTGTCATGTAGATCTATACATGAATTGTCATTTTGTAAAGCACACACAGCAGTCTTCTGGACAGTCTGTTATATAAATAATAATAATTATTATTATTATTACCGTAATTTTGCCTCCTGTCCGATTGCTTTCCGAAATATATAACATGATTCCCTAGATATTTAACGAGTTGCATGCTAATCAGATTATAAAACACTTACCTCAGAAGTTTAGAAAGCAGATCTGATGAATTTCACGTCGAACTTGCAGTCCCAGAGACACGTGGAGAGAGCGATTCCCGTCGCTGTGGCAAAATTTGGCCGCATGCGCAGCAATCGCGTGTTTATGTCAGTGATGCCAGCCATTCTGTTGAGGCTAGCACACTGCAGGAAATGAATTGCGAACGGGAGGTTCAGATTCTGTGTTTTCAGAAGGCATGGATCCGCTCGGACCCATGACGTACGGCGCTCAAGGTTTGTTCTGTACGAAAGTATGGGTCCGCTCAGACCCACGACGTACGGCGCTCAAGGTTTGTTCTGTACGAAAGTATGGGTCCACTCAGACCCACGACGTATGGCGCTCAAGGTTTGTTCTGTACGGAAGTATGGGTCCGCTCAGACCCACGACGTACTGGGACGTTTGTTGTTTGTTTACTCTTTTGTTTTCTGACAAAAACAAATAAATTTTGGTACAGAAGTCGGGCTATGCTATATTGACAAAGTCATAAAATTTAGTGAAGACAGCTTTAAAACTTTTTTTTTTATTAATTAAAAATTACCCCTGTGGGTCCATGTGGAACCACGGCGTACGGGAAAGGTTGTTTTTGACGTGGTGTTAGCCCTGATATGGCTCTAGTAGTCCGCTGGGCTATAAGCAGTGTGAACTATCTGGAACTAACTTTCAGTAGTAACCGGTTTTCCTTTAATTTGTGCTTTTAACTGCTTGTTTTAACTGGTGTTATCCCTGATGTGGCTCTAGTAGTCAGCTGGGCTATAAGCAGTATGAACTCAACTGGAACTGACTTTCAGTAATAACCGTTGTTTTCTTTTATTAAACTATGTAACCCCCTTCCCCCAAATATCCCCATATTATCAGCCATAATTTTGGTTTGGTTTTTGAAGTTCTAGAAATCATTATTCATTTAAAGATTATGCCATTTACGGTCTTTAACTATCAAAAATAAGGGTCACACACGCTCGCACACACAACCACAGTGAGACGAATATATCACTAATTCATAGACAAAAACAGCGAACAGTGGAACAGCCAACAAAAGACAAGCTTTCTTCATGATGCTGAAAAATAAAACAAAACAAAACAATAAAATACAAACAAGCCACACAGAATTAATCATCTGAATGCTGAGCACACTGTGGCCTTATTGTAGCTGCTGAAGCAGGGCAGACTGTCTTCCCAGCTGCTCTCCTCTGTCTTTTGCCTCTTTTTTATTATTATTATTATTACATGAATAAACGCCTTTCCATAAAATGCTCAACGCGTTTTACATAAAATCTTAATTAAAACATACATTACAAATAGAAGCTGAATAAGACATTTAACTAATTAAAACAAATCAGAGAGCATACAAAGATATTCCAACATATCATGTTCACGTTCACAACACACACACACACACACACACACACACACACACGCACACACACACTCACACACTCACACCCATACACACACACAAAAATTAAAATTAAAATATATAATCAGAAGAATAAACTTAAAAAACACCAATAATAGACACAGTCATGCCAAGGACTAGAAAAGGTTAAAAACAGTCATTTTGTACTTCAGCACCAATGCCGTGGAAGTTACTCTGCAACCAGATACTTTTGAAAAAGATGGGTTTTAAGTTCCTTTCTGAAGGTTAAGTAACTATGTTGTTTTCTCAGGTTGAGTGGCAGATTGTTCCATACTGAAGGACCAAAAACAGAGAAAGCGCGTTTGCCAACTGTGGAGAGAGAAAAACGTGGTTCGACTAGTTGAAAAGAATCTCCGGAACGAAGGGTTCGAGTCGGTACATAATGTTGGATCAGTTCAGAAAGATATGGTGGTGCAGTGACTGTATCACTTAGACAGCGGAAACAGAGGCAAGCAATCTTGAAGTCTTTTCTGGCTTTGATGGGGAGCCAGTGAAGGGATTTCAGCAGTGGATTTGCACTGTCAGATTGTTTCTTGTGCAGGATAAGGCGGGCTGCATTATTCTGAATGACCTGAAGCTTTCTAAGTTTGTCATCAGGTAAGCCAGCTAAGAGAGAATTACAGTAATCTAATCTTGACAAAATAAAACAAACTGCAAGCTTCCTCACGGCATCGGTGGTGAGGTAAGGACGAATCTTTGCAATCCTACGGAGCTGAAAGTTTAGGCTACGGCAAAGATTGTTGATATACGCGTCCATTGTTAATGATTCGTCAAGAAACACTCCAAGATTTCTAACAGATGGTGCAAAAGAAAGACTGCAGCCACAGATTGTCATTGTGCATGTTGGTGTTTGTTGTAGTTTATGTTTAGTACCGATTTTTATCAGTTCAGTTTTATCTTCATTCATTTTAAGCTTGTTTGTCATCATCCAGTCACCGACAGCCTCAATACCAGATTGTAAATTGCCAAGCAATGCTGGAAACTCGGCTGGGATGTTGGAATCATACAATTGTGAATCGTCGGCGAAGAAGTGATAGCGAAGACCTGATCGACTTATCACCTGACTCAGAGGCTTGGTGTACATTACGAACAAGACAGGCCCTAACACTGAGCCTTGTGGGACTCCAAACCTGAGCACTGATGGAGAGGAATGATACTTTCCTAAAACAACAGATTGAGTACGGTCCTTAAGGTAGGACCGAAACCAGTCCAAAACGATTGCAGAGCAACCATATGTGGTATGCAGTCTGTTGATAAGTATGTTATGGTCTATTGTATCAAGCATATGTGGTATGCAGTCTGTTGATAAGTATGTTATGGTCTATTGTATCAAAGGCAGCAGACAAATCCAGCAAAGACAGGAGAGACACATGTCCACGATCAGAAGCATGAAGAAGATCGTTAACGACACGAACAAGTGCCGTTTCTGTACTATGACATTTACGATATGCAGATTGAAATGGCTCAAGTAGGTCGTGGGACTGAAGGTGATGTAACAACTGTTCCAAGACAATACGTTCTAAAACCTTTGATAAAAATGGCAAGTTAGAAACTGGGCGAAAGTTTTCCAAGCACTCAGGATCAAGTGTTGACTTTTTAAGAAGTGGTTTCACTAGGGCATGTTTAAAACTATCTGGGACAGTGCCTGTACACAATGACCTGTTCATGATATCAGTTATCAGGGGAACAAGTTCATCAATACATCCAAAAAACAGTGATGCAGGACCAAGAACCTTTTTGCACTGTGCTCCAAGTCTGAGAAGGAAATGAGCGTTGCAATGCAAGAAGTCCAGTCCCTCATCAGTTTGCAGCAGGATGTGTCCCTCTTCTTCCAGGCTTTTCCCAAAAGACTTCATTGCAGAAGCTCTGTCGGTCATGAGCCCTGGCAAACCATGCAGCATCTGTACAAAATTGTGCTGTGCCCGGGCTTCAGGGTATGGGTCTGACAGTTCTTCCAGAATTTGAATAGTCCACTCGACAAGAGTCGGTAGTGTTTTCTGTTGCTACTGGAACAAACCCAAGCAAAAGAGACCCTCCTGTAGTTGTAATCTGCTTGCACACATACCTGACACCATTTCTGGTTGTACCATCCATATGGAGATCCCAGTGATCACTGTTAATCAGTGTTTCTGCCACGTGTGCCCTGCTGATGACATGGCCTTGGTCAACAAAACGGAGAGCAGAGCGTTGTGACGGCAGATCGAAATCTGGAACTCTTGCTCCAGCAATCTGTCCAATAATTGACACGTCTGTGAGCAGGAACCTCACATTCTCCTATCAGAGATGTGACAAAAACTTTTGCTTCTGACTTGAAGTGTCCATGTTCATCTTTCAATCTGATGACCGGAATGTCTGCTTCAGCATGGGCAATTTCCGCTTCTTCCTTCTGTAGTTTCTTCTTGACTTTTTAAAGTTTAGATTTCATGTCAGCATACTGCAGTTGCAATTTTCTGAGTTGTAATTTGTAAAAAAAATTTGAGACTGCTCTGCGTGTTTGGCTGTGGTTTGAAATTTCGTTTTCAAGGTCTTCAATTTTTCTTTGCGGTTAAGCATGCGTTCAATGGCAGTTTTTTTTTTTAAGTGATTGAGCGCCTATGGAGTTTTGTGATTGTAGCATTCTGTTCAGTAGCTTGCTTCACGTGTGATGGTTCTACTGACGGTGGGCTGGCTCACTCCAATCAAGTCTCCGACTGCATTTTGAAACATCCCAGTTGCGTAGTACCGTAATGTTATAAGTACTTGCAAAAGAGGGGTAAGCGCACCCTTTCGATCAATGTCAAATTCCAACGATTCTTCTATCTCCTCCGTAAGTTGGAGAATATTTTGGCGGTAAAAGCGAAACTTCTGGTACACTTTTGCATCACTGAACACCTCAAAAGGGTGTGTTCTATCTCTGAAAATGCGGAATCGCCGAATGTTAAGACGATTTCTCCGCTGCATACGTCGGTATGCGATGATAGCTGCCATTTTTGTTTTGGCATTTAGACCCAGACTACGCTCGCTACGCCTGCTAGATCGCGGGTGTAAATTTCACCCGTTTAGTCCTAGACTTCGCATAGTCGGGCTCCATGAATAGCTTACAACGCGTTTTAGTCCGAGACAACTGAAATAGTCTCGGACTTCCGTCAAAGTCCGGGTCCATGAATTAGACCCCTGGTGTGTTGTGTTTTAACTTGTCTTTCAACTCAATTGTATACCCAGTTTCATTTAAATGTACACAGCTTAATCTAACTGCGTGAATAGTCTGTACTGTCTGGGCTTTATCAATAAAGCACATAATTTGCTTGTGAGTTCTTTCAGTGATAAATTCTGGGTATCTTTTTGTGTTCGGAAAAAAATAAGGAAAGTTTGCACATCCCATGTCTGCTGATAGCGTGGCTGCGGTGTCCTCAGCTCAAACATTCCCTTCATAAATCTTACAACTTTGGGGTGTGCACCGAAAGTCAGTGTATTATTAGTGTGTATTACTGAGGATATGGCACTCCTCGCTATATTTATAGCACTGTGTCCTAGCCCCTGTTTTAAGTTTAGCAGATCTTTCAGAAGTCCATAACCTGATGGTCGGTGAGATATCATATGCTCATCTTATGAAGATAATATAATTATCCTGGCAGGGTAACCTTTTAAAACTGCCCCAGTTTTTCTACATCCAATGGCTGTGATAAAGTACTTGTGTCATTTTCACTACTGCTGCAAGGAAGGTCTGCAAATCTGGGTACTTCTTGGCTGAGTTTTGTTCTGGCTGACATAGAAACAGCTGATATCGTAATTTTGAAAAGGCTATGTTGGAAAACGGTCTTCTGAAGAAAATGAAGTGCTCATGAAATGTTTTGCCACCCACATCTCTCAAGTGAAGAACAAATGCACTCATTGAAAAGATGAAAGAATGAACTTTATTTCTGTGTGAACTTGACATCAGTCACTGCTCTGATGCCTGAGTACGGAGCTGTGGAAAATGACGAAATTCACACTTTTTGGCAGTTGATTGCAGGCTAGGCTGTGGCTGGTGCTACCTACAAGTGGTGGTGTATGCTTGAGTAGTTTCTGACTCGCTGTGCTACTGCCTGGTAATACTCCTCGGTTTTCTCACCCCACTGGTCCTTGGCGGCCGGTGTAATAAGCCAAAATCACTCTATGCAACAAACACTACCATAGTCATTTTGGCAACGCTGAAAGCACTATCAGTAGTGTTTATAGCACAGGCCTTCACGCCAAAAACACTATTTCTGGCTACGCCAATGATACTATCGCAGGAAGAATGAGTTTGTGTGTCCACCATGCATCGCAAGGGGGATACGTTTGGGGATTGGGGGTGAGAATGAGAAATTGGGGATGATTAAGAAGAGTTGGGGGTGAGCATGAAAAATTGTTTCTCTACTTTGATGTATCACAAGGAGAATTTGGGGTCACTCTGTCTCCAACATTACATACCACCAGAAAGGAGAGTGACGAGAAGAAATACACAAATACGCTGGACATGATTCTCAAAGCAGTCCACACATAAATTGATAACTACAAAGCCTTTATTCAATTAAGAAAAAGCGTAATTCACCAAGCGTGTGTGCCATGAATCCTAATAGTCCTAAAACCTTAAGATGCACTACGAATCTTCACTAACTTACTTATCACTGGAATACTAAGCACTTCCATAATTCCTACTCTATTCCCTCTCTCTCTCTCTCTGCTTCTTGGCAAAGAAAACATACTACCTACTTCTATCCCTACCCTAACAAAAGTATAAGATGAAATGTAGTCACATACCTTTAAGATAGATTGGAGACTTCTCTCGTTCACTGACTCACTGTCACACTGGGTGCCGACTCAGTGCTGACTCTCCCACTCTAGTTACTCTCCCACCAGTAAGTTTCCCACTCCAGTAAGTGACTCCTAACGACTGACTGCTAGCCTATATACAGTGCGATTCCCATTTACCGGTCTTTGTCTCAGCTACAAACATTCCCAGCTGCCCTCTAGCTGTCGATATCAATAAAACTGGGCAATTCAAATTTGGGGAACATGGCGATCCTGGCATAGCTGCCTTGGTCGTCATTCAACATACCTATAAATTTTCTTGGACAGTGATGGCGATATTGACATAGCGGCCATGGTCATCATTCAACATACCTATAAATTTTCTTGGACAGTGATGGCGATATAGACATAGCGGCCATGGTCATCATTCCACAGTCCCGTAATTTGCTTGGGCATTGGTATTTGCTGAGAAATGTTGGTAATCTGGTTATCTACCCTTTGTGCCCATTAAAGGTGGATAAGAACCATGTGAGAGTTAGATCCCGTTTGAATGGAAATTGCTGAGTGACAAATTAATTTATGGATGGCGTGATCTCCAGTGCGCCTACCTCATAAACTCATCTACCGAATCGGTCAAAGGAATGTTGGTAATTCAGGCCATCCGCCCTTCGTGCCCACTAAAGATGGATGAGAACCACGTGGGCTCTAGACCCTGTCCGAATGGAAATAACTGAGTGACCAGTTGAATTATGGATGGCCTGATTTGCAGCACACCCACCTCATTAACTCGTCTCCCAAGTCAGTCGAAGGAATGTTTCTTCCCCCTAGAGGGGGGGCCCCTGTGATAATATGTCCCCTCCTCGACAAAAAATGTCCTCATTTTTTTTATGTAACAGTATTGGGGGAATGGGCACATGAGGAAATAAGGTACAATTGAACACATATTCTCGCACATGAATGACAGGCGATTGGAAGGTTTGGGAATAAGGAATTTTATCATAGGATTAATGGGGAATGGGATGAATCTGAACACACATGTGCATGCTGACGGTACACTGTAGCAGTCGGGATGGGCAGGTCAGGTCCAGGTAGATCTCGTTCGCCAGCTGTGGTAGGCAAAGTTCTGTTTACACAGTCAAGACTCTCACACGTGTACATATGTCATATTTGCACAACGAGAGCACCATGCACACAGAGTTCATGTCCATATGACGTATGCCGAAGGACGTCCAAAGAAACGTGGATGAGCGAGACGAACTGGTGTGTCAGCAAGCAGTCAGGCTGAAGACAAAGAAGAAATGCAGACTGCCTGTTGACCGAAGACGTGAAAGTGGCGATACATATGGCAAAGACCATGTCCAGAGTCATGCCATCACACTCTGTGTCACCCTGTATAACAGCAATGTTATTTATGTGTGCGTTGATGTGTCTCGTATGCAAAATGTGACTGAATTGGTAAAATGATGGTGTGTGAAAGGAGTCCATGTGACGTTGTAGTTGTAGTTGTAGTCAGGATGGAAGATGGCTCAGGAACATTGTTGAGCTGAGATGACTGAAGCAGAGACCGGCTGCAGGACACTGGGATGATGAGCAGAAGTAGTTGCGTGGAATCATCCGATAATGAAGATCAGTAGCTTATTGCACAATGTGTTCTGATTCATGGGACTTTGAGGGAGTGGGATGGGAAAATATAACATTCAAATAAAGCAATCGCTTTTGTCATCCACGTCAAGAATAAGTTGACTGGGCAATGTATATGAAAAGAAACCACAACTACAATATAACTGAAGTTTTCTGTAGTAGCATACAAAGTCTTACTATATCATACTATAGAATAAGGAGATCTAACGCATAAAAGAAGGCAAGCATGGCACGAAAAATGCAAAATAAGAATACAAGGAAAATGCTATTCCAGAAAAAAAAATGTAGCTTGAAAACACAATGCATGTATGGAGAAATATGTCCTGGAAACACAAGATACACACAGAATGCAGGCTGAAAAAGAAACTTAATCATGTAAATGACCAATACTTGAAAACCACATCGTACATGTAAACAACCATAATAATCATTTCAGAAGAATGAATGATATGCAGCAATAAATCATTGACAGGCTGATACTTGATATCCTTACAAGATTGCAAGACAAGCAGTGGTAAGCTGCACTGCACCGTGAAGCCATTACCGGTATGATAATTTAAAGACAAAGCAAGGAAGCGAAAAGCTTTCATCAAAGAGAAATGCCACTTGAACTATCAACAGAAACACTAATACACATTGCCGACTGTCATGAATAAACAAGGGCGAAAAAGTGAGTGCACTTGTAGCACGTATAATGTTCATCACACAGGAAGAAGCTGCCACTCAAGGTTTCATGTTGCCAATGTTCATTTTACAAATTGTGAAGATCATCAGAAATGGTGTACACACAATAAGTAACTTATAGCACTTGAATATACATGTTCGAAGCACGCTGAAAAAGTAAATGAAGTAACATAAAGTGGCATGTCTCCTTGGTACGGGATAGGGTAAAATAAGTCTTGCAAACTTGTAACAGAGCTCAAATGAGGTTCATCATACCAATTTTGTTTTATGGTAAATAACTACATGATCAGCAAATGAATGATAATGAAATAGAATATGTTGGTCTCATGAAGCTAAAGTTCAAAATCAACTGAACAATGTGATAATCGTTAGTAGGGTTAGTACGATTAGGAAAAAAGTTCAACACATGCGTTGTTGTACGCAATAGACACCAGTGTAGTTCTCAGAAGCAGGAGAAGAACACTGGGAGACAAAAATGATACGGTGCCGTATGACGTTTAATAACATGAACTGATACCTTGGATAAGAGATAACACGATGCGATACGAATGATACAAGATGATGCTGTATGATTAGATTATAACATACGACACGTCCTGATACCAGAGGATGAGAGGACAACATATGATAAGCAATGATAATAATAATACCCCGGGTTGCATGAAACCAGTGAGTAGAAGAACAACGTGGTGAGTATGTAATGAACGCAGTTACAAAACATGCAAATGAACGTTTTATGAACGCAAGGTTAAAATGAACGCAGAGTATGCGCTGAGCAGATGAACGCTTAAGGGGCATAAGAATGAAATTATGCGCAGGAATACGAAGGGATGTGAATGAAATGAATGAGCTGTAGAGCGCGAGCAATCATTCTGAGGACGGTGTCGCTATAGTAACGACTGTATACTGTAACGAATGAAGATGAACGCAAGGAGGTAAGATGGGGGCAGCAGGGCACTGGCCCTTGCAACGGATTTCCATTGCGATAATGCTCAGAACAGTAAAGAAACGTTGAATATATTATGTAACGGTTGATGAAATATATCGGAATATTTAATCGCGAACGATCGACGGTCCTGATTTAAAGGCAGCAAGAACGACAGGATCGATAGCCGTCATACAACCGAATGTAACGTCGCACCATGATGGTTCCTGTATTTTGAAGAATATTTGCCTGCAACAAACAAACAAGTTAGGACCAAAACATACACAACACAAATAAGTAAGTAAACTCCTATAAAATATGTAATGCTCATTGATATCTGAAGTACATAGGTGTCATAACCCTGTTGAGAACATTTCTTTTGAGCTGTAAACAGTAGTATTGCTAGTACCATACATCCTACTCGATAGACTGAATCACTGTTAAGCACACGAAAGGAAGATTTTTTTTTTGCATAATCATAGTGTCATATTCTCAGTAGTAATCATTCACGTCACTGTACATACTTTTATCAGTCTTTGATTATGTGTGCCAATATGTGAATTGAAAAAATCCTCTGAACGAAGGATCGACACATATGCACTATAAGGCCCTCAAGCACGGCACCTTGTGACGAGTGTCACTCAATACACACACCAAAATAAATTGAAAAAAAACGGGCAATACCGAGGGCGGCACCAATGTGCGTTTAAGTCCCTATGTGGTATGCCATGTAGCATGAAGCACAAAGTAGTATGAACAGTAGTAACTGGCACCGGACATAATGAAGAACTGGTAAAGGCAGTAGAAGTAAGAAGTGTGCATCATTCAATAAGTACCAAATGCGCCATCAAGAAAAACTAGAGCCACTACTGTTTGGCCAGTGACATATGACACATGAAACACCATGAAGTAAAACATGAGGCAATACTCAGAGCTGCCAGCGCATGGCTCTTCAACGTTTGCCGTACAATATGTGCCATGAAGACGAAATGAAGGAGAATCAGGGCTACCAGCGTTTGGCCCTATGACGACGTATGCCGTATAACACACCATGAAGTAGAACAAGAGGCAATACTCGGAGCTGCCAGCGCGTGGCTCTTCATCGTTTGCCGTAGTAATTTAAACCAAAGTAGGAAGGGGCAGTAACAGGGTCGCCAGCGCATAACCCTTTGCCGTATGCAACGTAGCATGAAGTCACAAAAACCAAGATGAGCAGTGGGCTGTCTGACCTAATGTGGCGGCAAGGTACATGAACACGCAGTAGCAGTACGAAGAGCACATGAAATGTTGAATGAACAAATAAGCAATCATTGAGATAAGGAGACTACCTTGCAAAACAGTGTTGATTGTATGACTTGAGATCACAATACATAAGCTATGGAAGGACGAGAAGAAAGAACATCACACGAGCAACGAGCACATGTTGCTAATAAGTCTGATGTATAGTCCACACAGGTGGTTTCCCATGTAAAATATACTGACTTACATGTGAATACTTTCTCTCTACCATCCCCCATACGTTAGTAAACCTTAACGACTAACTGTAGAAGTGATACAATAAATAATTACGCCCTTGACAGCAGGAAGACAGGTATGGACTGACACCGATGATGATTCTGTAGCACAAAAGGAACCACAAAAGATGGTTGCATATCAACCACAACGTACAGAACGTGTACACGAGACGAGACTCAAACTAGACATACAGATGGTTGGACATATACATGATCAGGAGCATCATAATCATAATGTGTATACATAGGTGTCCTGAAGACAACTTTTTTTTTTTTCTCAGCATGATTGGCTGCATTGGGGATGAAAGTGAAAAACACTCAGTAACGAAATCATAGTTCGTAGTAGAACTGACTGTGAAAGAATATAATACGAAAAGGTACATATTGCAGAACAGCACTCATGAAGGAGACGAATAAACATAACCACAAAGGAAAGAAAAATATGCAACGCTAGTTCAAGAACGCTTGTACGAAAACCGAATCTTGAAAAGCCGTGTTTACAAACCACACACGTGACTGACTACGATGGGCAGCAGAGGATGAATGACTCTGAGAGGGTGGGAGGGTGGGGACTGAGGGAAGGAGGGGGGCTGTAGGCGTAACATGCTACGGTCAAGGTAGGCCCTAACCTCACAACTGACACGCGCTGGAGATAAGCGCGCTGATAGAATCACAGACACTATATTGGAGACAAGCAACAAGCTTTGGTACAGTCTGTGACGTACTTGCTTCACTTTGCCTACGAAATGGTATCCAACACACATCTGTTAACTTGACTCGACATTTTGTAGATGTATAAAGGCGTCAACCAACCTATGGGAAATGACTCTGAACGTAACTGAACATAGAAGATGAACTCTCCTAAGTGCTAATCTATGTTTCATTAGTTTTTTATATCTATGCTCGCTCAGCTCAGGCAGTAGGCCTACTCTTGGCTAACAACTTGTGCTGTGTGGCAGTGCTGGAAAATTGAAGTCGGAACACTAACACATCTAGGTACCCCCTATCTTTGACTTACACTTCGACTTTCACTATGATTCTATCTGGAATTTTTAAGAATGGGGAATACTCGAAGGCTGCGATTTTGAGGTAAAGGGGAAAGACTGCAACTCCACCATGTATCGCAGGAAGTAGCCGCATCTCCACCATGTATCGCAGGAAGAATGAGTTTGTGTGTCCACCATGCATCGCAAGGGGGATACGTTTGGGGATTGGGGGTGAGAATGAGAAATTGGGGATGATTAAGAAGAGTTGGGGGTGAGCATGAAAAATTGTTTCTCTACTTTGATGTATCACAAGGAGAATTTGGGGTCACTCTGTCTCCAACATTACATACCACCAGAAAGGAGAGTGACGAGAAGAAATACACAAATACGCTGGACATGATTCTCAAAGCAGTCCACACATAAATTGATAACTACAAAGCCTTTATTCAATTAAGAAAAAGCGTAATTCACCAAGCGTGTGTGCCATGAATCCTAATAGTCCTAAAACCCTAAGATGCACTACGAATCTTCACTAACTTACTTATCACTGGAATACTAAGCACTTCCATAATTCCTACTCTATTCCCTCTCTCTCTCTCTCTGCTTCTTGGCAAAGAAAACATACTACCTACTTCTATCCCTACCCTAACAAAAGTATAAGATGAAATGTAGTCACATACCTTTAAGATAGATTGGAGACTTCTCTCGTTCACTGACTCACTGTCACACTGGGTGCCGACTCAGTGCTGACTCTCCCACTCTAGTTACTCTCCCACCAGTAAGTTTCCCACTCCAGTAAGTGACTCCTAACGACTGACTGCTAGCCTATATACAGTGCGATTCCCATTTACCGGTCTTTGTCTCAGCTACAAACATTCCCAGCTGCCCTCTAGCTGTCGATATCAATAAAACTGGGCAATTCAAATTTGGGGAACATGGCGATCCTGGCATAGCTGCCTTGGTCGTCATTCAACATACCTATAAATTTTCTTGGACAGTGATGGCGATATTGACATAGCGGCCATGGTCATCATTCAACATACCTATAAATTTTCTTGGACAGTGATGGCGATATTGACATAGCGGCCATGGTCATCATTCCACAGTCCCGTAATTTGCTTGGGCATTGGTATTTGCTGAGAAATGTTAGTAATCTGGTTATCTACCCTTTGTGCCCATTAAAGGTGGATAAGAACCATGTGAGAGTTAGATCCCGTTTGAATGGAAATTGCTGAGTGACAAATTAATTTATGGATGGCGTGATCTCCAGTGCGCCTACCTCATAAACTCATCTACCGAATCGGTCAAAGGAATGTTGGTAATTCAGGCCATCCGCCCTTCGTGCCCACTAAAGATGGATGAGAACCACGTGGGCTCTAGACCCTGTCCGAATGGAAATAACTGAGTGACCAGTTGAATTATGGATGGCCTGATTTGCAGCACACCCACCTCATTAACTCGTCTCCCAAGTCAGTCGAAGGAATGTTTCTTCCCCCTAGAGGGGGGCCCCTGTGATAATACTATCCTCAAGCAAAAATTACTATTCAAGTATGCTAAAAACACTATCCTGATCAATGATCACGCTAAATAAACTACTGTCATGACGTCAAAAGTGCTACTCTCACCTCGTTCCTTTATGGAATACTATATCAACCCACATAAAGCATTATCGTTATAATTATCGTGACTATTCCTATTGAATATTTTGCCGTAACACGAGAAAATGTGAAGCTGAAAAAATTGCATATAGCCTATCGGGTAAGTATTTCTGCTGTAGAAGTCGATAATGTCTTACAGTAGGCCATTTATTGTAATAAATGTTTGTTATCTATTCGTTGATGTGTCAGTGCCATCGTTTTGGTTTCAAATCTGTGTAGGGAGCCGGGGTGGCCTAGTGGATAACACACCGAATTCGAAAACAGAAAGTGCCGGGTTCGATCCCAGCTTGCTGCCTCGGTCAAAGGGGGAATTTTCCTCCAGGTCAACCTCTGTGCAGACTCTATTGTCCCCCAAAAATCCCCGAAGACGGAGTGCGATTGCCCACGTAGCGGGATTAACCAACAAAAACGGTCGCACACGTAATCATCACCTTTGGTGTCCTCAGAGTGTTTAGCTGAGGTAAGAGAAAAAAAGAAAAAAAATCTGTATAAAACTCAAGTTATAATATTAATTTTCACAGTTTAGTTTTTGATGGAAAGCCTTGATGCATGCAATGTCGACTGGCTTTGTGGCAATGAACAAAACATGATATGGTGTCCACTTTATCTAATTTCCTTCTTTCAGAGTAAAATAGTATTATTTAATTGCTATCGTGTTGAGTGATTACTTGTATCGATAGTAGTGTTACCTTATGTAACCTAAATTTCTGTTAACAAAGCATATACCGCACGGCATTTACTTACCTATATCCTGTTTTATTGCAATGAATGCTTTTTTTAAACTTGATCAAAGACACGGACTGTCTTTGCTTCATTTCTGCTTTAAGCACCAGCTCATGCTAATTCAGTAAATGTCACCAGTATGGGGAAACAAAGTCTCTTAGTTATAATAGCTTACATAGAGAGAAGGAGATTAGAGAGACAGATGCTGAGGCAGACAGACAGAAAAAAAAGGTACAGGCAAAAATACAGAAAAATACAATGACAAATATACAGAGAGAATTAGACAAAAAGAGAACAAGACAAACAGGAACTAGCAGACAAACAGAGAGGGAGTGTAACAGAGATAGGCTACCAGGTATACGAAGACATAATTATTGAAGTAAAAAAAATGAAACAAAAATCCAAAGAATTGATGATTTACTACAACAGATCTATGCTATTGTTTTGTTTAAATACAAACAAACAAATGAAAGTGAACAATAGAGGCACAACTCTTTGGCATGAAGATTGTTGTACCGTACTTTAATTGACAATCGGAGGAAATTAAACAAAAACATAAAAAATCAGTTTGGTAGTTTTCACAGAAAAACTATAATGTGTAAGTAACAATAAACATTATATTCATACAGTAATAATACTGATAATACTGTACACTGACAATACTAATATGGATTCATTTGCGTATAATGGCATTCAGTCTGGCAAACATTGCACACAGCATGTTGACAATATTTTTGCTAAAAATTACAAAAATTAATGCAAAAGAACTTTTATCATCAAATCAGACATCAAACTACTAACGCATAAACATCTTCTAATAGATGAAAACGTTAACATCACTGTCAAAAATAAATAGCAACTAAACGTACCTTATGAAATCCAGTTGAACACAACTTAAACAAAGATCAAAAAAGTTGTTGACATCCTGTAGGATACAGGAACAGACCGAGGATATATATTGTTTGTTATAATTATTCACAAAAGTGTCAATACAAACAAATCAAATTGAACAGTAGAGGCACAACTGACTGGCATGAAGACTGTTGTACTTTACTTGACAGTCAGAGGAAATTTGAACAAAAACATGCCAAAACTAGTTTGGTAGTTTCACACAAGAAAATGGCAATGAGTAAGCAACTATAAACATCATATTCAGATAGTATTAATACTGTACATTGACAATAATGATATGATTCTTTTGTGTACAATAATGACAGTCAATCTACCAAACATTATTGCACACAACATATTGACAATATTTTTGCTAGACAGTAGCCAAAGGTACCATATGAGATCCAGTGGACAAAGATAAAACTGTAATAAATGGTAGCCTACATAATCAGCTTCAACTGAACAAAGATAAATTGTAGGTAAAGAGACCAAAGGAAATTCAGCTGAACAAAGATAAATTGAGTCAAAGCTACCAATTCAAATCAACCTGCACACAGATAAATTGCAGACAGAATCCAGCAGGAAGTGTACAAGATGCTGGAAAATGTACATGATGATGTTGTTATCTTTCAAACAGATGTAACTCGTTCAAAGTGAGCACACAAATTTGAAAAGTAGATATTCTGATCTTTCCATGTTTGAATGTCAGGAATGTGGAACAACGGTGCATAAGCAAGCCATTTTCTGTTTCTGTCAGCTACCTCTGTTAAACACAAAGATTGAGGTCTGCAGCATGGTTGCAGCAGCAACAATTTCAACGTCTGTGGCCCATGTTGAGTGTGTCTCCATTTTGCTTTCTGAAAGATAAATGTTTATGTCTTTACCAACATAGCCTGAAAATGGTTCCTTGTGAAACTGGAGAAAACTGACCAATTGGTATCGCAGTGTGAGGTGATGTAATTGAGTGCCAGAGAGCTCAAAGCTTAATGCTCGAAAGAAGCAATTTCCATCACCAAGGATTTTGTCGGTTAATTTGGGTGGAGTCAAAACATCCTGCCTGCACCGAGGCATTGTTTTAAAATGTGGCAGGAGGCCAAGTCTGCATGAGTGATAATCCATCCACTCTTTGCCTGTAGGTAGAAACTTATGAGTGGCCTCTGTATCTTCCACGCATATTTCCATTTCTTCCTGATCACTGACAGTTTCTTGTTCTGTGTCATCTTCTTGTTTTTCATTGTTTTGCTCGTCAATAGAATTTTTTGGCTCTCTATCATCTTCAACTTGTATTTGTTCTCCTTGACTGATGAAGGTGGTTTGCTCCTCAATGTCTTTCACTTGAGTCTCCTTTTTCTTTTGATCAGTGATGCTCTCTTTGTCACTTTCTTGTGCATCTGTTTTTACAATACATTTTGGTCTCCTGCAAAATAACTTCAGATTGCATGCATTTGCTTTGTTCTTCTGCTACGTTTACACGGACGTGCAACTGCTCGTGCAAGTCCCCTCTGTGAACTGTGCAACTACTTAATTGCACGAAAGAGCCCCCGTGTAAACGCGAACGGTGCAAGTACCGTGCTGCAAGTGAGCGACGCCTTGCTCCGCCCCTTTTTTGGTGACGCAGGCCGCGTGTGCGTGCCAGTGGCTGAGTTTGTCTGCCGGCTAGTTGACTCGGCAGTCGCACATAGTCGCATCGTCCATCGCTGCAACTACCTATAGTTGCATGTCGAGTTGCAGGGCTGGGCTGCAACTACCTAAATTGTCCCGGTCTCTGCCCGTTTTCGCTGTCTGTCTCTCTGTCTGTCTCACGTAGGGTTAATGTTAGGTTGGGGTTAACTCTACTCTCTCTTTGTCTCTCTGTATTTGTACCTTCCAGGTGTTATTCTTTCGGGTTGTTCCAATAACTTTGCAGCAACTTTGCAGAACTGCTGCGTTATTACTCCCTGAATGTATAAAAGCACAGTGTTCGAGGGAGTTTCTTCATTCCATCTTGAATCTTCACTATGGACCCGTTGCTGCCCGTATGGATTGCACGCTATCACCATGACCTGCATCACCATCATGACCGCCACGTTGCCCCTGGGGAGGGGAAGAGGCGACGCCGGAGAACCGTCTGGGTTCGAAACTGGCTCACGGAGGAGAGGAGAGGGAGTTGGGCCACTTCTACACCCTGCTGAACCTGAACATGAACGACCTGGACCAAGATATGTTCCGGAACTACACCAGGCTGACACCAGACTTCTTCCTGGAAGTCCTGGACAGGGTGCGCCTGGCGATTTACAAGGTGGACACTAACATGTGGCTTTGCATCGAAGCTGGCGATCACTCTGCGGTTCCTGGCCTCAGGAGACAGCTACAGTTCCCTGTCCTACGCCTTCAGTCGCCAAATCGACTATCTCCCTGTTCGTGCCCAAAGTCTGCACCGCCATCTTTGAGGCGTACCAGGCGGAGGCCTTCATGATTGAATGGACCGAAGAGGGCTGGAACACCAAAGCAGAGAAATTCTACAGGCGCTGGAACATGCCCCACACGATGGGTGCATTGGATGGAAAACATGTTGCTATAAAGAAGCCCAAGAAGAGCGGAACTCTCTACCACAACTACAAGGGTTTTTTCTCAATCCCTCTCCTTGCGCTGGTCGATGCGGACTACAGATTCCAGTGGGCGGAGGTGGGTGGCCAAGGCCACATGTCAGATGCTCAGATCTTCCTGGAAACTTCCCTGCGAGAGGCTTTGGAGGAGGCACCATCAACCGGCCAGCACCATGCCCTCTGATGGATGACGCTGACGACAACACCCCTGTACCATACTTCCTCGTCAGTGATGATGCATTCGCCTTGAAAGATTATTGCATGAAACCCTTCTCCCGGAACACCATGGCTCCAAGGGAGCTCATCTTCAATTATAGATTGTCCAGGGCGAGAAGGGTGGTGGAAAATGCGTTTGGGCTGCTGGCCCAGCGATTCAGAGTCATGCTGCACACCTGTGAGCTGCAACCTGATAATGTGAGGATGCTGATAAAGTGCTGCCTCACGCTCCACAACATCTTGCTGCAGCGTGTGCCGCCAGCTCCAGAAGAAGTCGACAGGGAAGATGCCAACAGGAACCTGCTCCCTGGCGTCTGGAGAGAGCATGTCATCTGGGAGGACCAACCACAGCCTCAGGCAGGGCGTGCCAACACAGCTGGGAAGCGAGTCCGGGAGACTCTTGCCGACTTTTTCGGGAGTCCAGCTGGGATTGTCCCGTGGCAATGGGACCTAGCCAACGTCCGCCAGCCTGCTCAAGATGCAAACCCTGACCCGACTGCTGCTGCCCCACCTGGACCAGCTGGGCCTCCTGCTCCGTCTCTCCCTCCTCCCCAGAGTGAGCTGCGTCATGGAACACCATCCAATATTGGCCCTTTTCAGGGCCATACATATTCCCCAGGAGATTGGCTTTTGTTTCATTGCTTTCGTTGCTAGTCCCTACCCCACACATGCACACAGCCTACACTGGTCCTGTCCTGGTTCCAAAGGCCTTCCAACACAGACATACAACATTCAGACAACACACACACACGAACAACACACACATACAAACACACACACACACACACACAGGATATTTGTTTACTTTAGCTAGCATTTCACAATAAACACTGAATATCATAAAACAGATGCAGATAGAGAAAGATAGATAGAGAGAAAGAGAGAGAGAGAGAGAGAAAAAAAACCTCCAAGAAATAGGCTATTTACATTCACATAAAACTTATTGCACATGTTATTTTTATTATTTATTTTTATTAATTTTAAATCAAAAATACATTAATAACAAACTCATAGAAAGAGACAGAGAGAGAAAGAGAGAGACAGAGGCAGAGAGAGAGAATGAGAAAGAGACCACGAAGCAGAAATGGGAGTGCTGAACTCTGGCACCAGGACCTAGTGAAACTCCGAGAAGTCTAACTCCTCGACAAGGGAGGTGGAGGCGCCTCGTTGGGGGATTCTTGCCGGATGGTATTGCTTCCAGGGGGAGATGCGGGGCAAGGGGCTGCTGACCAGGCTCTGCATGAACGAGTCTAAATCGTCCGGTGCAGTTGAAGGGCCGTGCCGAGGCTGCTGCGGAGGAGCCATGGTGGAGGGGGGAGCTTGAGCTGCAGGCGCAGGTGCAGGTGCAGATGGAGCAGACATTCGTGGTGCGGCTGGGGCGCTCGCTGTTGTGCACGTGTCTGTTCACAACCTGCCACAGTTCGGTCTGCAGATCAAATAGCTGGTGGGAATCCAAGTCCCCGATCCTCCAATCCAAAAGCCGCCAGAAGTAAGCCATGGGGCTGTCGTACTGATGAACCATGGACTCCAGCTGCGAGCAAAGGTGGCCACAGCAGTTCGCGGCCTGGGCAGGAGCAGGCTTGGTGGTAGAGGCAGCACGGGAGTCAGAAAGCGCAGCAGGGCGTGGCACCTTTCGGATGGGGCCAGGATGGTCATGGTCGTCCGCTTCAGTCTCAGGGAGTGTCATAGCAGCACTTCTCTTCTGTGGCCCCACGGTATCCTGGGAAAGCGACGACTTGGCTTGATGAAGTCTAGCTTATCCCAGACCCATTGGAGCGCAGCAGGAAGATTGGCCCCGCCAGACCCACTCTTCGACTTCATCTTCTTGGCTCTGGCTAGCATGGTACGCACCGATCGGTACCAGTGCCAGCATGCACCATCCTCCACCACAAACCGCTCGTCCATCTGCTTCCAGGCCCGTTGGCGCTTGCTGCTGTCCTTGAATGCCGGATGAGCCTTGTTGTACAAGAACGGATTGTCCTTGAGAAAATCCAGCATCTCCTCCTTCTGGGCGTCAGTGAGGGGAGACAGCTTCTGCTTGCGGCTCTTCCGGTTCTTGCCTCGCCCAGCACCCTTCTGCAGAGGGGTCGAGTGGGTGGGGGGGTCGTCGAGGAGCTGAGGCTCTATGTCATGGACCGACAAAGTAGTCACTGACTGGCCTGATTCAGAGTCCGAGCTAGACATGGAGCAAGGAGGTAGTGGTAGCAAGGAGCAAGACGGCGTAGATTCGTGCTGCATCGAGAGAAAGCATGAAATGTATCACTCAAACAGTCCCCTTATTATAGCGTTCGCACAACAACTCACACAGTTGCACACACATCCATGCAACGACGTGCAAGCCGAGCGACTACGTGTTTCGCCGTTGCTTCTTCGCCGTTGCACACAGTTGCACAAAGGCCGGACAACTGCGCCGCGCGAGCCACCGACAGAATTAAGCCCCGCCCACGCTGCTTTTTTTCCAGGAACTTTCCGCGATTTTCCACGAACTGCATGGACTTTTTCGGCTTGGTGCGAAAGTAACATCCGGTTGTACGGCGGTGCAACTGTGTAAACACTGATGCAATTCACTGCAACTACTGCAACTGCCGGAAAAATATCGCTCTGGACCGATATTTTGCGACTACTCGTGCAAGTCCTAATCGGGTATTGCCGATTATTTTGAGCTATTTTGAGGACTTGCTGCAACTGTTGGTCTGCTATTATTCATGCTTAGGTATTAGTTGCCGTGCGAATGCAAAGGGGGTTGCACGGCTAGTTGCACGTCCGTGTAAACGTAGCATTAAGAACATCACCACAATGTTTTTTCAGTTCGTAAAGTCCATTGTCCAGTTTTCGATTGGCATAGGGACCAAGCCATGGGTTTTCAGTTTTTCCGCCTTTTCTGTTTGCTCGTCTTGAATTCCAAAGTAGAATCTCATCTCCTTCAGCAAATGTGCATTTTGTTTTGTTTCTTTTTTGATAGCTCCTTTTCTGTTTCTCTTGGGCGGCAGCAATGTTCTTGGACGCTTTTTTCAGTGCAATGTCATGCACATATGTGATTGCTTCCAATCGCTTCTTGATTTCTTCTGGTGAAGATTCATCAATCACATCTTGACTCTGTACTTCAGGAATTGCTGTTGACGTTTCATCAGTCTTTTGGTGGATGAGATCTACAGGCAAACATGGATGACGCCCGTACATCAGAAAAAAAGGTGTATACCCTGTTGATGCCTGCTTGCTTGTTCGGAATGCAAAAAGCACCCCTGGAAGAGCTTGTGGCCAATCTTCTGGTGTCTGACTTCCATCTGGATTAGTCAGAAGTTTCAGCAGACTGGTTTGGATTGTCCTGTTGTTTCTTTCAGTCAATCCGTTGGTTTGTGGGTGATACGCACTTGACATTCTTTGCTGTACACCAGTAAGTCTGTGCAAATGGGAAGAAATTTCGTTGACAAATTCACGGCCTTAGTCATTGATTTGAACATTTGCGCAACCATGGCGGCAAATCAGACGATAGAGGAAAGCAGCGACAGTACTTGCTGTTTTGTCAGGGAGTGGCTCTGCTTCAACCCATTTTGTGAGATAGTCTACAACAACAATCATGCATTTAAATCCTTCTTTTGATTTTGGCATGCTGCACAAGTCAACTCCAATTTGCTTCCATGGATCAAAAGGCACTGGAAGAGGATGAAGTTCAGGTGCTGTTTTGATGAAACGGGTTGCAGCTTTCTGGCACTGTTCGCATGTTTTTACAAATTTTCTTACATCTCCTCTAATTCCTGGCCACCAGAATCTGTCCAGGAGTTTACTTTCAGTTTTGTCTTGGCCAATGTGACCTGCAAGGGCTCTTGATTCCAGAGTGTTACCACTTCCTTCATGAACGGCTTGCAAGATCTTTTTTTGCTGTTCAGCATCCACGATGACCTGGCGTAAGCTTCCTGCAAAAGAAAAGATTTCTTTTCACAAACAACGATTTTTCATGACTCACATGAAACAAGGAAAGATAGGCCTATCCATTATGACACAATCCCACCATGCCAAAGATATGCCACAGTTTCATAAGCTCAGTGATCGTTATATGCGATCAGCCTTCCCCCACCTCCACCTCCACTCACTCACTCCTATATGGGGAGCATACCGCTATACCACAGGTCAATTATGCGACAGGCACGCTAGGCCACAGACCCATTATTTCACTGATCGTTATATCCTCGCCCCTTCTCCCCCCACCTCCACTCTCATCCCTGTTACCCCCATACATATATATTCAAGTCAAATGGTTGCTTCACTATATTTTCCTCAAATTTAGGCCGTATTCTGAAATTCACAAATGTATCTGTAAGAGTACTTTTGGATAGGCTTCAAAAATCGAACGGTTACTTTTTCTCTCAAACACAATCAAACGTGCGTTGATTGTGTACACTGTACAGTAAATGAAGATGAACACAAAAACATCTTTGTCTTCTGGATCCATCGCACCGCTGATTTTTTTTAAGCATTTAAAAAATTTTTTAAAAGATTTTAGATTGTATTCTGGGCTCAGCGAACAAGGTTGACTGCAGGCTTTCTCATAAAACAGGATGTAAAATCTTTCCTATTTTCTGTTTTCAGATTTCTTTACCCTTCCTTTTTGAGAGAAGAAATGATCTCTTACGCAAAATATGGACGATAAAAAAAACTGATTCATCAGGACCAAATAGCAGTATTTTTGTCCCCATTCAGTCACCTCTAATACACTGCTCAAGAGCTAATCATCTCGGTCTAGCATACGTTAAAATCGCACGGAGACACAACAGCATCTCACACGAAATTGTGTGCCAGTTGGCCCTGCTAGACAGACAGACATACCACCCATCCATCCATATACGAGTATATATATATTATAACCTACGTATTCTACTGACTGTACTCTTGTCCTTCAACTGATAGATTTGGATGACAATATAAGGCCGCTGGGCCATAGAAGTTCACGGTTCATGGTTCACGTTTCACGTTTCACGTTCATGTGAACAGTCGGACCCTGGGCCATAGGATTTCACGCTTGGCTGTTCACGTGTTGCGCGCCAGTTCTGCTTTGACGAGTAACCGTCAACATGGACTCTTCGGATGAAGAAGATTGCCTAATTCTGTTGCGACTAAGACGGAGGAAGACAAAAAGGCACAGAATTTGGAGTCGAGAGCACTTCCTTCTGAGAGAAACCCGTGGTGAATTCCACCGAACATTCCGTTATCTGCTTGACAATTCCGATGAAGAACTGTTTTTCAATTATACCAGGATGTCATACAGGACTTACGATGCCTTGAAGACCCTCGTGCTGGAACATCTACAGCCAGGTCAAACAAACTGGAGAAAATCGATCGAAGCAGAACAAAAGCTCATCATTACTCTCAGGTTGGTACTTATTAATTTGGATAATGTGGTGTTGGTCGTAATCATCAAGGCTAGGGTAATTTGTCTAGTAGTCAGCGAGTCTACTTTTGAAAACGTTCAGACTGGGTGGTGAGACCTCTCTTCTCTTGTGCTTACAAAGTTATATTTGTTTTCATTAAATTCAGTCTATAGATTTGTGTTGTCATAAACTCAGTCTTAATTTTTGTCAAAAGACATAGAATGACGACTTGAAGAAGAAGAAGAAGAAGAAGAAGAAGAAGAAGAAGAAGAAGAAGAAGAAGAAGAAGAAGAAGAAAAAGAAAAAGAAGTAGAAGCAGCTGGAATGTAATTAATTTATACGCACATAACATTTATTCCAACACACACACATTGAGACATACACATAGAGACAAACTCACTCACAAACACGCACGCACACACACGCACGCGCGCACGCACACACACACACACACCACACACACACACACGTGTATGAAAAAATACAAACAGGGACACCGTAAATATGTTTCTGAACGATTTAATGAGTATAGCACATTACAACGATACATGTTCTTGTGGTGATGACAGAGAAGAGTGTCAACATTGCCGCAATCAATGTTATGAAAGAATTTTACCAATTATGATAGGTAGGCAAGTTGTAGGTTTGTGATGGTGTTGGCGATGGTGTCGACATGGAACTGTTGTGGGGTGATTGAATTGGGATGAAGGAATGTTCGGATGATAGAGAAGAGTGTCCAGATTGGAATGAAAACTGTTGCTGTTGTGTTTTCTGAATATGAAGGTTTTTCAACAGCTGCAGTGTTTGGAGCTGGAACTCCTGGAATTGCTCGTCATCGAGAGCATCTACCCGCGGCATGATGGAAGTGAAAAAACCTATCCGTGTAGATTCAGATTTCCTCTCAATTTTTTTTTTCAACAAGGACAGGATGAGTTCATCATTGTCTTCGTCTTTCCTTTTCTTTTTTCTTTTTTCCGTCTCTCTTCCGGTTCTTCTCTCAGCCACAGCAACTGCTTCCTCAGGGACAACTACTCCATCATCATCGCTCCTAATGTCAGCGTCATCCATTGCAGTTTGCAAAATGTCCCCTTCTTTTGGGTCACTTTCTTCATCACTCAACTGGGGCAGGTTTCCTTTTGAAGTTCTGACGTCCTTGATCAGAATGAGAAATTCCATTTGTTTCATGAACTTCCACGGTTTGGATTTGTCTGCTCCGCTGCCCGATTTCTTCTTTGTCCGTGCCAAAGCGTTGTTGTGACAGCGAGTGAGTGATATCCATACATCCTTTGCAGTTGTGCCTGAAAAAAAAATATATATAGTTAATAAATTAATCATCATGGAAAATTGTGACTCATGTGTGTGTGTGTGTGTGTGTGTGTGTGGTGTGTATGTCTGTCTGTATGTGTCTGTGTGCGTGGTAAGTCATTATTTTTTGCCATGTCCCCCACCCACTTCCATTGCCTATGAGGAAAACTATCAGGATCACTTGTAAAGATATTTTTTACACAGACTTTTGTAGAATGTTGTTTGTGAACTCTGGATGACTAATGTCCTTATGACAAGCGAATTGCTCCTTACGTTAAGGTACAGCTGCATGCTGGGAGCCCTGATATTTTTTTCTTAATTCTTTTTTGTTTACAGGTATCTGGCAACGGGAGCCTCCGTCTCCTCCATGACTGTCCCCTTTCACATGTCTCGACGATCCATCGCAAGGCATATCAACAAGACGTGTCAAGTTCTGTGGGATGTACTGGAACCACTTGAGTTGAAACGACCAACAGAGGATCAATGGTTCCAGATAGCTCAACGGTTTGGTGATTTGTGGGATTATCCTTTTGCTGTCGGTGCCATAGACGGCAAACACATTGCTCTTGAGAATCCAGACAACAGTGGATCTATGTACTACTGTTACAAAGGATTCCCCAGCATAGTGCTCATGGCAGTGAGTGATGCAGATTCATGCTTCATTCTTGTAGCTGTGGACAGTATGGCAGAATTAGTGACGCCGGAGTGTATCAAACATCCAACTTGTCCAATTTGCTGGAGCGAGGAAAACTCAATATTCCAACAGCACGGTTCAAGGTGAACACCACAGAAAGATCCATTCCATTCATGATTGTAGGAGACGAAGCATTCCCTCTGAAACCGTATTTGATGAAGCCATATGCAGCAAGAACTCTGGATCAGGAAAAGAGGATCTACAATTACCGCCATTCACGAGCACGACGAACGGTTGAATGCACTTTCGGCATCCTTGCAAGGAAATTTGAAATATTCCAAAGACCAATGAGAGTTCAACCTGATGCAGCGATCCTGTACACGAACGCAGCTGTAGCCTACATAATTTCATCCGCAGGCGCGATGGAATTATGGTTGACAGGACTTCTGAGGTGACCTACGAGGTGGTGGAGGGAGATGGCAGAGGCATGTTTCCCTTGGAAGCACATACCCACGCAGGAAGACCTTCTGATGAAGCTATGGCTGTCCGAGACATTGTGAAAACATTTTTCAATGACCCCCAGGGAAGTGTTTACTGGCAACAAGAACACGTCTTCCGAAATGTCAATGCAAATGAGATCAATTGAAACATACCGAAAAGACACTTGTTGAATTGAATTTTGATTTAAAGACAGAACAAAATCGCATATTAATTTGTACATGTTCAATGACCCGCTGAAAAGTGTTCGCTAGCAATAGGAACACATAAATAGGCCTACAAAATGTACTTGTAAATGAGATCAATTAATACAGACTGAAATGTCAAATAATATTGAATTTTGTAGTGCAGTCAGAACAAAATTAAATATCAATCCTTACATGTTCCATGGCCCACAGGGAAGAATGATCACTAACAACATGAACACATTATTCCAAAATGTCATTGCAAATGACATCAATTAAAACACAATAAAAAGACAAGTAGTACAGGTTTTTGTGTTGCTAATTTGGATTATAAATCTTTACACGTTTCCAACTTCTCCCTCCCTCACTCTGTCTCTGTCTTTATCACTGTCTCCTTCACTCTAGCTGTCTTGTCTGTCTGTCTGTCTGTCTGTCTCTCTCTCTCTCTCACACACACACACACACACTACAGACACACACATGAACACCACACACACACACACACACACACACACACACACACAATTAAACAAACACACACGCGCACACACCCGAAAACAATAAACACTTACCTCTCTCTCTCTTTCTCTCTCTCTTTCTCTCTCTCTGTACATAAATGTATCTCTTTTCCTATCCACGCACACACACACACACACACACAATTAAACAAAACACACACGCGCACACACCCGAAAACAATAAACACTTACCTCTCTCTCTCTTTCTCTCTCTCTTTCTCTCTCTCTGTACATAAATGTATCTCTTTTCCTATCCGCGCACGCACGCACAAAACACACACACACACACCACACAAATTAAACAAACACACACGCGCACACACCCGAAAACAATAAACACTTACCTCTCTCTCTCTTTCTCTCTCTCTTTCTCTCTCTCTGTACATAAATGTATCTCTTTTCCTATCCGCGCACGCACCGCGCACACACACACACACACACACACACACACACACACACACAATTAAATAAACACACACGCGCACACACCCGAAAACAATAAACACTTACCTGTCGGTGAATTCAGACGCTCATTCAAGTTCTCCCAAACTTGTTCCTTCTGGTCCTTGTCTTTGTAATCCGCCACATGCGGATCCCACAGCAGGGGCCTTGCTCTCACTAACTCGATCAACTGTTCTCGGTAGTCGTCCATTTTGTTTCGGAAGTTTTGCCCGGATGTCAGTCTAAAAATAATCACGTCGACCGAGATCTCCGTTTTCACGCCTAGAAAAAGTGTGCATGTTCATTCCGCCTTTCACGCGTGAAACGTGACACGTGAAACGTGAAACATGAAAGGCGTTCTATGGCCCAGAGCAAGTCATACTACGTTTGTCAATTTTTCTTTACACGCGTGAAACGTGAATCGTGAACCGTGAAACGTGAACCGTGAACTTCTATGGCCCAGCAACCTAATGCATTATGTAGGCCTACCATGCACAACGAAAGCAGTCTATTGTATAGGATGAAGTTGGCTCTTTTAAATGACAAAACTAAAAGTGAGCATATTTACTTACTTTCTGGTCCATGCCGACGGTAGAGTATGCCGTCCAAAAGTGAGTAGTTGCTTGCCCTCCGTTTGAAATTTGTCTTTTTTCCAGGCTGCCCCTTCAACGTCTCGGGATATTTTCCGTTCAATAAAAACTCTTCAATCTCACTAAACATGCTGCCTTTGTTAGCCATTGTGTTGTGTAGCAAAACTGGCTGGACATTTCGTGGAATCTTTAAAACCGAAACCAAATCTTGTTTCCAAGAAGAAAAGAAAAGCGTAAGTAAGGCTGCGTTTCTCATTTTAAAAGAGAAACCGAAAGTAATATTGTTTTTTTTTCTCATTTTTCCCCATGTCTGTGTGTGTTGTGTCGATTTAGCTTTTTCTGCCGAAGGTACTGGTCTTAAAAATACTGGGATAGTGTTTTCAGCATAATGTCTAAACCACGAAAACAACCGCAGTAGTGTTTATTGACGAATGACGATAGTGTTTTTGGCGTGGGTAGTCAATCTGGCGTGTAAGCGGTAGTGTTTTTAGCTTAGAGATAGTGTTCATAGCGTACGCTAAAGTCACTAAGGTAGTGTTTACAGCATGTGCAAAAGTCACTACGGTAGTGGTTATGGCGTGAAAGCCTTACACCAAAACCACTACAGCAGTCTTTATTGCACGGTAGTGTTTTGAGCGTGTTACACCGGCGCTTTCTGTCATCTTGCTGAGTTTGTTCTGGCCTCCAATACCCTTTACTATCTTACTGCCATGGCTGAATGTTTGCTTTTTCAGTTCAGTGACTTTGTTTGAAAGTTATCTACCCATCCTTTTTTGTAGACCTACATGGCCACAGCCTTCTAATTTCCCTATTGTCAAATTTTCATACATGGTTTCATTCTTCAATGTTGTATAGGTCTTACTGTCCCCCATCCCCTAAAGAGTTGACCTATCAAAGGCTATACTTCTCTGCTGACCGTGAAAACACACTGATTGCTCCGACTGGCTCCATTGCAGCAGCTGTGCCAATGTGATTTTTGTCACAGTCTCCCCTTTTTTTTTGATGAACTGTCCCCCATCTTTCTAACTCTGGGCCAAATTTCTTTTCATTTTTTTTACAGACATCACAGTGATTTGAAAGCACATCACAGTCTGGAACCCTAGATTTTTTCCTATTTACTGATAGTATGGTGACAACTCCATTTTTTTGACTGAAATCCCCTGCGCTGATAATAACCATCCTCTGACACAGTAATATCATTACCCCCGTATGCCTGTCTTGCTTCCTCAGCTGCCCTAGCTTTGCTGCCATCTGCAACTCCCTCTGTCTCCTTCTTTATCATATTTCTATGATGACCCCAGGTCTTCTTGCTGGTTACGAGATTGTTTTTGCCTGAGTTCCTGGCCATGTTGGTATTGGAGGCAATGAAAAGGCTGATTACCTGGCCAAGAAAGCTACAATGATAAAGATGTCTAAAGGGCCTATTAGACGTACAGGCAGACCGGACAGGTTTTCGACCGTAGGCAAGCCGTACGGCCGAGGAAATCTGATTTATTATTACACGCAACGATCGGCCTGAAGGCGGCTGTAGCTCTCCATCAACACACTCTGGGTGAAACTTCACACACACGTGTGTGCATCATGGCGGACGGAACAGTTTTGGATTATCTGGCAATTATTGTCATTTTAAAGAAGAAAAAAAGAAAACAACGCCTCATGTGGTCAAAGGATTGGCTATTGAAGAGGAATGCGCTGTCACATACAAATGTATTGCAGGAGATAAGAGCTTTTCCAGAAGACTTCAAGAACTTCATGAGAATGGACGAAGAGACATATTTGCATCTCTTGTCTCTTGTCACACCATTGATCTCCAAGAAATCAACAGTGATGAGACCCGCTATAAGCGTCCATGAAAGGCTCACAGTAACTCTTCGTTACTTGGCCACTGGTAGGAGTTACCAGGACCTCAAATTCTCGGCATGTGTTTCTGAACCACCACTTTCACAGATCATCCCTGAAACTTGTGATGCAATCTTCGCCGTTCTGGCCAAGGATTATTTGAAGGTAAGATCGCATGTATGAGGTTCTTCCCAGTGCAAGAGTGTCTAGCCTGCTGTAAAAAAGTAGAGTGATATCAGAAATTCGTAGTTGCAGAATGTTTCGAGTATCTTTTCTTCTGTTAGATCTTTGGTTGTGAAAAAGATTCAAACCATACTCAACACGTAAAACCTGTAGAAATGGATTGTTTTGAGATTTTATTGTCAATAACTGTACAATGTAAAGAAAACCAAAAAAATAAAAGCAAGCAACTATTGTAGTACTTTTAATTAACATATTAGCAATACTGAAGGAAACGTGTTTCAACAAACACTTTGATTGCTTGATTTACAGTCAGTTGTTCAATGACAGTTGTATCTATTTAACTAGTTTTTTGTTACATTATTAGAAGTGTATACTTCAACATCCCCACCCAAACTCTATGACAAAATCTCAATATTGACTGTATTGACTGTATGAGTCATAGTAGCCACTATTGCCTACAGTTGTATTTGGGTTGTTAGAATAGGATGGAACAAAAGATCTTTCACGCGTGGGCATGAAGCCAGGAGTTGTTGCTGCAGATAACTGTCCTAGCTCACCCTCATACAGAATGTCTGAAATAAACTTTTGAGCATGAATTCTCTGATCACGTGAAAGATTTCTCAGTCTGAATGCTACACTTTTACCGAAAACGTCGAACTCGTCTTCAGGAGACGTTGGCACAGGATTAAGAAGCCTTGCCCGCGCTATTTTGAGGAGTTCTTCATCGTCAGATTTTCTTTTCCTGTTGTATTTCGTTTGTTGGGGGCGGGGAGCTGCTGGTGTTGTTAGGATGCCTGGGCTTGACTGAGTGGAAATCAGTGGCTGCGATGCCGATTCTCTGGAAAACTGACAGCTTCATGGGTTTCTACTTGAGGAGAATGTAGTGGCGCTTGTACCACAGCCAGCTGGTAATGACACTGATGGAGATGGTGTGAAGAAAAATGTACATATACAACCGCCTGGATTTTCATTGGAAATTTGTAGAGGGCACTCAGGCCATCCAACAGATCAACTCCCCCCATGAACTGATTATATTCTTTTACGATGACAGGGCGTGGAATTTCAATCTTCTTTCTTTCCTTCTTGTCATATCTGTTGGCTTTGTCTTTTGGTTCTGTGCCTATGTAAGTTGACATCAGATGAACTGTTTTGTTGTCAAACCACCTGACTGTGACGTCATGTGATCCTATTTCTACTTTCTGTTCATAGGATCCACGGCCAGCTGCTTTCAGATCTTTCTTGGATTTCAAGTCACACCCCTTCAGGCGGTTTGATCGAAAAGTACTGACAAAATGATGACCTTTTTCCTTGAGCGCTGTGGTCTCGGTTTCCAAACCTTGTCTGCTGATTTTTCTCCTGCAGTGACCTTCAGCGAAGCGCAGCATGGTTGCCAGCTTCCTAAAGCGATCACTTGGCATTGATGCAGTGACAGGTTCATAGCGTGTTCCATTCGCCCAGTAGGCCCTTACTGCATGTGCTTGCACCAGGCCCATTCGCAGGTAGATATTTCTACCTCTTCATTGTTTTGAGTTCATTGCCAGATATTTGCATAGCATATTTGTTGGTTTGATCTTCAGCCTTGGCCAGCATTTCATCCGTCACCAGCTTTTTGAAATACTGGAATGGAGTCATCAGTTCATTGTCTGCTGGAGGTCCCTCTAGCTCTGCTTTGAAGGCAACAGAGTCTGGAGGAGTAAAAGCAAGATCAGTCCACATGGGTTATCAAACAATCCAGCCAGCAGTTCCAGATCTTCTTCCGCATTCAGCACATCCACCAGGTTTGCCAGAGGAATGTCATCGTCCGACTCTGCACCCAACTGCTCTGTCAGAGGTGGATCATCTTCAGCTGGAATTTGACGTCGACTTACAAGTCGCATCTCTTCTTCTTCATAGTCAGAATTGTCTGTGGTCGGTAGCCATTCGTCCCCGGAGCTGTTGAGACCTCAAAGTCGTTGGTGTCAGGGGGTGATAAACCGGCAGACATTGGTTACTGGTACAGATGTTGACATTCTAAAAATAACAAAAACAAAGTCTAGATAAAATCAGTGGAGTAAACACACACACACACACTTAACACTTACATGCACGCACAAGAACTGACAATAAACGGATTAGAACATTGAAAAAGAATTATATTCAAACACAGAAATATTAAAAACTCTTGTTTAGATGTTAGAATAAAAAATTAATTGATCACAAACAAGCAAAGAAAAACTGATTTTCCTGTAAGCCCCAATGTCCTTCATCTGGCGCAAACGGACACAGTTGCGTCCCTCAGATTTTATCATCAAGGCCGGATGTGCCACTTGTGGAATCGTCGGTTGTTTTCAAACAATAACGTGTCGGAATGTAAATTACAGACAAGCATTTGCAATCTATCAACATAAGAAAAGTTAGTAGGCTTACCTTTCACTGTAGGCAACAAGTAAAAATCGACAGTGCAGCAGCGCTTCTGACATGTGGAAAAGGCAGGGAGAAAGTTTTATTGGAAATGCAAGGGGGCTATTAAGAAAGTAACACTGCTGTGATTAGTCACTAAAGGACTGAGGCAGTTGCATCCCTTGAAGCAAATTGATGGACCTTACAAGTTGATGTCCCATATTCTGGCACTCATGGTCCTTGAGGGTTAAAAAAAAAGTCTGGAAAAAGTAGGCACAATGTTGTTCCTTGCAAAAAATAGGTCTAGGCTAAATTAAACTGATCATTGGCTGACGTCAGGTTTTGTTTAAGCTGGTCGTAAGCTGATCATTGGCTGACGTCAGGTGTTTAATCTGGTCATTGGCAAGTGATTTTAAAAAGTGGGGGCATGGCACTGCCCTTGACACGAGAATAATAGCGCGGAGAACAGTGGAACACTCGTACCACAGCCAGCTGGTAATGATGCTGATGGAGATGGTGTGAAGAAAAGTGTAGGCCTACATATACCACCGTCTGGATTTCATTGGCAAACTTTGAACTTCCAGGCGAAATTCCATTGCTTGGATGTCATTTAATTTCTTCATGGAAGGAAGCCAACTTTTAAAAAATAATTCGTTTTCATCTGTGACTTCCGGCGGTTCTTTGAGGGCTTTCAGGACCTCCATGTTGAAGTGTGAAGTTGTAGTGCAGTCTCTTGTCCTCTTTCTTTGCAGCGGCGGCTTTTTAAATGTTTCCTGTGAAAAGCTGTCTTCTGAAGACAGTGGAGCAGGACTTGGCTGGGATGCTGTCTCCTGAATGTCCTCGTCTCTCCTCAATGTCCTTGTTGTCTTCTGGTGGTCCTCAACGGCATGATATGTCAAATTTCCACCTGTTTCCCGGCTGCAGTAGTAGGGGATCGTGAAAGACATGGCGCCGAAGAGATACCGCTTCCTTTTCTTGCTGGCGGCCTGGTCTGACTTTGTTGCCTTCGACTCCCTGTATTTCTTGAAAATAGTCTCTCAAGGCCCACATTTGCTTTTGCAGGCGGTCACTGAAACAAAAGAAGACGCACATGCTACTTCTCCCTATTTTTGCTGAGGTGTTAGTTTGTGGTGTATCATATATGATATGCCTGGCTCTAGAGGGTTAAATTAATGGGTTGTCGTTTTTGTCGTGGTGTTAGCCCTGATATGACTCTAGGAGTCGGCTGGGCTATAAGGAGAATGAACTGAATTTTCATCTTAACAGGTTGTTTTTGACGTGGTGTTAGCCATGATATGGCTCTAGTAGTCCGCTGGGCTATAAGCAGTGTGAACTATCTGGAACTAACTTTCAGTAGTAACCGTTTTTCCTTTAATTTGTGCTTTTAACTGCTTGTTTTAACTGGTGTTATCCCTGATGTGGCTCTAGTAGTCAGCTGGGCTATAAGCCGTATGAATTCAACTGGAACTGACTTTCAGTAATAACCGTTGTTTTCTTTTATTACAAATAAATGTCAATAACTATCCAAAACAGTCACAATCATCAGCAACAAAGGTGTTGAGTTTCAGTCGAACACGGGAATATTTCAAGTTTTGTTGGCCTAGACATTGCCTTTATTTAATATAACAAAACTTGAAATGGTGGGCTCAGATTTAACGTTAAACACAGCGATATGTGGATTCAATATAACAAAACTTGAAATGGTGGGCTCAGATTTAACACACAGCGATATGATGCACTGGAGGCTAAAGCGAAACTTAACAGAAACCAGATAAAGATCATCATTCAACAGTACCATTTATGATACTAACAAACCAGATTTCTAAACTCCTCGCTTACCTGTACTTTGCGGTGCAAATCAAAAGTTTTACCAGCGTTGCCAAATATCAAAAATGGCGACGCTGGCCTGGTGTGACGTTATTTCGTATTCTGATTGTCCCTGTGCTGTCATGTGATTAAAAGGTTATTCCCCAGATTTCTCAGAAACCGGCCGGGACAGAGCCGTTTCATTTACGCGAAATACATCGACCTCGGCTGGGGTCAGCTCAGTGTGAGGTGATGTCAGGTCACGAGGTGTCCAAGGTCAAATGCATATTTTCGCGACGTTTATCCACACGAAGGCCCCCAGATACCACCATGGAGCAGAACAGTCAAATCATCCTCTTCCTCCAGAGAGTGGCGGCGTTTCTGATTACACGGCTGACGTTTCTAATGTTCCAAGCGTGGTTCACACTTTTCATGGCACACTATGTCACAGCCTGGACAACCAGTGTCTTGATCTCTTCCTATTTCCTCCTTTCTGTCTCTCACTGCACACAACACAGTCTCTCTCTTTGCAGCCAGGGAGAAGCACCAGACGAAGAGGGGTGACGGGTTGCACAGGGTCTGGCTGGTCATGCTCTGAACTGTCACACAAGCTCTTTATCCAACTGCTTGTCTCTATCGGTGTAGAGGAGGTAGAGCTCATGGGCATTCAGGATGGAGATGTCCAGGAGGTTACAAAAAATCTTGATCCAGTAGCGATTGGGTAGAGCGCTCAGCCGCGACGTGGTACAGTTTTTTGTCACTTGTGTGGACGCCCACCATGTGTGCATTGTAGTCGAAAGCCACTGCTGGCTTTTTCTTCTGCTTTCCCCTCACCTCCCTCTCCACATCCTCTGCTTTATGGTATGTGCTCAGCAAGTACCCATTTTTCTTTGTTCCCCCCCCCCCCCCACCCCCCGAAAAGCTACGCACAATTTGGTCCTTGTCTAACGTATCAGCTTTCTGTTGGCTGAAGCCTACATCTATGTAGAGTTTGGTCTCACAGTGTCTGTCAGCATTGTTTTGTGCTCCCACAGTGTCAGCAAGTTTGGGCTTAGTGTAAAAATTATCAGTAAGTAGGTAAGTAGCCTTTGTTCAGAAGCTTACAGGTGTCCATTAGTTTCATCACTACTGCATGTCCTTGTCCCTCATCCGAATGAGCATCAAAGTCTTTGCCCCCACAGAGCTTCACATGGCACACACACCCATTGGTATCGCAAAGCTCAAACTTCTTGACACCAAATCGGGCATGGCGTTTATTCGGCATGTACTGAATGAAGCAGCATCTGTTTTTCATGCCAATCATGCTTTCATCAATGCTCACGTTTTGCGAAGGCGTGTAGTAGTTTTTGAAAGCATAGTGGAACCTATCTAAGACAGGGCGAACTTTTTGCCAAAGATCATATCCCTCTTCCCCCCTTTCTTTCTCACTTTCCTTGTCACTGACATGAAACATCCTGCTGATCAGGTAAAAATATCTGTGGGACATGACTTCATTGAAGTAGGTAGTCATGATTGGCTTTCTTGAGGCTGCAACCATATTAACGCCCGACACGGACGGTCAGACCAGACCCGCCGTTTTCCGTCGGGTGCGGCCGACCATATTAACACCGGAGTTTGGCGGTCAGACACCGCCGTCTTGCCGCCGTCTTGCAAATATGGCGTGTGGTAGAAGAAGAAAATTGTTGTTGTTGTTGCTTTTGAGACGCAGACAAAGGCAAAGGAAAACCAAGACAAGAAGATTTTCAGTGCATCCCATCCAAAGAAAGCGTGATACACTAGGTGAATTTCATCATTTGATTCCGCAGTTGTTGGAAGATAGTGAAAAATTCCAACAATACTATCGCATGAAACACAGCAGTTTCAATGAACTGCTAGAGATATGCAGAGCTGACTTGACGAAGGAAACATCGAATTTCAAACGGCCTATTTCACCAGCTGAGCGTCTTACTGTTACCTTAACCCTTCCCGTACGTCGCCTAAAAACTCGCACGCCGTACATCGTGGGTGCACACACACCCATGGTTTTTTTATAGGCAGTGCAGTGAATAGTCCTCGCCGTACATCGTGGGTGCACACACACCCATGGTTTCTTTATAGGCAGTGTTGTGAATAGTCCTCGCCGTACGTCGTGGGTGCACACACACCCATGGTTTCTTAAAAGGCAGTGCAGTGAATAGTCCTCGCCGTACATCGTGGGTGCACACACACCCATGGTTTCTTTATAGGCAGCGTTGTGAATAATCCTCGCCGTACGTCGTGGGTGCACACACACCCATGGTTTCTTTATAGGCAATACAGAGAATATTCATTGGGTGCACACGTAAACACGTTTTTATCACCTGAAGATATTGCGTACAGTCAGTTTAGTGTGTGTGCATCGCTTTGGTGTATGCTTGCATGTGTGCTTGCATGTTAGCATGTGAGTTTGCGTGCATGAATGAATGTGTATTCTGTCTGTCTGTCTGTCTGTCTGTCTGTCTGTCTGTCTGTCTCTCTCTCTCTCCACCATCTCTCACTCTCAATGCTAAAAGAACAAGATTGATACGACAACAAAAGTGTTTATTGAACAAGCTTCAAAACAGGTTTTCACCTATTATCTTGAAATATATTACACAGGCACACGCACGCAAACACTATGATGTATAGAAGCACGTCCGCACAAAAATAAAATAAAATAAAATAAAATAAAAAAGGAATTTTATTGACAATGAAATTGAATAATACCACGGAGTGTATACAAAATTTTACGAAGTGGTAAAATATCAATGCCTTTCAGTGGCAACATCTTTACTGAAAACTGAAAACTTCTTTTCATTGGGATCACTGGCCATCCTGATTTGTGACCAAGAACCGTTTGTTGCAGCTGCTGAACATTCAAAGGAAGATGTCAGGTAAAAGTTGGAAGATGACCAAGTAGGAGGTGTCTCATTTGTTTACAACAGTGATGCACTCCACCAATGACATGGAATCGGCACACTGCTTGCAAACAATCACGGTGTGTTCTTTGCACACCCATGAGCAGCATGAGAAGCAAGACTTTCGGGATTTCCGATCAAGCTTCCAGCTGCATGAGCCACAGCGACCTTGACTCTGTTTTGGCTCTTTCTGCCCAATTTGTTTGCTGGTAGAAGGCCTCTGTGCTGATGCCGGTCTTTTTCTCTTGCCACCAGCACGGGCAATTTGTCGTTGGTCCAGTGAAGTTGCTACCTTCTGTTGAAGGTGTTGAACGTACATCTCCACTGTGTTTTTCAGGAGCTTTGGCATGTTCCTTGCACAAAGTCTCCTCTTCATATGGTCAAGTGACAGCTGTTCAGCGATCCGAAGGATGAACTGAGGCCTGGCGTCCTTTTTGGAAAGTAGATGGCCTGGAAACTTGATGCTCCACACAACACGGGCAGCAATGGTGCTGAGATCCACCGTGTTGTAAAAGAGCACCATTGGCCATCGTTTAGTGATGCGTTTGGTGGAATACGCATGGGCCATCTGATCAACAGAATCAACTGCCCCTTTTGTTGAGTTGTAGAAGCGAACGATGTCTGGCTTCTTCTTTGGGGCGTCAGGAGCTACTGCACAGTCATGGTGCATTGTGCTCATGACTACAACGTTTTTGTTTGCTTTCGTCTGATAGTTGACGATGGTGGTTTTGTCCTGAAAGAGGAAGGATGACGCATGCAGCTGCAGCCCTCTTTTGTTTTTGAAGGACTCAGGAAGAAATCGTTTGTTGGCGTGCACAGTACCAACAAACGTCAGCCCATTGTTCTGAAGACCATCAGCCAGCTCCTTGTCAGTGAAGAAATTGTCAGTGGTGACATTTCTCCCAGTGTTGAAGAAAGGAGCTGACAGGCGGAGGGCAACATTTCTCCCCAAGTTGACTTGTCTGTCAGCACCCAGTGGTCGCCCCAGATAGGGCTCTGCGACAAGGGGGAAATTGTTTTCAGTATCTGCTGCCCAAAAATTTTTTATTCCATACTTGTCTGGCTTGGAAGGCAGGTACTGAATGAAGGAACATCTGCCACGGAATGGGACAAGTTGTTCATCAATGGTGATGAAAGGGCCAGGGATGTAGTGGTCACTCAGGTTCTTAGTGAAGTCATCCCAAAAATCTCTGAAAGGAGCGAAAACATCTCGGCTCCTTCTGGCACTCCTGGTCTCTTTGTCATCGAACCTCAAAAAGTTCAGCAACTGCAAAAAACGGTTGCGGCTGAAGGATGCACGAACAAACCCACCACAATTTTGCACACGGCAGTAGTCTGTGAGTCTTGGATGATGCTACTACACTGTCTGGGAACACATGAGTCAGTTCTGTGCATTTGCTGTAACAACGTGTACACACTTAGTGATGTGTGCAGTCTTTGTTCCTTCTTTTAGAGTGTGGGTGTGTGTGCACCCACGACGTACGGCGCGCATAGTTTCTTCTTTAGGAGTATGGGTGTGTGTGCACCCACGACGTACGACGTACGGCGCGCATAGTTCCTTCTTTAGGAGTATGGGTGTGTGTGCACCCACGAGGTACGGGGAGGGATATACGATGTTTTTGTTGTTTGTTTACATGTTTACTATGAGACAGAATTGTGTCATTTTTTGTCAGCACACAGTCAGTCCCCTTACTAACAAAGTCATAAAATTTCAGCATGATTGCTTGAATAATATTTAAAAAATGAACCGATGAGTGAAAGTATGGGTGCACTTGCACCCACAGTGTACGGGAAGGGTTAAGGTGAGCTAACATGTGACTATTGCCATCATCATCATCATCATCATCATCATAATCATCATCATCATCATCACCACCACCACCACTATGATCACCATCGTACTACTAATACCACCACCAGAATCACCCCCTACTAGAACCACCACCACCATCATCACCACCAGCACCACCATCATTCAACAATTTTACAAACCACACATTTAGTGATAATGTCACAGCTACACAAACACTCTGAACAGATAAACTGTTTTTGAACATTTTGACATGGAATGATTTTCCTTGAAAGACAAAATAGTAACAGTGCAATTTTTTTCAACTTTAATTCTCAAAAATGAAAAATGAAATTATTATTCAAAATTCAGCAATTGTTCAAAACTAAAGTAATAATGATTGTCAGCTAATGAAATGAACGAAACAGAATTATTCTAAACGAGCAATGGAATAAGCTCAATGGTCACTAGCAAAAAGTAAATTAAAAGGAATGATTTATGTGGCAGTCACTTTGATACAATGTATTCATTGGTTCATTTCTTGTGGCCAGTGACTCCGATAGCTCGCGTAGGTGGTGTAATAGTCACTGGAGACTTCTTCACAGGGTCCTGGTCCTGGGCTTGTAAATGTTATTGGCCTGGCATTTTCACCTCTCCTTAAATATTTAATGAGAAGGCTTTGCACCTCTGTGCGGAACTCCATTTTTTCTAGGTGACCCAGCCGGTGTATCGATGGCAACAAGCTGCGTGCCCATAGTTCATCTTCATCTTCTGGTTCACGAAGAGTTTTCAGAAGTTCCTCGTCCACCTCTGATGACGAAGTGTTTACAGGTTTCCTCTTTGGATTTCTTTTGAGGGGCAGCGCTGGTGGTGGGGTTGGAGATTCGGACCTTGTTGATGGAGATGGAGATGGAGTTTGTGGTTGTGAGGGCTGTGATTGTGAGGAGTCATCGATGACGGCAGTAGTCTCGGGAAGATTTCCAGAGATTTCCCTTGGATCGTAGAAAGTCACTAGAAATGACATTGCGTCATACAGATGCCATTTCTTTTTGTTTGAAGGTGCCTGGCCCGACTTGAAGGTTTTCATTTCTCTGAGCTTTTTCAGGAAGTAGTCCCGGAGGTGGCCCCATCTGTTCTTGCACGTATTCACTGAAATAAATGCAAATTTTGCAGACGTTAACTCAGAAATCGTTTTCCGTTCATGTTTAGTAATGCATGTTTTTTTTTATTTTCAGATTCCTGGCAACTGGTGATTCCTTCCGATCTTTAGCCTTTCGTTTTCGAATGGGATTCGAGACTGTTCGGATTATTGTAAAGGAAACGATAGATATTATATGGAGGAAACTGCAGGAACAGGAAATGCCTGTACCATGTGAAGAATTATGGAAACAAGCAGCTGATGGATTTGCTGATCGGTGGCAATTTCCACTATGCATTGGGGCCATCGACGGCAAGCATTGCCAACTGAAAGCCCCCTTTCACTCGGGATCTCAGTACTTTAATTACAAGGGACACCATTCGATAGTGCTGATGGCTGTGGCTGATTCCAAATCAAAGTTTATTATAATTGATGTGGGTGCATACGGGAGCGCCAGCGATGGAGGGATATTTCAAGCCTCTACCTTTTACACACTCTTACAAACAAACAGATTGAATCTCCCTATGCCAACAAAGTTCCCCAATACTGAAATAGAACTCCCATTTGTGTTCGTAGGCGACGAGGCGTTCCCCCTCATGAAAAATTTAATGAGACCATTCCCACGGAGGGATCTTACAGACGAAAAGCGCATATTCAATTACAGATTATCCCGAGCACGGAAACAAATTGAATGTGCATTCGGTGTGATGGCAAGTATGTGGAGAATTTTGCGAAAGCCGATGGAAGTCCAAGAAGAGTTTGCAACAAACATTGTCAAGGCTGCATGTATTTTGCACAATTTTATTCTAAATCGAGAGCCTGAGCGGATGAAAGAAGCGGACATTCTCAATGATGACACACCCTCCATGGACACTACAGCACGACCTACCGGAAGACCAGCAGGTGACGGAATAGCTGTCAGGAATTCCTTTATGGAGTATTTTATGACATCCTCGGGTAGCTTGCAATGGCAAAACAATGTTCTGCTTTAAATTTCTGTCAGTATGGATAAACACTGTGGCTAATTACCTGTAAGTGAGCCAATTTATTACCAACACTCATACTTATTACAACAGAGCTGATGACGATATAACTGATTATTGAGATAGCATACTGTTTATTTTTTCGTGACCATGGATCATAATGTGCTATCTGCAATTTGGGAAAACAATGAGTTAGATCACGAGGTAAAATGTTTTTACATAATATATAATAGAGTGAGTGCATTAGCAAGACATTACTTTTCCCCAAAATTTCAGTTAGAACATTGTTGTTCTAAGGTCACGTTTTGTAACTGATGTAAAATGTCCCTGTAGAATACTGTAGATTCTATGTATGGTGTATTGAAGTATGGAAGTATCTTTGCAAATGTTATTCTTTGAAATAGTAGACAATAAAGATTATTACATTGATATCACTGTTATTATTATTATTAGTAGTAGTATTATCATCATCAGCAGCAGCAGCAGCAGCATCACTATCATCATCAAAATCAGCATCATTATCATCATCATCATCATCATATCATAGTCATAGTATGCACGTATGTAATGTCGTCGTCATCATCGTTATTATCCATCAACACAACAACCACCACCACCAACACCAACACCATTACAATTATTATGATTTTATTTTCGTTTATTATTATTATTGGCACAAATGAAAACAAAGAAAGTAAAATACTAACCGTCAGACTGCATTTCTTGTGCAATAGTTTCCCACTGTTTCAGTATATAATCTCGGTTGTGATGTAACTTGTCCCGTTTGTCAAAAATAGCTGATCGCTGTTGAACTAAAAGAATGAGTTTTTCGTCATCCATCTTCTTTTCTTCTTTCTTCTTCCTCGAGGCGATCTGGTTGAGTTTTCCAATTCCAAGAACTGCTGTGTAGAGAATTCCAAGAAATCTGTGTAGTGTCATCAAGGCGGGAAAGGGGACACAACTATGCAGAGATAAAATCATTAGAATTACCTCCCATCTCGCCCGACGGACCGTCTTCGATAGAACATGTTTTATCGGAGACGGTCTGACCGGGGACGACACAGGACGTCGGGCGTCAGTATGGTAGCCCAACCCGTTTTTTGTTACCTTCCGTTACTAAAGAGCCGGTGCGCATTCTTTTGTGCCCGAAGACGGTCTGGTCTGACGGGTTGCAGCCTGAGACAGTTCAGTATCTTGCACGTTTTTTTCTTTGGAATAAGTCACATGCTGAGACCTAGGTATTTTTTCATATCCGAGACAATAATGACAGCTGCGGGCCAGTATTTGAATCTGGACTGTGTGTGATCCTGAAGCCACTTAGTCATGTTTTCTGAGCCCAGAAAGTTCCTGGCATACTTGTTGGTTTCTCTCACGAGGTGAACGAACATGTAATCAAAATTTTTTTAGAAATTATAGGGTCAGATTTCCTTGCACAGGCATTTTTGGGTCCAGGATTTCTCACAGCAAACTCTGGAATGTCTGTTCTAGCACTTTCCGGGGCCTGCACAAATCTCCACCCACCTTCTTGTTCGCTAACACCTGCCAGTGCTTAGTCATCATCATGGGGCGAATCCGCCGTCACAGATTCACTGTCTGTCGAGTCACCTCCCTCCCATATTTGACCTTCCACAGCACTTTGATCACTAGAATCTTTTGTAATATCAATATCACTATTGTTTTCACTACTTTCACCTTCCCTTTCCACTCTAAAAACATAAAAAATACCAGGTCGATCACTTATCACTTGTACCTTCATCAGCATCAGCCATTTTGGAGAGAAATGAGACAGTAACACTTTTCCTAAAGCTTTTACAACAAAATTTCTGATTGGATGAGATAGCGAAAGTACAGGCTTGTTTAGGAGGGATTCAACCAAACACAGACCAGACCAGTTTTCAGCCTTCTCCTGTCAGTATCTTTTGACCGTAATCGAAATGAAAATGGGTTCGATATTATCGGCCGAGGCACTGCTATTGCAGATCGTCGGCCAATGATATCGGCCCGTGACACAACTAGTGTTAAGCTGATTATTGGCTGACGTCATGTCCTGTTTTAGCTGGTCGTTGGCAAGTGATTTTAATTATCAAACAAATTAAAGGGAAAAACACTTGAGGTACTTGGCGAGGGGATGAGTGACTGTATGATAGTTGGTCACTAAAGTACACTGTCTGGTTTCATGCAGGACGTTTCCAGGCAGACGGACGCCAAGAGATTGGCCATCCATTGTCCCATCCCAGCACGGCAGCTCTCCTGGATGACCGAATCATTTCTGCCATCGTTGAGCCTACATTCATGTCAAAACATAACAAACAAAAACGAGATAATGAATCGACTTGAATTCCGATGACAAAACAGACAGGCGACTGGTTTTTGTGTGGCGTGGCTAGTGGTGATGGGCATTGAGGATGAAAAACCTATCTGGAAATTTGAGTCCCTTTGCCATACAGAAGGGATTTCAAGCCCTAATAGGAAACCCTAAAACCATTAAAAAGCTGCGAAACGGAGACTAGCTTGTGGAGTGCAAGGACAACAAGCAGTCCGATCGTTTGCTGAAAGCATCAGTACTAGTTGATCGTGGAATAAAAGTCACTCCACACAAAGGACTGAACAGCAGCAAAGGAGTCGTAAGGTGCCCTGAGCTGAGAGGAGTGTCGGACGAGGAGATCCGAACGGAACTGAAAAGCCAGGGCATAGTAGAGGTATGCCAGGCCATTTTCCGGAAAGGGTCCGACAAAATCCCAACAAACACGCTCTTTCTTACATTTTGTTGTCCTGCTATACCCCAAGACTTGAAAGTTGGATACTTGAAGGTAAAAGTGTCGTTGTATGTGCCATCACCAATGCGCTGCTTCCGTTGTCATAAGTTCGGCCACATCACGGACAGATGCACAGAAACTGAAAAGTGTGCCATGTGCGCCAAGGAGGCACATGAGGGGAGATGCGACGATCCACTAAACTGCATAAACCATCCATCGTCCTCGAAAGATTGCCTCATATGGCAAAAGGAACAAGCCATTCAACGACTGAAAACTGAAAAAAAAAACAACCTTTTCACGAAGCCTAAAGGTTGGTAGAGGGCCGTTGATATCTGCCCGTGACACAACTAGGGTTAAGCTGATTAATGGCTGACATTAGGTCCTCTTTGAACTGGTCGTTGGCAAGTGATTTTAATTATCAAACAAATTAAAGGGAAAAACACTTGAGGTATTTGGTGAGGGGATGAGTGACTGTACGATAGTTGGTCACTAAAGTACACTGTCTGGTTTCATGTGGGACGTTTCCAGGCAGATGGACACCAAGAGATTGGCCATCCATTGTCCCATCCCCAGCACGGCGGCTCTCCTGGGGTGACTGAGTCATTTCTGCCATCGTTGAGCCTACATTCATGTCAAAACATAGCAAACAAAAACGAGATAATGAAATCGACTTGAACTCCGAGGACAAAACATACAGGCGACCGTTTTTTGGGCAGCGCGGCTAGTGGTGACGGGCATTGAGGATGAAAAACCTATCTGGAAATTTGAGTCCCTTTGCCATACAGAAGGGATTTCAAGCCCTAATAGGAAACCCTAAAACCATTAAAAAGTTGAGAAACGGAGACTAGCTCGTGGAGTGGATCAGTACTAGTTGATCGTGGGATAAAAGTCACTCCACACAAAGGACTGAACAGCAGCAAAGGAGTCGTAAGGTGCCCTGAGCTGAGAGGAGTGTCGGAGGAGGAGATCCGAACGGAACTGAATAGCCAGGGCGTTGTAGAGGTACGCCGGGCCATGTTCCGGAAAGGGTCCGACAAAATCCCAACAAACACGCTCTTTCTTACATTTTGCTGTCCTACTATACCCAAGACTTGAAAGTTGGATACTTGAAGGTAAAAGTGTCTGAAAAGTATGCCATGTGCGCCAAGGAGGCACATGAGGGGAGATGCGACGATCCACTAAACTGCATAAATTGTGGAGGTAACCATCCATCATCTTCGAAAGATTGCCCCGTATGGCAAAAGGAACAAGCCATTCAACGACTGAAAACTGAAAAAACTACCTTTTCACGAAGCCAAAAGGTTGGTAGAGGGCAGCAGTTTGTCTACCAAAAGTTACGCGTTGGTAGTCAAAACAGTTAAGTATCCATAGCCTGTCAAACAGATATAACCTGGACAAAGACGAATTTTGAAACATTGCAAGACACAAAGGCCCTCAGTGGGGGCGTTAAAACCGCTGCCTCCCAGGCTGTTCAACAGCCAAAAGCAGTCAATGCTGGCAACCCAGGGAAACCTGGTCTCCCTGGTAAACCCGTCCCGGCCGGCCGGGAGCAGCTCCAGGAAATGGAGGAGGGCCCAAAATAATGCTGGTAGAAATGAATAACCATCACCCACCATCTTGTTCGCTAACACCTGCCTGTGGTTAGTCGTCATCATGGGGCAAATCCACCGTCAGATTCACTGTCTGTTGAGTCACCTCCCTCTCCTATTTGACCTTCCACAGAACTTTGATCACTAGAATCTTTTGGAATATCAATATCAGTATTGTTTTTGCTACTTTCACCTTCCCTTTCTGCTCTAAAAACATCAAAAATACCAGGTCAATCACTCATACAACTTGTACCTTCACCAGCGTCAGCCATTTTGGAGAGAAATGAGACAGTAACACTTTAACTAAAGCTTTTACAACAAAAATTTCTGACCAGATGAGATAGCGAAAGTACAGGCTTTTTTAGGAGGGATTCAACCAATCACAGACCAGACCGGAATGAAAGAGTTAAAGTATCAGCTGGCTGGCTGCATGTTCACAGTTAGCGATGATTACACACAAAGAAACAAGGGACAGGTAAACTGCATCACTAACCCAGGCAGCCTACAACATACCAGGTGTATCAGACAGTGCAGACACAAGTTACAGTAACAATGTTGAATGACCATCTACCTTGCTGGCTGTCCTGCACAATCTGTTTAAGGCAGGGCAAGCATACCGTGTGGTAGCATGGCAGTAATTTAGAAGCTTTAGCCCTGAGTGGTTCTAAACACACAGTGCTGTTCATGCGGTTGTCCACTTTGAATGCTGCACCTGTAGCCATTGCAGTGTTGGAATGGTGTTCTTCTTGTTGTTGCCTTCCGTTGTGAGTACTGTACTGTACTGTGTTGCAAACACACACCCTACGGTCTTGTGGATTTTATTCCAGTGGTACCAGTAATGGGCTGGGTTATAAGTAATATCAACTTGAATATGAACATTTTTGACATGGTGTTAACCCTGATATGGCTCTAGACTAGCTGTGTTAGAGTACCTTGCTGGCTGTCCTGCACAATCTGTTTAAGACAGGGCAAGCATACCATAGGGTAGCATGGCAGTAATTTAGGAGCTTTAGCCCTGAATGGTTCTAAACATACAGTGCTGTTTATGCGGTTGTCCACTTTGAATGCTGCACCTGTAGCCATTGCAGTGTTGGAATGGTGTTGTTGTTGCCTTCTGTTGTGAGTACTGTACTGTACTGTGTTGCAAACACACACCCTACAGTCTTGTGGATTTTATTCCAGTGGTACCGGTAGTGGGCTGGGCTATAAGGGGGTGACCCGGGGTAATTCCACCCCCTACTTCACAAAAATGACTGGCAAACACAAAAGAATAGTTGAGCATAGTAAAAGAATTGAACACATACTTGCAGAACAAAACAATGCAATGCACATGAAACTTTTGAAAGAATGAAAAATTTTGAGTAAAAAATTATTTAATTTCAATATTTACAAAATGGGGCAATTCCACCCCCTCGACCTCCACCCCCTAACTTCCTTTGAACATCATAATTACAAGTTATGATGTCACACAAATTGTTCCAAAAGACATTGTTTAGGCTCAAAAGTCTTGGAAGAGGTTTCTGTCTAATTTTAGGGGGATTGTCATCCTCTTCTTCCTCGCTGTCATCAAGGGCCGAGCATTTTGGTGGTCGCCAATCTTCATCCCTGTCATCATCAAATTCTGACTCTGAGTCTTCACTGGGGATGGTCACTGGTGTCTTCTTTCCCTTTCCTTTTCCCTTTCCTGCAGGTCCAGGCCCACACTTGCTTCTTTTTGGTTGCCTTTCTTCCTCTTCCTGGGCCATTCTCTCAAAGCTTTTGACTAGTCTGAGTCTGCAACTGGCTGGTGCCTCATGCCCCATGTTACTTACATTCAGTTCGTATAGTAGTTAAAGGAGGTTGTCATCACACTGGTGCCTATTGCCCCATGTTACTTACATTCAGTTTGTATAGTAGTTAAAGGAGGTTGTCATCACACTGATGCCTATTGCCCCATGTTACTTACATTCAGTTTGTTAGTAGTTAAAAAAGGTTGTCATCACACTGGTGCCTATTGCCCCATGTTACTTACATTCAGTTTGTATAGTAGTTAAAGAAGGTTGTCATCACACTGGTGCCTATTGCCCCATGTTACTTACATTCAGTTTGTATAGTAGTTAAAGAAGGTTGTCATCACACTGGTGCCTATTGCCCCATGTTACTTACATTCAGTTTGTATAGTAGTTAAAAAAGGTTGTCATCACACCAGCCTATTGCCCCAAGTGCGTAATTGCATTTCAGACTTGTAAGATTAATGGTGAGCATGGAATTTGATTGTCTTTTGTCTTAACCGGTTGTCGTTTTCGACGTGGTGTTAGCCCTGATATGGCTTTAGCAGTTGGCTGTGCTATAAGCATATGAACATGAGTTGGTCACAGTCCTGATACGGCTCTGCATAGTCGGCAAGGCTTTAAACATTGATGTTCAGTTCAGTTCACATTGCTTATAGCCCAGCTGACTACTAGAACCATAAATAATGTTGATGCTTGATCATTGTAACAGTAATATATTGCTCTAGTAGTCAGCAGGACTATAAGCAATATGAACTTGAATTTGAAAGCAACAGTAATAATGATGTTAATTATAATAATCGTTAATAAAGTCTTGCTTTAAACTTGCATCGAAAACTGCTTGTCTTTATTTGGACGATTGAAAGTGTGAAAGGACATTTGGCTTGGCATAGCATAACACCTCTCTCTCTCTCCTCTCTCTCTCTCCTCTCTCTCTCTCTCTCTCTCTCTCTCTCTCGCTGGCATGCATGCAAGCGCATGTATGCACGCACTCTGTGTGTTGTGTGAGAGAGAGAGGAAGAGAAAATGAAAAGAAACGGAAAATGCACACAGATATTAACAAAAGAAAAAATTCACACGAATATAAATGAGCTAAAACACTTCCAGGCACAGACTGCAACAGTGACCACATCCTGTAGTGGAAGGTTTAGGCTGAAATTAAGGGAAAAAAGACAGATGAAGTGATACATAAATTTAATGTAGGCTACATGTTCAAAACAAATTCAGTGCTCTGGAAAACATTGGTGACGGTGAGGAACAATGGACAAGAAATTTGATTAAATGTGAAGAAATCCCTCAGGCAGATAGAAAAGCAAAAAAGAGTGGGATGACTAATGAAATTTTGGGCTTGATGAGGGCAGGAGGAGGGCAAAGAGAAACGAGGAGATATACAGGAAGATAAACGAAGAAATCAGGAATAGGTGCAATGAAGCTAAGGAAGCTTGGCTGAACACAAAATGCAAAGAAATAGAAGACCGACACAAAACGGATCCTCAGGGCATGTACAGACGAATTGAAGAAGTTGTCTACAGGAAAAATACATGCTCATCAACTGGGTGCTTAAAAAAGAGAAAATATTAGACAGATGGGGTGAGTAGCCTACATTAAAGACATTTTTTAGGATGACAGAAACGAAGAACACATTATAAAAAAGAACTTTGAAGGACCACTCATAATGAAAGATGAAGTTAGAGCAGCACTGAAAAAGGTGAAACCAGGAAAAGCCCCAGGACCAGACAACATTACTACAGAGATGATTGAAGCCCTGGAGGAATTTGGCATAGAAAAAAAATGACAGTCCTCCTAAATGAAATTTACGACACTGGAAAAATCCCCAAAGATATGTCAAAATCAATTTTCATTGCACTTCCAAAGAAGACGGGCTATAAAATGCAAACTCCATCGCACAATTAGTTGAACTCAACTACGGTTCTGTTGCCATGATCACGAGCCCTCAACTACGGTTCTGTTGCCATGACCACGAGCCCTCAACTCAGCTTCGGCTCTGTTGACTTTTTGTTATTTTGCGACCTTCACAGTGCCCCTCACGGTAATCGACTCAGCTGCGGTTCTGTCGGTTCCGTACTCGCCCCCTCTGTACAGCTCAACCCCGGTTCAGCTGCTACTGCTTCAGCCCCTATGGCTGAAGGGCGACAAGGGTATGGGTCTCCTTCGGGAGGCAGGAAGGCCAGCACTTGGGCAGAAAATGGCTCACCCCCTGGTTCGCCAGGTGGGCCAAGGGAGACAACCCCCCTATTACGGGCGTCAGATCGTAGATCCGCCCAGGTTGTCTCCTTTCCTCCCCTGCAGCCTGCTTGTGCCCCCGCTCCAACCTCTTTGTCCCATCCGGACAGAGTGCTTGGTTGCCTTGGCAAATGCCAAGCGACCCATGCGGGCTGGCACATCTCTGTCCCATTGTGGACAGAGCGCTTAGTCGTCTTGGCAAATGACAACCGACCCCCAGCAGGCTGGCCCCTTGGGCACTGGGGATCTGGGGACTCCATCGGCTCAGCCCATGACGCCTCCCATGGCACCATACATGGCGCCATGGCAGCACTTCCCATCTATGGGATTTCCCCTTGCCTCGTTCGCAGGGTATACTTGGTAGCCCCGCTTTATGCCCGGCGCCCCACCCATGTAGGCATCTGCCTTGACCACCCCTCTGGATCCCCCCCAGGTCGGATTCCTCCCCAAGGGGGCCTCCCCGGGGCTTCTGACCCCAGTCCATTTGGAGTTTGCCCACACTCGGCATTCCACAGTCCATCGCGCCTCTGTAGGGGGCCGGGGGTACACTGACTCGAAATCAGATGATGAGGGCTCTACCCCACTTCCCAAGAGGCCAAGGCTCCCTGTCCTGCCGTGGCAGAGCTCGCCTTGGTGCCCTTCCTCTCACAGCCCCAGCCTCCCCTTTCCTAAAAGAGTCAGGCTTGGTGGCTGACTTGGTGAGGAGGGCTCATAGCAAGGTGAGGGGCACTGAGGCACAGGACATCCTTCCAGGCTCTGTGCCCGACTTCCTTGGAGCTCTGGCTTACGGGAAATTCCTGAGGCCAGAAAACTCCCTTTCCACAGAACGGTCCTTATGGCCCATGAGGCCATTCCAGAGTCGCCACTCTCCCTCACACAGGATAACCTCGTCTTAGCGCAAGAGAGGTCTCAGGCCCAGCAGCGGCATATCTCCCTCTCGTAGCGCTGCCTGGCAAACTGGGAGGAGACTGCCAGGAGAGGTCTGGAAGTGGATCCAGTGGTGGATTCCTTCTTGGGTGTGGTCTGGTGTCTGCTCTTCAGGACCCAGACTACGAGCCCGCTTCTCTCCGTCAGTCACCTGTCTCTCCTGCAATGGTTGCTTCCATTCACTCCATGGCGGAAAGCACTCAGCCAATGCCCTTCACCAGATTGTACCTCAATTCAGTCCTGTCAAGGCCAAATGCGGTACTCTTACCATCTTTGGTCACCCGCTCTTCATCTGCCAGAGCTTCCTCGAGAGCTGTACCACTTAGGTCTGGTTCCCTCTTCAGGACGAAATCAGGAGGGACCTCGCCCTTCACTCTGGTCCCGCTTGCCCCGCGGCAAAGCGCCCCGCTCCGGCGGCTCCCCCACCTCCAGGGGCCTCCACAGGAGACGTTTTGCGCCTCCTTCAGCCCCAAAGCTAGGGCAAGCACCCCCCCACAGGCGATCCTGTGGGCAGTCTGTCCCGACACATAGACACTTTCAGATGGAAACCCCTAGGTCCATCTGTGATGCCTTGCTTCCGGACGACTGGGGGATTTCCATTGATCTCAGAGATGCGTATTCCCATCTCTTTATTCACCCAAGGGACAGGACGTATCTCCAATTCGTTTCGAGGAACCGATTCTTCCAGTTCAGGGCTTTTCCCCAAGGTTGCTTGGGACCAATCATCAGTGAGCAAATGGCACTCCCGGTCCCGGTTAGCCCAGGGAGTCCATATCACACACCCCCCTCCTCAGCGGACTTTTCACGGATGCGTCCTAATCTGGGTGGGGGGCCTACGTGGGCCTGCTAACAGCAGCAGGTCAATGGTCACAAGACCTCCTTTCCTGTCACATCAACATGCTGGAACTGGAGGCAGTTTTTCAAGCCCCCAGAGACTTTCTCCCCTTTCTTAAGGGAAAACATGTTCGCATTGACACGGACAACACTACTATGGCTTGTTACATCAACAAGCAAAGGGGCACCCGCTCCCACTCCTTGTCTCGGAGAGCGGAACAGCTTCCACTCTGGTGTGTAGAACAATCCTTTCGGATCTCAGCGATGCATGTCCCGGGAAAGATGAACATACTTGCGGCCTCCGTCCGCAGCTCCCACAGGATTCTTCCCTCAGAACAGGCACTGGTCTGTGCAGTTCTGAAGCCAGTGTGGGCAGCGTGGTCCAAATCACAAGTGGACCCGTTTGCCACCAGATTCCACTGCCGCCTTCATCTGTATGTCTTTCCAGTCTCGGATCCTTCGGCTTGGCCCGTGGATGCTCCGTCCATCCCATGGTCAGTCCTGTTGGGCTACGCCTTCCCTCCGTTCCCCTAACTGGGAAAGTTCTGCGGAAGGTGCAGGCAGACTCTGCCACGATGGTTCTCGTGGCGCCTCGATGACCTGCCCAAAACATGATTTCCAGAACTGCTGCACCTGTCCCATGTGCCTCCAGTAAAACACACTGTCACAGGCTGGTCCTTGCTTCAACCAAGGTCACGCATTCTGCACAGCAACCCGGAGGCTCTAAACCTTCCTGCTTGGCTGCTGTGCAGGCCTCAATGTCTCCATTAGGCTTGTCCCCGGCAGTGATCGGCTCTGTGGTGCCCTCCTCAGTGAAGGGACGCAGGGCAGCCATCTGCAATACCATCAGCCAGTCGGGTAGTCCTTCATTCGTGGACAACCCTGTCCTGCTGGATATTGTCCGTAGGGCTTCCTTCGGGAAGCCTGACCCCCCCACAGCACCCGCCGGGGATCTCCTTCTCATCCTCTCCTCCCTGGGATTTACGCCTTAACAAGCCCATCAGGGAGTGTTCTCCCAACTTCCTCTCATTTCGGACGGCCTTTCTACTCACTCTAGCGTCGGGGAGGCACTGTAGCGAAGTGCACCCTCTTGGCGGACTCCCCGGGGATGTTGCTTTTGAACCGGAGGGCTCAATGTCTCTCCGCCTACTCCCGGACTTCTTGACCAAGAACCAGTCGCCAGGTTCTCCTACTCTGTCTATCTCCATCCCCTGACGTCTATCCTTGCTCCGGATGACGAAATCTTCTCGCCAGAAGCAGCACCACCTGTTTCTCTCTTACAACGAAAGTTATAAGAAGGCCATTAGCCACGCATCTCGCTCTCGATGGCTGTGAACAGTCATCAAGGATGCGTATGCCAGGCCGGGCTCAGATTCGGCTGTCTTCTCCCTGAGGCCCCATGAGATTAGAGCATGGGCCTTGTCACTGGCGTTCACTCAGGGCCAGCCCCCTGAGTATCCTGGACGCCATGCATTGGCGTTCTCTGGGCACGTTCATTCCATCCTACCGGCGCGATGTATACCGTCTGCGCGACGATGGATCTAGGGGTATCGCTTCCACTGTGGTGGCTCAACACCCCATCTCTGCTGCACGCCCTGACTTGTCTCATTCCTCCAGGCGTTAACCAGGTAAGCCCTCCTTCCGGGTAGCGCTATTCTGCATCAGTGAGCTACGGTACAGTATGTGTAATTAAAAGGAAATTTTCCTTCTAAAATTACGTTTAATCTAACATACTTACCATGGCTCACGCAGAGTCCCTCCCGTCCTCCCCGCCTTCTTGGTTCCTTCCGTTTACAGTCAGGGTCTTGGTTTCCTCGAAAAGAGGAAGAGCACATGCGCATGCGCAAGACATGGATACTCTCAGAGTTATGGTCCCTTCGGACTTTATTGTTTATGAGGCAGGAATGGCAAATCGCTGCCGCTTATTGCATCAGTGAGCCACGGTAAGTATGTTAGATTAAACGTAATTTTAGAAGGAACATTTCCTTTAAGAATAATCATGATGAGGACAAGGAATAGAATCAAACGAGAAATAGCAGAAGAACTGTGGATTTGTGGAAGGGAAAGGAACTATTAATGCCATATACATCCTAATAACTATCATAGAGAAGTCAATTGAGATGAATAATGATTTGTATTTATGTTTTGTTGACTATACCAAGGCTTTCGATCGGGTAAGACATGAAGAATTGATCAACCAACTGGAGAGACTCAATATTGATGGAAAAGATCTACAAATAATCAGAAATATGTAGGCCTACTGGAAACAAACAGCTGCAATGAAAATAGAAAACAATATAAGCTCTTTCCAAAACATAAAAAGAGGAGTCAGACAGAGTTGTGTTTTGTCACCAGATGTTTTCACTTTACAGCGAAAACATCATGAGAAACCTAGAAGAAGACCCTGGATTAAAGATTGGAGGGAAAATGATAACATTCGATAGGCAGATGACACCGTGCTAATTGCAGAAAATGAATGGGACCTACAAAACCTTGTGAATATAGATCTAGGCCTACTAGAAATAGAAAGGGGTTGGAACTATACACCCGGAAGACTGAAGTCATGGTGATCAGTAAAAAACATGAAATCCCCTCATGCAAAATAACAGCAAACGCACAACCTTGACACAGGTTAATAAGTTTAAATACTCGGGAACGATCGTTTCATCAGATGGCAGATGCACATCAGAAATAACCGGCAGAATCGGCCAAGCCAAAACAGCATTCAAGAAGATGACAAGCATTCTTACCAACAAATGCCTATCAATTAACATCAGGAAGAGAGTTCTTGAATGTTATATAGAACCAATACTGTTGTACGGATGTGAGGCGTGGACAGTCAACACGCAAAGCCAGAACAAGATTGAGGCAGCCGAGATGTGGTTTCTAAGAAGAATGTTGAGAGTTCCATGGACAGCAAAGAAAACAAACGAGACAGTCTTGATGGAGGCAGACACAAGTAGATCATTCATAAAGAAGATTAGGAAAGACAGGCAACATTTATAGGCCATTTTATGAGGAAAGGGGATTTGGAGCACCTGATCACAACGGGAAAGCTGGAGGAAAGAGAGCACCAGGTAGATCCAGGGAGAAAATGCTAGACGGACTTGCAAAGTGGCTGAAGACGAGGAGGGTGGTGGAGATGCTTGGGGCAACAAGAGATAGACAGATGGAAGTCCATAATCGCCAACGCGGCAGGGCACCTGATGATGATATAATTGTTTTGTGTGTGTTGTGTGTGTGTGTGTGTGTATTCTAGTAGATGCTTAACAAGAGCATTGACTGATCTATTTCTGTATTTCCGCCCTTGGTCTTCCTCGGGGTAAAATGACAATACAATGGTATGATCTCATCTACATTGGAGCACATGAGGCATGAATGCACACAAACACATAGCCGCCCATATTCACATACGTACATGTACGTGAATACATACATACGCACACATACACAGATTCCTCGCACACAGGCTCCTGAACAATGACATCAATACATGTGAACTTCATAAACCTACCCTCTATCTGGTTCCATCCTATCTGACTAAACTGTATGCACTATAATGAAAATTCTTTAGTATTGAGGAGCCAAAACGCTCACTATACTGAGGCAGAGAAGAAAGACACCATGTCAGAACAATAGCCTACATGATTTACCAACAATTTCGCCTGCCAGAATTCCGTCAGGATTCTGGATCATGCGTGAATAATTGGCCATTTCATAACAATACATATTTACCTTCAAATCATTATATACTGATCCACGCATATGGGACACCGTTTGATTCACAATATTACAATAATAGAACGAACAGAATGAAGTAGGGCCTACCATTTTACAGTAGAATGGTAAGCAGACTATATGTACTGAACAGTGACAAAAGAGCCAACAGAATGAAGTACCATTTAACAGTAGAATGGTCAGCAAAGCAGATTATATGTAGGCCTACTAAACAATGACAAAAGAGCCAACAGAATGAAGTAGCCTACCATTTAGCAATAGAATGATAAGCAAAGCAACCATATGTACTGACAATGACAAAGAGCCAACAGAATGAAGTAGGCCCCTACCATTTAACATTAGAATGGTAAGCAAACTGTTAACTAAACAAGGAGTCATTTCAGGGATTCATCGTACTTAAGCAGCGCCATATGCGCTCTATCCCAAATCCACCAGCAATTAGCACTACCTGACAATTCCTGAGCTGACAAAACCCTATGCGTGGCAGGTCTTGAAATGGAAGGAGAGAAAGGACATTCAAACATTAAGCTGACACCACCAGAATGATGGAAACATTCAGATGGGCAGCAAACAGGCCAGTGGACTATCAAACACTAAACTGACTCCACCCGAATGATGGAAACATTAGATGGCAGCAACAGGCCAGTGGACCTATCAAACACTAAGCTGACACCACCAGATGATGGAAACATTAAGATGGCAGTGAACAGGCCAGTGGACCTATGAAACAGTAAACTGACACCACCAGAATGATGGATACACTAAGATGGGCAGCGAACAGGCCAGTGGACTATCAAACACTAAGCTGACACCACCAGAATGATGGAAACATTAAGATGGGCAGCGAACGAGTGGACTATGAAACGTAAGCTGACACCACAGAATGATGGAAACGTTAAAATGGGCAGCAAACAGGCCAGTGGACCTATGAAACATAAGCTGACACCACCAGAATGATGGAAACATTAAGACAGGCAGCGAACAGTTGGACCTATGAAACAGTAAGCTGACACACCAGAATGATGGAAAACATTAAGATGGGCAGCGAACAGGCCAGTGGACCTATGAAACAGTAAGCTGACACCACCAGAATGATGGAAACATTAAGACAGGCAGCGAAAGGCCAGTGGACCTATAAACACTAAGCTGACACAACCAGAATGATGGAAACTTTAAGATGGGCAGCGAACAGGCCAGTGGACCTATGAAACAGTAAGCTGACACCACCAGAATGATGGAAACATTAAGATGGGCAGCGAACAGGCCAGTGGACCTATAAAACAGTAAGCTGACACCACCCGAATGATGGAAACATTAGATGGGCAGCGAACAGGCCAGTGGACCTATAAACAGTAAGCTGACACCACCCGAATGATGGAAACATTAAGATGGGCAGCGAACAGGCCAGTGGACCTATGAAACACTAAGCTGACACCACCAGAATAATGGAAACATTAAGATGGGCAGCGACAGAGTGGACCTTATGAAACGCTAAGCTGACACCCACAGAATGATGGAAACATTAAGATGGGCAGCAAACAGGCCAGTGGACCTATGAAACAGTAGGCTGACACCACCAGAATGATGGAAACATTAAGACAGGCAGCGAACAGGCCTGTGGACCTATGAAACAGTAAGCTGACACCACCAGAATGATGGAAACATTAAGATGGGCAGCGAACAGGCCAGTGGACCTATGAAACAGTAAGCTGACACCACCAGAATGATGGAAACATTAAGACAGGCAGCAAACAGGCCAGTGGACCTATCGAAACAGTAAGCTGACACCACCTGAATGATGGAAACATTAAGATGGGCAGCGAACAGGCCAGTGGACCTATGAAACAGTAAGCTGACACCACCAGAATGATGGAAACATTAAGACGGGCAGCGAACAGGCCTGTGGACCTATGAAACAGTAAGCTGACACCACCAGAATGATGGAAACATTAAGACGGGCAGCGAACAGGTCTGTGGACCTATGAAACAGTAAGCTGACACCACCAGAATGATGGAAACATTAAGGTGGGCAGCAAACAGGCCAGTGGACCTATCGAACACTAAGCTGACACCACCGAATGATGGAAACATTAAGATGGGCAGTCGAAAGGCCAGTGGACCTATGAAACAGTAAGCTGACACCACCAGATGATGGAAACATTAAGATGGGCAGCGAACGGCCAGTGGACCTATGAAACAGTAAGCTGACAACACCAGAATGATGGAAACATTAAGACAGGGCAGCGAACAGGCCAGTGGACCTATGAAACAGTAAGCTGACACCACCAGAATGATGGAACATTAAGATGGGCAGCAAACAGGCCAGTGGACCTATGAAACAGTAAGCTGACAACACCAGAATGATGGAAACATTAAGACAGGCAGACAACAGGCCAGTGGGACCTATGAAACAGTAAGCTGACACCACCAGAATGATGGAAACATTAAGATGGGCAGCGAACAGGCCAGTGGACCTATGAAACAGTAAGCTGACACCACCAGAATGATGGAAACATTAAGATGGGCAGCGAACAGGCCAGTGGACCTATGAAACAGTAAGCTGACACCACCAGAATGATGGAAACATTAAGATGGGCAGCGAAAGGCCAGTGGAACCTATGAAACAGTAAGCTGACACCACCAGAATGATGGAAACATTAAGACAGGCAGCAAACAGGCCAATGGACCTATCGAACACTAAGCTGACACCACCCGAATGATGGAAACATTAAGATGGGCAGCGAACAGGCCAGTGGACCTATGAAACAGTAAGCTGACACCACCAGAATGATGGAAACATTAAGACGGGCAGCGAACAGGCCTGTGGACCTATGAAACAGTAAGCTGACACCACCAGAATGATGGAAACATTAAGGTGGGCAGCAAACAGGCCAGTGGACCTATCGAACACTAAGCTGACACCACCCGAATGATGGAAACATTAAGATGGGCAGTGAACAGGCCTGTGGACCTATGAAACAGTAAGCTGACACCACCAGGATGATGGAAACATTAAGATGGGCAACGAACGGGCCAGTGGACCTATGAAACAGTAAGCTGAGACCACCAGAATGATGGAAACATTAAGACAGGCAGACAACAGGCCAGTGGACCTATGAAACAGTAAGCTGACACCACCAGAATGATGGAAACATTAAGATGGGCAGCGAACAGGCCAGTGGACCTATGAAACAGTAAGCTGACACCACCAGAATGATGGAAACATTATGATGGGCAGCGAACAGGCCAGTGGACCTATGAAACAGTAAGCTGACACCACCAGAATGATGGAAACATTAAGATGGGCAGCGAACAGGCCAGTTTTTGATGTTGGGGTTGAACTCGAGATACCAGATCTTGAGTCCATGGCTCTACCACCTAACCAAGTACACAGTCACTGCATGTGAACAATGACAATAGAGCTGACAGAATGAAGTACAATTTTACAGTGGAATGGTAAGCGCATTCTGTACTGAACAATGACAATAGAGCCAACAGAACGAAGTAGGCCTACCATTTTACAGTAGAATGGTAAGCAAATTGTGTATGAACAATGACAATAGAACCAACAGAATGAAGTACCATTTTACAGTAGAATGGTAAGCAGGAAACTGTGTACTGAACAATGGCAATAGAACTAACAGAATGAAGTACCATTTTACAGTAGAATGGTAAGCAAATTTTGTATGATCAATGACAATAGAGTTAACAGAATGAAGTAGGCTATCATTTTACAGTAGAATGGTAAGCGAATTGTGTACTGAACAATGACACTGAAGGTAACAGACTGAATTTCCATTTTAGAGCAGAATGGTAAGCAAACTATATATTGAACAATGACAATAGAGCTAACAGAATCAAGTATGTTACAGTAGAATGGTAAGCGAATTGTGTACTGAACAATGACAATAGAGCCAACAGAATGAAGTACCATTTTATAGTAGAATGATAAGCGGTAGGTGTACTGAACAATGACAATAGAGGCAACAGAATGAAGTACCAATTTACAGTAGAATGGTAAGCAAATTGTGTATGAACAATGACAATAGAGTTAACAGAATGAAGTACCAGTTTACAGTAGAATTGTAAGTGAATTGTGTACTGAACAATGACAGTAGAGCTAACAGAATGAAGTACCATTTTACAGTAGAATGGTAAGTGAATTGTGTACTGAACAATGACAGTAGAGCTAACAGAATGAAGTACCATTTTACAATAGAATGGTAAGTGAATTGTGTACTGAACAATGACTAAATAGAGCTAACAGAATGAAGTACCATTTTACAGTAGAATGGTAAGTGAATTGTGTACTGAACAATGACAATAGAGCTAACAGAATGAAGTACCATTTTACAGTAGAATGGTAAGTGATTTGTGTACTGAACAATGACAATAGAGGCAACAGAATGAAGTACCATTTTACAGTAGAATGGTAAGTGAATTGTGTACTGAACAATGACAATAGAGCTAACAGAATGAAGTACCATTTTACAGTAGAATGGTAAGTGAATTGTGTACTGAACAATGACAGAGCCAACAGAATGAAGTATTTTACAGTAGAATGGTAAGCAAACTGTGTGTAGATCAATGACAATAGAGTCAACAGAATGATGTACCATTTTACAGTAGAATGGTAAGCGAATTGTGCACTGAACAATGACAATAGAGCCAGCAGAATGAAGTAGCCTACCATTTTACAGTAGAATGGTAAGCGCATTCTGTACTGAACAATGACAGTAGAGCTAACAGAATGAAATACAATTTTACAGTGGAATATTAAACGAAGTAGGCCTATGTACTGAACAATGACAGTAGAACCAACAGAATGAAGTAGGGGCCAACCATTTTACAGTAGAACGGTAAACTATGTAATGTACTAATTTTGCAGAAATTGACAAAGCTATACTAAACCCCAAAATTAGAACACAGCTGTAGCCTACAATGTTTACTATACATGCAGGTATTTTTTCTCTCATTTCTCTCTCTCTTTTCTCTCTCTCTTTCTCTCTCTCTTTCTCTCTCTCTCTCTCTCTTTCTCTCTCTCTTTCTCTCTCTCTCTCCCTCTCTCTTTCTCTCTCTCTCTCTCTCTCTTTTGCTTTTTTGTTTTGTTTGTGGTGTTGGTTTTTTGTTTGTTTATTTTTGTTTGTTTGTTTGTTTGTTTTTCTCCTGTCGTTCTGAGCAAAATTCTTTTTTCATTTCTCGGATATGCGCATGCATCCTCTTTGACCAACACCATGCAGGCTTACTGTTGCTGCACAGTCTGCATACTCTCTTGTCTGTGGCCAGCATGCACGGGAGCTGTTTTCATGTGCACAGCCACAGTATCTAGATATGGCTTACAGTATCTTTAACGTGTGTAGTTGCTCGGTGTGCTGTTTTCATGTCTATACCCTTTGTACATAGCCATCGCTTACAGTATCTTTAACGTGTGTAGTTGCTCTGTGTGCTGTTTTCATGTCTATAGCCTTTGAACATAGACATCGCTTACAGTATCTTTAACGTGTGTAGTTGCTCTGTGTGCTGTTTTCATGTTTATAGCCACTGTACATAGACGTGTCAACCTTTCTAGCATCAAGATCACTCGCAGCTACCAGAGCGCCGATTGTGACACTGACCACTCTTTGGTGTGCAGCAATGTGAAGCTCCGCGCGAAGAGACTGCACCGTACGAGAAAGGAGGGCCGACCTCGCATTGACACCAGCAAAACACGCGATCAAAGAAAAGTGGAGGAGTTTGCGCGTGTGTTGGAGGATTCTCTCCCTGGCCCACCCACTGCAAACGCCCAAGACCGATGGGAACACTTCAGAGATGCTGTCTACAATGCCGCCATGTCTACATTTGGCAAAAAGACCAGCAAGTCAGCTGATTGGTTCGAAGCCCACTCAGAAGAAATGACACCAGTCATCGAGGCCAAGAGAAACGCCTTGACAGCATACAAAAGCAATCCCAGTGAGCAGAACCTCCAGGTTCTCCGCGCTGCTCGCAGCAAAGTCCAGCAGTGTGCCAGACAATGCGCCAATGGCTATTGGCTTCAGCTTTGCTCCCAGATTCAGATTGCGGCTGACACAGGCAACATCAAGGCGATGTATGAAGGCATCAAGCAGGCATTGGGCCCAACGCAAAAGAAAACTGCCCCTTTGAAATCAGCTACAGGGGAGGTGATTCAAGACAGAGAACAACAGATGGAGCGGTGGGTAGAACATTACACTGAGCTATATGCAAGGGAAACTGTAGTCTCAGAAGACGCCCTGAATGCCATAGAGTGCCTACCAGAGCTGGAAGAGCTTGACAGAGAACCAACCATAGATGAGCTCAGCGAAGCCCTGGACTCTCTTGCCTCTGGCAAGGCACCAGGGAAAGACGGTATTCCCGCCGAAGTACAGAAGTGCTGCAAAGAGACACTCATCACCGTGTTGCATGAAATCCTCTGCCTCTGTTGGAGTGAAGGCGAAGTACCACAAGACATGAGGGATGCTAACGTCGTCACACTGTACAAAAACAAAGGTGACAGAAGCGATTGCAATAATTATCGCGGCATATCCCTCCTCAGTATCGTTGGGAAAGTCTTCGCACGAGTAGTACTGAAGAGGCTCCAGGTACTCGCAGAGCAAGTCTACCCTGAATCGCAGTGCGGGTTCCGTGCCAACAGATCCACTATAGACATGATCTTCTCCCTCAAACAACTTCAGGAGAAATGCAGGGAGCAAAGGCAGCCACTCTTCGTTGCCTTCATAGACCTCACAAAGGCCTTCGATCTGGTCAGTAGGGATGGCCTCTTCAAAATCCTTCCCCAAATTGGATGTCCACCCAAACTTCTCAGCATCATCAGATCCTTCCACGAAGACATGAAAGGCACTGTCGTCTTTGACGGCTCAACATCAGCTGCCTTCAACATACGGAGCGGAGTGAAACAGGGTTGCGTCCTGGCTCCCACCCTGTTTGGAATCTTTTTTGCTGTGATGCTGAAACACGCATTCGGTCCTGCAGCTGAAGGCATATACCTCCGAACCAGGACAGACGGTAAGCTCTTCAACCTCTCCAGACTAAGAGCCAAGACCAAAGTCCAGCTGAGGTGCCTGCGTGACTTCATCTTTGCAGACGACGCGGCAGTAACCGCCCACTCAGCTGAGGACCTACAGCAGCTCATGACTCGCTTCAGCGATGCCTGCCAAAACTTCGGGCTTACCATAAGCTTGAAGAAAACACAGGTCATGGGACAGGATGTTGACTCTCCCCCAGCCATCAGCATCAATGACCATGAACTGGATGTCGTCCATGACTTTGTTTATCTGGGCTCAACAATCTCAGACACCCTCTCACTTGACATAGAGCTCAACAGGCGCATCGGCAAGGCAGCTACCACCATGACCAGACTGACGAAGAAAGCATGGAACAACAGCAAGCTGACTGAGCACACAAAAATCCAGATCTACAGAGCCTGCGTCGTGAGCACCCTCCTGTATGGCAGCGAGTCCTGGACTTTGCGTGCCCGACAAGAGCAAAAGCTCAATGCTTTTCACATGCGTAGCCTCCGACGCATTCTAAACATCACCTGGCAGGACAAGGTCCCGAACAACACTGTCCTGGAAAGAGCTGGATGCACCAGCATGTACACGCTGCTGAAACAGAGACGCATGCGCTGGCTTGGCCATGCCGTGCGCATGGACGACGGACGAATCCCCAAAGACCTCCTCTACGGAGAACTGGTGCAGGGAAAACGTCCCACAGGCAGACCACAGCTGCGATTCAAAGACGTGTGCAAGAGGGACCTAAAAGCCTTGAATATCGACAAAGACAACTGGGAAGCAACAGCCCTTGAACGGTCAGCCTGGAGACAGACTGTGCAGAAAGGTCTCTCCAAGTTCGAAGAGACACTCGCTCAGCGGCACGAGGAAAAGAGAACGAGAAGAAAGGCTGCAGCCCAGGCAGACAGACCAGCGTCAGACTTCATCTGTGCCCTCTGCCACAGGGACTGTCATTCCCGCGTCGGACTGGCCAGCCACACCCGGCGCTGCACCAGAATAGGCACCCAGAGCGCAACTCCATAGTCTTCCGAGACTGAAGGACGCCTATGATGACATAGACAAAAGGTGACAAAAGAAATTTTAGGCTTGATGGAGGAACAGAAGAAGGCAAAAGAAGGCAAAGAGAAACGAGGAGATATACAGGAAGATAAACAAACAAACAACAACAAAACAGGAATAGGTGCAATGAAGCTAAGGAAACTTGGCTGAAAACAAAATGCAAAAACCAACACAAAACGGATCCTCAGGGTATGTAGGCCTACAGACGAATTGAAGAAATTGTTCACAGGAAAAATACATGCACATCAACTGGTTGCTTAAAATCGAAAGATGGGACGCTTATCATGGAAAAGGACAAAATATTAGACAGATGGGGAGGGTACATTAAAGACCTTTTTGAAGTTGACAGAAATGAAGAACACATTATAAGAAGGAACGTTGAAGGACCACCCATAATGAAAGATGAAGTTAGAGCAGCATTGAAAAAGATGAAACCAGGAAAAGCCCCAGGACCAGACAACATTACTACAGAGATGATTGAAGCCCTGGAGGAATTTGGTATTGAAAAAAATGACAGTCCTCCTAAATGAAATTTATGACACTGGAAAAATCCCCAAAGATATGTCAAAATCAATTTTCATTGCACTTCCAAAGAAGACAGGGGCTATAGAATGCGAACTCCATCGCACAATCAGTTTGATGAGTCATGTAACAAAAATCATATTAAGAATAATCGTGATGAGGACAAGGAATAGAATCAAAAGAGAAATAGCAGAAGAACAGTGTGGATTTGTGGAAGGGAAATGAACTATTAATGCCATATACATCCTAATAACTATCATAGAGAGGTCAATTGAGATGAATAAGGATTTATATTTATGCTTTGTTGATTATACCAAGGCTTTTGATCGGGTAAGACATGAAGAATTGATCAATCAACTAGAAAGACTCAATATTGATGGAAAAGATCTACGAACAATCAGAAATATGTACTGGGAACAAACAGCTGCAATGAGGATAGAAAACGGTATAAGCTCCTTCCAAAACATCAAAAGAGGAGTCAGACAGGGTTGTGTTTTGTCACCAGATCTGTTTTCACTTTACAGCGAAAACATCATGAGAAACCTAGAAGAAGACCCTGGATTAAAGGTTGGAGGAAAAATGATAAACATTCGATACGTAGATGACACCATGCTAATTGCAGAAAATGAAAGGGACCTACAAAACCTAGTGAATATACTAGAAACAGAAAGTAAAGGTAAGGGTTAGAATTAAACAGCAGGAAAACTGTAGTCATAGTGATCAGTAAAAAACATGAAATCCCCTCATGCAAAATAACTGCAAACAGCACAACCTTAAGACAGGTTGATAAGTTTAAATACCTGGGAACGATCATTTCACCAGACCAGAAATAGCCAGCAGAATGGGCCAGGCCAAAACAGCATTCAAGAAGATGAAAAGCATTCTTACCAGCAATGCCTATCAATTAACATCAGGAAGAGAGTTCTTGAATGTTATGTAGAACCAATACTGTTATATGGTTGTGAGACGTGGACAGTCAACACACAAAGCCACAACAAGATTGAGACAGTCGAGATGTGGTTTCTAAGAAGAATGTTGAGAGTTCCATAGACATCAAAGAAAACAAACGAGACAGTCTTGACGGAGGCAGACACAAGAAGATCATTCATAAAGAAGATTAGGAAAAGACAGGCAACATTTATAGGCCATTTTATGAGGAAAGGGGAATTGGAGCACCTGGTCACAACAGGAAAGCTGGAGGGGAAGAGAGCAGCAGGTAGACCCAGGGAGAAGATACTGGAGGACTTGTAGAGTGGCTGAAGACAAAGGGGGTGGAAGAGGTGCTTGAGGCACAAGAGATAGAAACAGATGGAAGGCCATGATCGCCAATGCCATGTGGCAAGGTACCTGATGATGATGATGATGATGATGTACATAGACATAATATACATTATCTTTAACGTGTGTAGTTGGTCTGTGTGCTGTTTTCATGTTTATAGCCACTGTACATAGACATAACTTACAGTGTCTTTAACGTGTGTAGTTGATGTGGTGTTAGCCCCGATATGGTTCTAGTAGTCGGCTGGGCTATACGTGATTTGAACTTGAACTCTTCTCTCCTGCCCCCCCCCCCCCTTCCCATTTCAAGACCTTATCAGCACACAGAGTTGCGAAAGTTGAAGGAATGAGCCAGATAATTGTTGGCAGATTTGGATAGAATGCATATGGCATTGCTCGCTTACAGACTGCAAGCTTTTCACTATGCACTTGTCTCATGTTTTGGTTTGGTTTGTTGAACTGGACGCTATATGTTTACAGTCAGCCCATTATCGATGTTAACTCCTCCCCTCCCCCCCCCCCCCCCCCCAGTGATTTGAGGAGTTGTTCATTTCACAGTATCATCATCATCATCATCATCATCATCACTACATCACCACTCCCATCATCATCATCCCACCACCACCACCACCACCATCATCATCATCATCACCATCACACCACCACCACCACCACACCACCACCTCATCAATCATCTCGTCACCACCACCACCACCACCATCATCATTATCATCATCACCATCATCATCGTCACACCACCCACCACCACCACTCATCATCGTCATCATCATCATCCTCCATCCTCATC
>JAPXFY010000033.1:38070734-38080734 GCA_030674185.1 Monoplex corrugatus
AATGAAAGGGACCTACAAAACCTTGTGAATATACTAGAAACAGAAAGTAAAGGTAAGGGGTTGGAACTAAACAGCAGGAAGACTGAAGTCATGGTGATCAGTAAAAAACATGAAATCCCCTCCTGCAAAATCAACAGCAAATGGCACAACCTTGACACAGGTTAATAAGTTCAAATACTGGGAACGGTCATTTCATCAGACGGCAGATGCACATCGGAAATAGCTGGCAGAATCGGCCAAGCCAAAACAGCATTCAAGAAGATGACAAGCATTCTTACCAACAAATGCCTATCAATTAACATCAGAAAGAGAGTCCTTGAGTGTTATATAGAACCAATACTGTTGTACGGATATAGGATGCGAGGCGTGGACGGTCAGCAAGCAAAGCCAGAGCAGGATTGAGGCAGCCGAGATGTGGTTTCCTCAGAAGAATGTTGAGAGTACCATGGACAGCAAAGAAAACAAACGAGACAGTCTTGATGGAGGCAGACACAAGTCGATCACTGATAAGGAAGATTAGGAAAAGACAGGCAACATTTATAGGCCATTTTATGAGGAAGGGGATTTGGAGCATCTGGTCACAACGGGAAAGCTGGAGGGAAAGAGAACACCAGGTAGACCCAGGGAGAGAATGCTGGACAGACTTGCAGAGTGGCTGGGGATGAAGAGGGTGGGGGAGATGCTGGGTGCAACGAGAGATAGAGATGGTTGGAAGTCCATGGTCGCCAACGCCATGCGGCAGGCACCTGATGATGATGATAATGACTGACTAGACTGTAAGTCTGACAGAGAACCAGAAACAAGTTTTGTGTGTGTTGTGGTGATGTGTGGTGTGTGTGTGAGTTGTGGTGTGTGTGTGTTGGTGTGGTGTGTGAGTAATACAAATAATAATGATTGACTATGACTGAGTCTACAAGAAACCCGAACAGTGGTGGGTGTGAGTGGTGGGGTGATGTTTGTGGTGTGGTGTGGTGTGTGTGTGTGTGTTAACTACAGAATATAATGATGACTATGACTGTAAGTCTGACAGGGAACCAAAAACAGTGTATGTGTGTGTGTGTGTGTGTGTGTGTGTGGTGTTGGTGGTGTGTTGTGTTGGTGTGGTGTGTGTATATTACAGATATATATGATTGACTATGACTGTAAGTCTGACAGGAACCAGAAAACAAGTGTGTGTGTGTGTGTGTGTGTGTGTGTGTGTGTGTGTGTGTGTGTGGTGTGTGTGTGTGTGTGTGTGTGTGTTGTGTGTGTGTGTTATATTACAGAATATATATGATTGACTATGACTGTAAGTCTGACAGGGAACCAGAAAACAAATCGATTTAAAAAAAGAAAAGATATATGAGATATATGAGCTTAAGTACCGTACGTATTTGAAATCTATCATCTGTTCTGATCATGCTAATGTATAATCAAAATTGCCTCGTAAGCATTCACACACTAGCAGGTCACAATGTTTTTATTCTTCTTTTTATTTTTTTCTTTGCAGTTCACAATGGCGTTTGTAATGTAACATCGAACATATCTTAATCTGTAGGAAGTTCAAAAATCTGCAAAAAAAAAAAAAGGAATAAAGAGAGAGAGAGAGAAGAGAGAGAGAGAAGAGAGAGAGAGAGAGAGAGAGAGAGAGAGAGAGAGAGAGAGAGAGAGAGAGAGAGAGAGAGAGAGAGAGAGAGGGCAAAACATGGAACAACTGATCGGTTGCGATACAGTCAACAACATAATGCCTCTTGGTTGTTTGTTTGAGTGAGACATACGATACAAACAGAAAGCGTACATCATCCTTGTTGCTGTACTGATAAATTCTATGTGAGTCATAATTGCTTAAATCTGCATTGGAGGAATCAATAATTGCAGCATGAAACAATCAATTTGCCTAAACTTTTTGTATAGATACCCTTGATCTTAAAGTCACATATTTTTGTGCAACTCAAATGGATTTCCATTCAGCAGGAAGGCTGTTTCCAAGCGCCCTACACAGCATGGGTAAGCCAAGACAAAGACATGTCCATCGGTACACAAAATATGAGGCTCCACAGAAGTTACACTACTACGTGTTTATTTGGTCAAAGTGTGCAGCCTGATTTGGAAATATAAAAGAGGCCTACATTTTGATTGTAAAGAGCCAATAACGGTTCGATTTTGAGCGTTGTAATGACATTTTTAAACTAAATCTGCCAACGGCCATACCACGTTGAAAGCGCCAGTTCTCGTCCGATCACGAAGTTAAACAACGTTGGGCCTGGTTAGTACTTGGATGGGTGACCGCCTGGGAACACCGGGTGCTGTTGACAGCTTTTGACCTGGCCAGCTCATGGGTATATGTGCAGGCTTAAAGCTTGTGCCATGTGCATTTTCATAAGTATACCCCCCCCCTTTGTGTGGTGTGTGGTGTGGTGTGTGTGTGTGTGTGTGTGTGTGTGTGTGTGTGTGTGTGTGTGTGTGTGTGAAAAATGATGTTATTGGTATGTCAGATTATTTGTTTATGTAACAGCGCATTGAGTCGAACTGAGAATAGCGGTATACAAAAGCTATTTATTATTATTATGATCTCCATACACATGGCGCCTGTGACTTAGTGCATATGGAATTCATTCCGAACGCGGAGACGTCATCTTGAGAAACTGAAACTGAAACTAAATTTGTACTTTTATAGGAATGTTTCCTCCGTGTGGGTATACCGGGGGTTCTTTCAATGACAGTAGTATTCCCATCTTCCAGAAATTCTGTGATAGGAATTTCCTTTTTTATTTGTCACTTTTTGTTGTTTTTTTTGTATTGTTCCTTTGCTGTCTGTCATCTGTTCCCGTCATTTTCTGCCTGGTTGGTCCATTCACCTGTATGTGTTCGATATAAAGTCTTACATACAAGTAATATGTGAACATAGCCATGTACACTAACAAATAAAAAGTGGCCTGGATGATCCACAATCACTTCCACATATCTCAGAGGAGTGTTCTGAGCTTACTGTTTTTGTACTTTGAATCTGTTTCTATGCTAGCTGAATGGGTAGCGCAAACGTGTTAGATTTGAGAAGTACAACATGGGAGATAATTCTCAAGAGTTATGTCCTTTGATTAAAGTCTTACATACATCCTCTTAGGATTGATAAATGGGTACATGTATTGACTGCTTTTAGTCATTTTGGGTGGGGGTGGGGGGCTCTAGGGAAATGAGGTATGTAGAAGTGACTGTGGCTCATCCAGGCCAGTTTTTATTTGTTACTGTAGGCCTACATGGCTATGTTCATATATTATTTGTATTCAGAGTTTGTTTTGGGTTTGTTTTTCTTCTTCTTTTTTTTCTTGAAACCCCTTGTGATAAATTCGGCGCAATAGTCAAGGCAAGGGGCATTTCCTTAGATTATGTGTAAGAATACTTTGATAAGTGCGCTTAATTTTCTTTTCCAGGGCTTTCGTTTTTTTCTTCCGAGGTGTTGTGTACGTTTTGAAATGGTTATTGCCTTAATATGGCTGTGCTCAGTGGGCTGGGCTTTCAACAATAGGAAGAGGTAGGAATGTTTGGTATCTGTGTATGTGTTTTGGCTGGAAACTGGAAATCGCTGGAACTGACCCTGACTGTCTGTTTTTGCCATTACTGCTGGTGGTTTTGGCTTGATGGATCACGACAGGTTTGTGTACAACTCTCTCACGTTAGCACATCATCATCATCATCATCATCATCATCATGTGCCCTGCCACATGGCGTTGGCGATCATTGGCCCTCCGTATGTATCTATCCCTTGTGCCGCAAGCACATCTTCCATCCTCTCTGTCCTCAGCCACTCTGTCCAATATTTTCTCCCTGCGTCTACCTGCTGCTCTCTTTCCCTCCAGTTTTCCTGTTGTGACCAGGTGCTCCAATTCCCCTTTCCTCATAAAATGGTCTATAAATGTTGCTTGTCTTTTCCTAATCTTTCTTATCAATGATCTTCTTGTGTCTGCCTCCACCAAGACTGTCTCGATTGTTTTCTTTGCTGTCCATGGAACTCTCAACATTCTTCTCAGAAACCACATTTCGGCTGCCTCAATCTTGTTCTGGCTTTGCGTGTTGACTGTCCACGCCTCACAACCGTGTAACATTATCTGTTCTACATAACATTGAAGAACTCTCTTCCTGATGTTAATTGATAGGTATTTGTTGGTAAGAATGCTTTTCATCTTCTTGAATGCTGTTTTGGCGTGGCCGATTCTGCTGGCTATTTCTGATGTGCATCTGCCGTCTGGTAAGATGGCCGTTCCCAAATATTTAAACTTTCCACCTCCACCCGTTGGCGTCAACGGGTTCTGTGTTTGTCGCTGCATCTTTGACAACACCACCCTCTCAAAGCGGCTGTCTTGACTTTTTAGACAACTTCTTGAATATATAGGATCTGATGTTGGTTATGTTCTCGATGTATGAGATTGGAGGTCTGCCTTCTTCTTTTTTGCCTCTGTTTTCCCTTGATAAATGGTTGCCATGAGGTCCGTATTCTTACTACGTGACACATGGTCGATGTATTTTAGTCTTCTCTTGTTGATGTCTGGGTAGGACTTCAGGACCTGGCCAGCTCGTGGGTGAATGTGCAGGCTTGAGGCTTGCGCCGTGATCATTCTGGATCTTCTCCATCACATGGCACCTGTGACGTTAGTGTATATGGAATTCATTCCGAACGCGGAGACGTCATCTTGAGAAACTGAAGCGATGTCCGCTTGTAGTTTTTTGTTTGTTGTTTGTTTGTTTTGTGTGTGTGTGTGTGTGTGTGTGTGTGTGTGTGTGTGTGTGTGTGTGTGTGTGTGTGTGTGTGTGTGTGTGTGTGTGTGTGTGTGTTTGTTTTGGTAGTATAAAGTCCTTCCAGGACACTTTCATTAGTTCCTCTATCTGTTCATTTGACACATAGCAGACTCCGATAAAACCACGTCTCTGCTGCCTCAATTCTTCTGCAATCAGTTTTTCTGAGTCAGGCTTTGCAGCCATAAATCATGATTGGCCAGATCAAACATTTTAAAAGTCTAACTTTGAGGCCATTTGGTATACCTATCTGTCCAGATGTTGTTGAGTTGGACCATTTTTTGCTTTGCTTTTCCAATTCATTAATCTTTGGAGGAGGTTCCACCATCAGTTATTAACGGAACCAAGATATCTGAAATCCTTAACATTTTCTAAAGGAACTTTATTAATTAAAATGTTATGATTATTTTCAGTGTCTTTGCCTTTGATATGTAGTATGTTAGTTTTCTTGGCGTTCAAGTTTAGGCCAACCTTTTTGCCCGCTGCATCCACCCTGTATAGAATTTTTTTCATACTGTAGGTAATGTTGTTTGCTAATAAAAAGAATATCACACCTCAGAAAAAAACAATGCAGAAGAAATCAAAATAAAACAAACAAACAAAATCCAAACACGAAAAGAATATCGCGCTCAGCGAAAACGAAAACGAAAGAAAAGCCTGGACACTCAAAGAATATTGCTCCTCAGCAAAACAAAACGAAAACATTAAAAAATCGTAGGCCTACCATTGGAAAAAAAAAAAAAAAACCGCATAAAGAAAAGGCGCCCCTGCAAAAACAAAAGAAAAAGTTTTAACTCTTTGACTCCCGCACCTTATCCAGCAACTGCAAAACCATAACCCTTCCTGCAGGCAGGAAGCTGGTGGATAGGGTTAGGGAGTCAAAGGGTTAAGTTTTGCTAAGCTAGCATGGCTGACAATGCAGGATGCTGGTGGAACAGGATGCGGGAGTCAAAAGGTGAATGCAGGAAGAATATTGCAGCCCAGCAGAAGCCAAATAAAAAAAAAAAAAACATAACAAACAACAACATAAAAACCTGACAAGTAATCGTTAGAAATCCAAAACAAGTGTGATTGCCCGCGTTCAAGCAAACAAGAACCAGAAGAAAAACACACACACACATAAAAAACGAATCAGAACGCATATTTAATATAACCAGACAAGACAGGCGCAAATTTTCGGCCAACTGGACTTTGTCAAGTATAAGAATCACAAACAAGCAAACACCAGATACAAAAATTAGGAGAGAAAGACTGCAAGGACGAAGCAGCAGGGAAGTTTCAGTCTTTTTCTCCTAATGTTTTCAGTCTTTTTCTCCTAATGTTTGTAGGCCTATGCGGTGTTTGTTCGTTTAGCAGTCTTACGTCTATGCTTGACAAAAGCCAGTTGGCCGAAAATTTGCGCCTGTCTTGTCTGGTTGTATTAAATACACGTTCTGATTCTTTTTTTCGTGTTTTTCTGGTTCCTAGTAACCATTAGGCTTGTGTTATTTCTCTCCTTCACCATATTCACCGGATTCCTGGCCCAAGCTTGTGAGTAGGATAGGGGAGTGAAACAGGTTTTAAACAGCCTGATCACACCTCTTACGCTGTCTACGAGCTTTTTTTTTTTTTTTTTTGAGGGGAGGGGGGTTGCTTTTTGTTATGTTTTGATACACCGTTGTAAGTTCGTAAGTTCATGTGGCCTGAACCTTACAAAAACGCATCTCTCTGTCTCTGTCTCCTCTCTCTCTCTCTCTCTCTCTCTCTCCTCTCTCCTCTGTGCCACAACTCACGCTCAAAGATGACCAAGCGTCGTTCCCTACGTGTTTCCTGTCTTTTCACCATGTGCATTATCTTCTCCCTCCTCCCCCCTCCTCATCTCTTCCTGTTTTACGATTGTGTGTCAACTGTTTATTAAATATGTCCACATGTTGTTGTTGTTTTGGTGGTGGTGGTGGTATGTATGTTTGTGTCTTCGTTCGATATTTCTTTTAACGTCTATTCACATACGTGGTTTTCATCATCATCATCAGGTGCCCTGCCGCATGGCGCTGGCGATCATGGATTTCCATCTGTCTCTATCTCTTGTTGCCCGAAGCATCTCTTCCACCTTCCTTGTCCCCAACCACTCTGCAAGTCCATCTAGTATCTTCTCCTTTGGGTCTACCCGGTGCTCTCTTTCCCTCCAGCTTTCCCGTTGTGACCAGGAGCTCCAAATCCCTCTTCCTCATAAAATGGCCTATAAATGTTGCTTGTCTTTTCCTAATCTTCCTTGTGAGTGATCTACTTGTGTCTGCCTCCATCAAGACTGTCTCGTTTGTTTTCTTTGCTGTCCATGGAACTCTCAACATTCTTCTCAGAAACCACATCTCGGCTGCCTCAATCTTGCTCTGGCTTTGCTTGTTGACTGTCCACGCCTTACAACCATACAGCAATATTGGTTCTACATAACATTCAAGAACTCTCTTCCTGATGTTAATTGATAGGCATTTGTTGGTAAGAATGCTTTTCATCTTCTTACGTGGTTTTAGAAGGAATAAATAAATAAGATTAAGAGGTGTCTGTGGGGTGAACGAATCTATGAAATCATGAAGGCATTGTGTGATTTAAGGTAACATCGAACAATGTAACGGACAAGAGAAAAACAGTCAGAACATAAGAACGATCAGGCTTCATCGGTTTGCTCAGGGTTGTGTATATGTATGTATGCGTGCGTGCATGCATGCGTATGTGTGTGTGTGAGTGTGTGTGTGTGTGTGTGTGTGTGTGTGTGTGTGTGTGTGTGTGTGTGTGTGTGTGTGTGTGTGTGTGTGTGTGTGTGTGTGTTTATGCCCAAAGACTGAAGGTCGAAACCGATGAATAGCTTATTTCGTTTGTGTCTATGTTATTAGTGTGAACAGCATTTCAAGTCCTAAGGTGAGCACAGTACGCTTCTTTTTTTCATACCATTTCTGCAGTGCCAGCCATGAAAGTAAGCCAAAAAAAACAACAACAACAACAAAAAAAACAACAACAAACAAACAAAACCGTTAACCCTTTCAGTCCCTCACCCTATCCACCGCCTTTCCTACGATAAAAAAAAATTAACCCTTTGACTCCACATCCTATCCTCCAACTGCAAAAATTCAACCCTTTGACTCACGCACCCTATCCACCAACTGAAAAAAACTTAACCATTTGACTCCCGCACCCTATCCACTAAGAGCAAAGACTTAACCCTTTGACTCCATCACCCTATCAACCGGCTTCCTTAACCCTGCAGGCAGGAAGCTGGTGGATAGGTGAGGGAGTCAAAGGGTTAAATATTTGATAGCATGGTTGACATTGCAGGATGCTGGTGGACAGGGTGCGGGAGTCAAAGGGTTAAGTCTCACTCTATCCACGTGCCATCTGCAGTGGATAGGGCGAGCGATTGAAAGGGTTAAACCTGTATTTAAAAACTGAATCTTTTCTTCAGTCTCTCACTCTGTCCATTAAACTTTAACTCTATCAGTTCCTCATCCCGTCCATCTGTGTCCTTACCTCCCGTGGGGATGCCGGGGACTCTTTCAGTATAAATAGTATCCCCACCTTCTGGAAATTCTGTGCTAGAAATTTCCTCTTTTCTGTCACTCTCTTTGTTTCTGTCTTGTCCTTTTGCTTTCTGTCATTTCTTCCTATCATATTCTGCCTTGCTGGTCCATTCACTTATATGTGTTCGATAAAGTCTTACGTACTTTTTCTTAGGATTGATAATTGGGTACATGTTTTTTTAGATTGATAATTGGGTACATGTTTTCTTAGGATTGATAATTGGGTACATGTTTTTTTAGGATTGATAATTGGGTACATGTTTTCTTAGGATTGATAATTGGGTACATGTTTTTTTAGGATTGATAATTGGGTACATGTTTTCTTAGGATTGATAATTGGGTACATGTTTTCTTAGGATTGATAATTGGATACATGTTTTTTTAGGATTGATAATTGGGTACATGTACTAAGTGCATTTGTGGCTCTAGGGAAATGAAATCTGCGGAAGCAATTTTAGGTAATTCAGGCCCGTTTTTATATATGTTTTAGTGTCCTTAGTTATGTTTCAATTTGTATTCAGGTATGTTTTTTTTAAATCGTCTGTGCGATAAATTGGACAGAGTGGTTAACGGTGAACATGGTTTTTAACTGCTGTCTTTTATCTTAACGGGTTGTCGCTTTTTTGACGTGGTGTTAGCCCTGATATGGCTCTAGTAGTCGGCTGGATTATAAGCGATATGAACTTGGATGGAGTGGTCAACGCCAGGGGTATCTCCTAAGATTATTTGCGCTAATGCATTGATACATATGTACTTAATTTTCTTTTCCTTTTTTCCCCCCCCTGTTGAGTTATTGTGTTTTGAAATGGTTATAGACCTGATATGGCTGTACGCAGTCGGCTGGGCTCAAAACAAAAATCACAATAACAGTCTGTTTCCTGGGGACCTGTTTTCTCGGTGAATTGCTCTATGTGTCTCTGAGTTGCCCTATGCCTATTCTCCTCCCCTTACTCTTTCGTGATAATGAGCTATTCAAACTCCCTCAGTGCTGACGCAGTACGCACGCCTTCTGACCTTTTGCCCGTTTTTGGACTTTTTCTAGGGTATAATCTGCCCTCTGATCTGAGACCTTCATCATCAATCATCATCATCATCATCATCATCATCATCATCATCATCATCATCATCATCCATCATCATCATCATCATCATCACCATCATCATCATCATCATCATCATCATCATCATCATCATCATCCATCATCATCATCATCATCATCATCATCATCATCATCAGGTGCCCTGCCGCATGGCGTTGGCGATCATGGACTTCCATCTGTCTCTATCTCTCGTTGCCCCTAACATCTCCCCCACCCTCCTCGTTCCCAGCCACTCTGCAAGTCCGTCCAGCATTCTCTCCCTGGGTCTACCCGGTGCTCTCTTTCCCTCCAGCTTTCCCGTTGTGACCAGGTGCTCCAAATCCTCCTTCCTCATAAAATGGAGACCTTACTTAGCCCAACTTTCCTCTGTCAAGATTCACCTCAAAGCTACTTCCTTTTCCAGTGATTCCTTCTGTTTAACCTTTTGACTCCCGTACCCTACACAACGACTGCAAAAACTTTGACCCTTTGACTCCCTCACCCTGCCCCACCAGCTTCCTGCAAGTCAGAGAGTCAAGTTTTTGCTTTGATGGCATGGTTGACGATGCAGGGTGCTCATGGACAGGGTGCCGGAGTCAA
>JAPXFY010000033.1:38088234-38098234 GCA_030674185.1 Monoplex corrugatus
ATAAGCAGCATCGTAAATAGTATTAATATAATCATTTTTATTTTCATATGTTATCGTTATCGTCATTATTGTTATTATTATGATAACAATAATTGTTATTGTTTTTGTTGGTAGTAGTGGTAGTAGCATCATTATTATTAGGAATATCATTATTATTGCTAGTATTACTTTTACAATTCTGATTAATTTCATTGCTATCAGAATTGCTATTTCTATCATCGCCATTAGGTTTTTTAAATTTTTATTATTCATATCGTCATCAATATTACTGTTAGTATTATTTTTGTTATTATTGTTATCTTCATCATCATCATATGCTCACTTACCTTCGAAGAACCCTCAGTTTGAACAGATGAGGAAGTGTCGTCATCGTCATCGTCATCGTCACTATCATAAGATTTTCCAGGTCGACGTTTTTGTCCCCGGGGCCGATTTTCAGCGGGGGATATTTTGGCCACGCCCTCGTAGGGCTTGAGGATCCGGGTAATAGTGGACAGAAGCGGGTATTTGCCACCACCGCATACCCCTTGAAAATCGTCCATCTCCACCGACCATACGAAGGCACCGGCAAGTTGTCTGTTTACGATGTCCTTTGCCTGGATCATACAGATGAATAAATGAATAAATAAATAATCAATCAATCAATCAATCAATCAATCAATCAATCAATCAATCAACCATGGAGAGAGACCAAGACAACGAAGCCATTTTATTAGTCTTCCTTTTTGTGTGCCTGGATCATAAAGATAAATAAACAAATCAATAAATACATCAATGAATAGTACATCAGTACATCAATCAATAAATAAATAATCAATCAATCAATCAATCAGTCAATCAATCAACCAGTCAATTAGTCAACCATGGAAAGAGACAAGATAACGAAGCCATTTTATCAGTCTCCCTTTTCGTGTGCCTGGATAATAAAGATCAATCAATCAATCATCAATCAATCGATCGATCGATCAATCAATCAATCATCGATGATTGATCAACCAACCAACCAATCAATCAACCAATCAACCATAATAAATAAATAAATCAATCAATCAATCAATCAATCAATCAATCAATCAATCAATCAATCAATCAACCATGGAAAGAGAGCAAGATAACGAAGACAGCTTATCAGTCTCCCTCTTCGTGCACAAAAAATATGGAAATTTCAAGCTTTTACTCCTCTGACATAATTATGGAACTGGGCAGGGCATCTCACCCGGAGAACGGACAATAGTTGGACAACAAAAACACGTTCTGTATACCAAGAGACTGCACTTGCAAATAGAGGAAGACAGAAAACTAGATGGAGAGACGACCTAGATGGATTTGACCAGAACTGGAGAGGAAAAGCGCTGGAACGAAGTGAATGGAAGCAGCTGGGGAAGGCCTACGTCCAACAACGGACTTTCGATGGCTGAAGATAGATAGACATAATCATAATACAGGACGAAAGATTTTCAATTGCATTTGAGACTTGAAAAGGGTTACCACTTATGCGGGCGTGGTTGATTCTTACGATAGAGCCATGGACTCAAGATCTGATATCTCGAGTTCAATCCCAGCCTGCAGCATTAAAAAGTGGCCTGTTGGCTGCCCATCTTAATGTTTCCATCATTATGGTGACGGTGTCAGCTTAGTGTTTGATATGTCCCTTCTCCCCCTCTCCTCTGTCCCCAATTTCAAGACCTTGCCAGCACATAGGGTTTTGCGCAGGCTCAGGGAGTCTGCCAGATAACCGCTGGCAGATTTAGGTGGAGCACGTATGGAATTGTCCGAGTGTGATGAATCCCTCATGAACAAACTCCAAAGTCAAAAGTCCCATGTGTTTGAGTTTAAAACTGTTGGATTTTTGATCAGACTTGGGACTGGTTTTTAAACCTGGGACTGTCAAAACTTTTCAGATTTGTTTATGGTGGGTTAAACAGACACCCATGCTTTCCCATACAGGGCAGTTTCCTCATTCATCCACCGTGGTTGGTTAACCCTTTGGCTCCGGCACCCTATCCACCTACTGCAAAAACTTAATCCTTTGACTCTCTCATCCTATCCACCAGTTTCCTTGCAGATGAGAGAGTCAAAGGGTTATTTTTTTTGCAGGAAGTTGGTGGATAGGGTGAGAGAATCAAAGTGTTAAGTTTTTCAGGAAGCTGGTGGATAGGGTGAGAGTCAAAGGGTTAAGTTTTTTTTGCAGGAAGTTGGTGGATAGGGTGAGAGAATCAAAGGGTTATTTTTTTGCAGGAGACTGGTGGATAGGGTGAGAGAGTCAAAGGGTAATTTTGCAGGAAGCTGGTGGATAGAGTGAGGGAGTCAAAGAGTTAAGTTTTTGCTTTGTTAGCATGGTTGATAATGCAGGATGCTGGAGGACAGGGTGCGGGAGTCAAAGGGTTAAAACACCCAAACACCCATATCTCTGTATAGGAATTTCAGTTGCTTATCCTCCCTCATTCTTGTGTCAAGTGCTGATGTGATGCATCTAGTACGTTGGCTAGTGACTACGTGCTTGTCACCCTCGCTTTCAGCCTGCACCGCTGGATAGCACTGCTGCTTGTAGCTATGCCAAAAAGGAGAGCAGAAGGCGTAAGTCTCTCTCTGTCAGTACATACATAGCCTCTCCATCAGCAAGCCCTACGTTATGCCTCCTCGTGGCGACATATGGTAACTGAGCACCTCACAGACTCAGGCTAAAACTCGAGGGACTCGTAGGAAGACGGACCCCCAGACGTACGGCACATAGGCCCACCGGCGTGTGGATAAGCTCTGGTGCCCACGAACCAGCTATGGGTAAATAGCACCACTGCCTGGTGGGTATCTCGGAAGAGAATAAGGCTAAGGGAGTAAACCCTGAAAGAAAAATCACCCCTACTGTCTTGTAGGTTGTCATGGGAACGACAAAGGCTGGCAGAGAGTCCGTACACAAACCGATGGAAGGCAACGGGAAATCACCATCGTACTATCCCAAGATAAATCATGGCCAGCCAAAGCAAGAAAAACGAGGATATCCTCATTCTCGAACTGTGGATTGTTTATTTAGACATTTGCGCATGCAATAACAAGAAAAGATGACAGCAATTAATCTCTGGAGCAGGAATTCGGTCATGCAGAAGTGAGTTTGGAGAGAGAGAAGAGAGAGAGAGAGAGAGAGAGAGAGAGAGGAGAGAGAGAGAGAGAGAGAGAGAGAAAAGAGAGAGAGAGAGAGAGAAAAGAGAGAGAGAGAGAGAGAGAAAAAAGAGAGAGAGATGAGAGAGAAGAGAGAGAGAGAAAAGAGAGAGAGAGAGAGAGAGAGAGAGAGAGAGAAAGAGAGAGGAGAGAGAGAGAGAGAGAGAAGAGAGAGAGAAAAGGAGAGAGAGAGAGAGAAAGAGAGAGAGAGAGAAAAGAGGAGAGAGAGAGAGAAGAGAGAGAGGAGAGAGAGAAAGAAGAGAGAGAGGAGAGAAAGGGGAGAGAGAGAGGAGAAAAGAGAGAGAGAGGAGAGAGAAGAGAGAGAGGAGAGAGAGAAGAAGAGAGAAGAGAAAAAACTGGAGAGAGAAGAGGAGAGAAAAGAGGAGAGAGAGAAAAGAGAAGAGAAGAGAAAAGAGAGAGAAAAAGGAGAGAGAGAAAAAGAGAGACAGAAGGAGAAGAAGGAGAGAAAGAAAGAGACGAAAAGGAGAGAAGGAGAGAAGAGGAGAGAGAAAGAGAAAGAAGAGAGAGAGAGAGAGAGAGAGAGAGAAAAAAAAAAAAAAATGTAAGTCAGAGAGATGAGGATAAAACAACATATTTTTTCACTTCCCGAAGATTTGTTTGTACTTTTGTCTCCTCTCAAAGTCCGCTCTCAAAACTCACCTTTCTCCTCTGCATAAAATCCTGACCTCACTCAATCCTCTGCAGCTGTTCCATCGAGGAATCACATTGCAATATATAATTGTATATATATCTCTCTATAATTTCCATTGTTTTATTCTTTCTCCCCATTTATAGCCGTGTGTGTGTGTGTGTGTGTGTGTGTGTGTGTGCGTGGGTGCGTGTGTGTGCGTGCGTGCGTGCGTGTGTGTGCGTGCGTGCGTGTGTGTGTGTTTCAGCGCTTAGATTTGATTTTATCAAGATTTTGCGCTATATAAATATTGTAATTATTATTATTATTATTATAATAAAAGCACGCATAATGATATCAGAAATAGGCCTACACTTTGCATCTGAGAAAGGATGTCCTTCCTGATAGACCCGGTACGTGTGTATGTCACATTAGCAGTTTCCTTCTTTTGTTAACTGAGAAAATAGTCATGAGCCTTTCTTTCAAGTCTAACATGCATGTAAAAACATATTTCCTGCACGTATGATCATGTAAGAGGAGTAAAGGTTCGAACATTTCTCTGTCTCTGTCTGTCTGTCTGTCTGTCTGCTGCCTGTCTGTCTGTCTGTCTCTCTCTGTCCTGTCTTCTCTTTCTGTCTCTGTCTCTGTCTCTGTCTGTCTGTCTGTCTTCTGTCTTTCTCTCTCTCTCTGTCTCTGTCCTCTCTCTCTGTCTCTGTCTCTGTCTGTTCTGTCTGTCTGTCTGTCTCTCTCTCTGTGTCTCTGTCTGTCTGTCTGTCTTCTCTCTCTGTCTCTGTCTCTGTCTGTCTGTCTGTCTGTCTGTCTGTCTGTCTGTCTCTCTGCTCGATTTCAAGACAGCATGGGTGTCTTTTCACCCAAAGTCATCGGCAAAGATTTTAACGTGGTATCAGCCCTGATATGGACTTTGTGGTCGGCTGGGCTGCAGAGCAACACGAGCTGAACTGAATCGTTACTTCATCCTTCCCAAGGTCACTGTGACCTTGAAAAAGCATCAGAGGAAACAAAAACTTGATTTTGAATGGAGAAGGGGATGGGGTGGGGGAACTCACTCACCTTCATCCGAATGCTGTCCACGTTGTCAAAGCCTACCCACTGATCGTTGCCATAGGCGTAAGGTACATCTTGGTCATCTATCCACCCCGTCTTCCACCCGTTAGAATTGAGGTTTTGACAGATCTGCCAGCAGGTATGACGATGATAATGACAACCATCATCATCATAATAAAAATGGTCATACGTCACAATAATGCTGATATCCAAAACAAGTGTGACTACCCGTGTTCAAGCAAACAGGAACCAGAAAAGAAAAATAAACAAACAAAACAAAAACAAACAGAAAAACCACGAGAAAAGAATCAGAACGCGTATTTAATGTATATATATATATATTAAATGTATTAAATACGCGTTCTGATTCTTTACAACACACACACACACACACACACACACACACACACACACACACACACACACACACACACACACACACACACACACACACACACACACACATATATATATATATGTATATATATATATATACATATATATATATATATATATATATATATATATGTATATATTTATTACGCGTTCTTATTCTTTTTTCGTGTATTTTCTGGTTCCAATAATGATGATGGTATTTATGATACTAATGTTGCAATCATAATAAAAAAAAAAAGGAAAACAAATTAAGGCAAACTACAGCAACAAACAAACAAACAAACAAACAAACAAACAAACAAACAAACAAACAAACAAACAAACAAACGAACGAACACACGAACACACAAACAAACAAACCTCGTAATATGAGAGAATTCCTGTCTCTTTCGTGTATTTCCCCATTCGACCGCCTCCGGTGGCAGGGGCGTGAACTCCATGCTGATGAGGGTTTGCCAAGGTGAAGGACATGCCGTACGTGGCTAAGCCAATCACAAGCTTTTCTTTGGGCACACCCATGTCGAGCCAGAACTCAATGGACCAGTTCTGGGAAGAGAATAAAGAAAAGTCACCAATGGTGCGGTATGTCACCGATCTCGGAACTGCATGCCAGCATTGTATTTACACCAAGGAAGACAACTGGAGTTAATTTGTCATAGCTCCCAAGAGAGGGGTTAAGGGAAATGCCAACAACAAGGAGACCAAAACAAAGGGGAGGGAGAGAGAAGAGAGAAAGAAGAGCGGAGAGAGAGAGAGAGAGAGAGAGAGAGAGAGAGAGAGGAGCAGAGAGAAGAGCGAGAGAAAGAGGGAGAGGGGAAGAGAGAGAGAAAAGAGCGAGAGGTGCCAGGCCTACATGTGTCTTCTAACAAACCATGGTACCATACCAGACCTGCAGACGTCTTCTAACAAACCATGGTACCATGCAGTGTAATAGGGTTGAAGTCAGAGGCACCAGACCTGCAGGCGTCTTCTAACAAACCTTAATACCATGCAGTATAACAAGGCTGAAGTCAGAGGTACCAGACCTGCAGACGTCTTCTATCAAACCATGGTACCATGCAGTGTAACAGGGCTGAAGTCAGAGGAACCAGGCATGCAGGCGCCTTCTCACAAACCCTGGTACCATGCAATATAACACAGCTGAAGTCAGAGGTACCAGGCCTACAGGCGCCTTCTAACAAACCATACCATGCAATATAACAGGCTGAAGTCAGAGGTACCAGGCCTACAGGCGCCTTCTAACAAACCATACCATGCAATATAACAGGGCTGAAGTCAGAGGTACCAGGCCTGCAGCCGCCTTCTAACAAACCATACCATGCAATATAACAGGGCTGAAGTCAGAGGTACCAGGCCTGCAGCCGCCTTCTTACAAACCATACCATGCAATATAACAGGGCTGAAGTCGGAGGTACCAGGCCTGCAGCCGCCTTCTAACAAACCATGGTACCATGCAATATAACAGGGCTGAAGTCAGAAGTACCAGACCTGCAGCCGCCTTCTAACAAACCTTAATACCATTCAGTATAACAGGACTGAAACCAGAGGTACCAGGCCTGCAGGCGCCTTCTAACAAACCTTAATACCATGCATATAACAGGGCTGAAGTCAGAGGTACCAGGCCTGCAGGTGCCTTCTAATGAACTGTGGTACCATGCAAGAAAAACGGCCAGTATGACTTTATATCTGCGAACCCAAAGAGGCATGAAAGGGTTAAGGGTAGGGTTAAATTAGTGTGAAATAGTGAAGTCTGGGAGTATGTTCATGTGTAAAATATGCTGGAACAAAAAAGACCTAAATAGCATCAATACCCACCCTTTAACTAGCGCGTGCGTGCACACACATGGACACACACACACACACACACACACACACACACACACACACACACACACACACACACACACACACACACACACGCACACATGCACACATGCACACTGACTAACTGACTAGCACACATGCACGCGCACACACACATGCCCACCCTATACACATATACATACTAACGTATTGACAGATACACACTCCAACACATAACCACACGCTAACACACACATAAGTAACTAACACACACACACACCACACACACACACACACACACACACACACACACCACACACACAACACACACACACACACACACACACACACACACACACACACACACACACAACACACACACACACACACACACACACACACACAACACACACACACACACACACACACACACACACACACACACACACACACACACACACACACACACACACATGTACATATACCACCACCATTTATCAAATGATGAAATGTGACTGTTATCTGGTTAAGTTCTGATTGTTCTCCAGGGGTGGGTGGTGTCATTGTGATGTTTCATGTCTGTCTGTCTGTGTATATCTGTCTGTATGTATGTAGATCTCCATCCCTCCACCATTTAACCACGTGATGAAATATTACAGGTCACCTGGTTAAGTTCAGACTGTTCCCCAGGGGGGTCATGGCGATGTGTCCTCATCCCTGTGTGGTGTCCAGTCTTCTTCTCCCACTGACCATGGTAATTATAGGTCATCAGCAACATGTAGTCCATGTACCTGCCACAGGCCACTTTGATGTATAGTGAGAATGACAGTGATAATGATGATGATAACAGATGACGACGATGATGATGATGATGATGATGATGGTGGTAGTGGTGGTGGAGGTGGTGGTGGTGGTGATGATAATGGTGATGATGATGATAATAATGGTGAGAATAATAATGATGATGATGATGATAATGATAATGATGATGATGATGATATAATAATAATAACAACAACAACAACAACAACAACAACAACAACAACAACAACAACAACAACAACAACAACAACAACACAACAACAACAACAACAACAACACAACAACAAACAACAATAATATGATGATGATGATGATGATGATGATAGTAGTAGTAGTAGTAATAGTAGCAGTAGTAATAATAATGATGAGGATGAGGATGATTATAACAATAATAATAATGATAATGATCATGATGATAATAATGATGATGGTGATAATAATGATAACAACAATACTACTACTACCACTACTACTAAAACAGTAATAATGATAACAATAATAATAATAATGATAATAATAATAACAACAATGATATTCATAATAATATTAATATTAGTATGGATAATGTCTATAAGGCGGTAAATCTTGATGTATTTAACAAATGAAAGCATTGACTCACAATCACAAAACAAACAAGCAACTTGAGGATACGAAGCACACGCATACCAGGAAGGGGAAGACATGAGGGGGGTGAGATGAAGGAGGTGGAATACATGGAAGAGGGGAGACAAAAAGATATGTCTTCCAAGTTAGACTAAAATGAAGGAAAAGTCTACAACTGTGGAAGAGACAGTTGGAAAGTCATCGCTGTTGGTAGGGACCAAACACAGAAGATGAACGGCGACAACAGTGGAATATCTGTATCGTGAAATTTGTAAACAAATAGTAACAACAGCAGAACGAAGAGATCGGGCAAGGGTAGAACATTCGTATTCAGTTTCAGTTTCAAATCAGATTTCAATTTCTCAAGATGACGTCTCCGAGCTCGGAATGAATTCCATATGCACTAACGTCACAGGTGCCATGTGATGGAGAAGATTCAGAATGATCACGGCACAAGCCTTAAGCCTGCACGTAAACCCACGAGCTGGCCAGGTCCTGAGGTCCTACCTAGATAGTTCCATAACCCTGGGGTCGTAGGGGAATGAGACCTCAACTTTTCCCGGGGCCAGCACCACGAGGGCGGCGCCCCTCCCTCTGCCTCGATTCAAATTCATATTCATATTCACATTTTTTTTAACCAAAACTTCAGAAAGGCAAGAAGGCTGATTGGTTTTCAAGGGGTGGGACCGGTCCACGGCAGCCTGGCGTGGGATCTTTAATGTGCGCAGCCAGAATGCACATGTGTCTGACTCGTGTTTCGTCCCCTTCCGAAGGACTAGACGTTCAGTTCGATTTTTCTGTCAAACTGAGTGAGAAAAGTCGAGGCCTCTACGGGAAGCGAACCCTGGAACCTCGAGTCTAGTTATTGGCAGGCGAACGTCTGAACCATTCTGCCACTCTTCTCCCTCGAGAACATTCGTAGGAGCCACAAAGATAACTAGATGCACAACCATTCATACACTTTTAGTAAAATGTATTGATTTTTGTATGAACATTCTTTGAGTATCAGGTAACCAGTGCAGGTACTGATTGAAGGGTGTGATTTGATTGACAGGGATATTTGGTAGAGCCATGGAGATCTTGAGTTCAATCCCAGCCTGCAACATTCAAAACTGGCCTGTTAGCTGCCCATCTTAATGTTTCCATCATTCCGGTGGTGTCAGCTTAGTGTTTGATAGGTCCACTGGCCTGTTGGCTGCCCCTCTTAATGTTGACACCATTCTGGTGGTGTCAGCTTAGTGTTTGATAGGTCCACTGGCCTGTTGGTTGCCCATCTTAATGTTTCCATCATTCTGGTGGTGTCAGCTTAGTGTTTGATAGGTCCACTGGCCTGTTGGCTGCCCCTCTTAATGTTTCCATCATTCTGGTGGTGTCAGCTTACTGTTTGATGGGTCCACTGGCCTGTTGGCTGCCCATCTTAATGTTTCCATCATTCTGGTGGTGTCAGCTTAGTGTTTGATAGGTCCACTGGCCTGTTGGCTTCCCATCTTAATGTTTCCATCATTCTGGTGGTGTCAGCTTAGTGTT
>JAPXFY010000033.1:38103234-38113234 GCA_030674185.1 Monoplex corrugatus
TTTGTCTGTCTTTCTGTCTTTTATTGCCTGTTTGTCTGTCTGTCTGTCTGTCTCCCTCTCTTTCTTTCTTTCTTTCTTTATCTGTCTTTCTGTCTTTTATTGCCTGTTTGTCTGTCTGTCTGTCTGTCTGTCTCCCTCTCTCTCTTTCTTTCCTTCTTTCTTTGTCTGTCTTTCTGTCTTTTATAGCCTGTCTGACTTCCATATTTTTTTTTATATGATGTACCCACCTTCATAAGTTTCGTGTAACGATATTTATCGTCGGGTGGGCTGCCTCGGGTAGCGGGGAATTCCCAGTCCACATCAAAGCCGTCGAAGTTGTATCTGAGTGAGATCAGTGATAAACACAGATGGGGAAAAAAGACGGAAAAGACAGAAAAGTGTGAAAAAGGGAACCCCTCCCCCACCCCCACCCCCCCCCCCCCCGTGGGGATCAAAACCCCATATTGCTGGGTGGGGCCTCATGACCTTGGTACTTGTTCAACCCAGCATAATTATGGGGTCTGATATTTTTGTCTTGATATCAATCTGTTAGTGGTACAATAGAGGGTATATTGTGATGAAGTGTGTAGGGTCTGTTTCAGGCTGCAATGTTTAAAGAACAAAATACTCGCGGCACACACGCGTGCGCGTGCACGCGCATAAGCACACACACACATACATACACATACACACGCACACGCACACGCACACGCGCGCGCACACACACACATACACACAGGCACACACACACACATATACATACACGGACACGCAGATACACACATACAGACACACACAGATACACACACATACACAAACAATCATAGAATCACACACACACACACAACACACACACACACACACGCACGCACACAACACACACACACACACACACACACACACACACACACACACACACACACACACACACACACGCACGTACACAAACACACACACAAACGCACACACAACACACAAACACATATATACACATACGCACACACACATATATACATACACACACAAACACACACACATGCACACACACACATACACACACACACGCGCGCGCACACACACACACACACACACACACACACACATACACACACACGCACACACAGACGCACCCACACACACATCATCTAACATCACTCATGTCGAAAAGACGTTAAGTAAACGAACGAAAACACACACACACACACACACCACACACACACACACACACACACACACACACACACACACACACACACACACACACACACACACACACACACACACACACACACAAACACAAACACACACAAACACAAACAAACACACACGCACATATATATGTATATACATACATATCCACACACACAAACACAAACACACACACACACCACACACACACACACACACGTATATATATATATATATATATATATATATATATATATATACATACATATATCCACCCCTCCCAAACAACCAATCAAACAGAAAGAGCGACAGATTATCATAAACTACAAACAAAAATTAGCATCCAACTCACTTTCTAAGATAGCTGACAACATTTTTCACCCAGATCCTCATATTATGGGGATTCCTGATCATTGGAAGAAAAGGCTTGGAACCAATTTGCCATCCACCAACTGCTAGTAAGACCTTCAGGGCTGGGTTGTCTTCTTTCAACGCTATTGTTCGCTCGTACAAACCTGTAACAACACGTATTAAAGTATTACTGTTTTTCCCATAAGTATACACTGTTGCTATCATCTGTTATCACATCGTTGATATCTGTTGATTATTGTAACACTTTCAGGGCTGGTTTTCTTCTTTCAGTAATACCTTTATTCCCATAAGTATAAATGGATATTATTATGTGTTATCACATCGTTGATATCTGTTGATTATTGTAACACTTTCAGGGCTGGTTTCTCTTCTTTCAGTAATACCTTTATCCCCATAAGTATAAATGGATATTATTATCTATTATCACATCGTTGGTATCTGTTTATTTTAACACTTTCAGGGCTGGATTTTCTTCCTTCAGTGCTATTGTTCGCTCGTACAAACCTGTAACAAGTATTAAAATATTACTGTTTTTCCATAAGTATAAACTGATAATCATCTGTTATCACATCTTTGATACCTGTTGATTATTGTAACACTTTCAGGGCTGGTACCTCTTCTTTCAGTAATACCTTTATTCCCATAAGTATAAATGGATATTATTATGTGTTATCACATCGTTGATATCTGTTGATTATTGTAACACTTTCAGGGCTGGTTTCTCTTCTTTCAGTAATACCTTTATCCCCATAAGTATAAATGGATATTATTATCTATTATCACATCGTTGGTATCTCTTTATTTTAACACTTTCAGGGCTGGATTTTCTTCCTTCAGTGCTATTGTTCGCTCGTACAAACCTGTAACAAGTATTAAAATATTACTGTTTTTCCATAAGTATAAACTGATAATCATCTGTTATCACATCTTTGATACCTGTTGATTATTGTAACACTTTCAGGGCTGGTACCTCTTCTTTCAGTAATACCTTTATCCCCATAAGTATAAATGGATATTATTATCTGTTATCACATAGTTGATATCTGTTGATTATTGTAACACTTTCAGGGCTGGTACCTCTTCTTTCAGTAATACCTTTATCCCCATAAGTATAAATGGATATTATTATGTGTTATCAGATCGTTGATATCTGTTGAATATTGTAACACTTTCAGGGCTGACTTATCTTCTTTCGCTCGTACAAACCTATAACAACAAGTAGTACCTTTTTTTCCCATAAGTATGAACTGATATTATCATCATCTGCTATCATATCGGTAATATCTGTTGATTATTGTAACACTTTCAGGGCTGACTTATCTTCTTTTGCTCGTACAAACCTGTAACAACAACTATTACCATTTTCACGTAAGTATAAACTGATGACGGCCAAAGCTTTGCTACAAAGACACCCTGAAAAAATCCCCCCCAGAAATGTGACATCGATGAAGAACAATGGGGAATCATGGCCACAAACAGGTTTGAACGGAGGCAAGCTATTCGCAAGGGAACAAAAGCTTATGAAAATGAAAGACGGAGCAGCCACGTGGAAAAACGTGCAGCAATAAAGGCCAGAACTAACTGCAGAGCGTTCCATTGAGTGTACAGTATGCGGCTGCCTGTGTGCATCAGACTTTGGCCTGAGATCCCGCATGAGAGTACACAAATGAATAAAGTGCTTGGTTGGACTTTATCGACCACGATAATCGACCATATATATATAATATATGTATATATATATGTATGTATATAAACTTATACCATCATCTGCGACCACATTGTTGATATCTGTTAGTTATTATCAATCAAAGCAAAACGATGGGAAAAAACCCTGCAACGAGGACATTGTTCATAAAATCTTGAAAGACAGAAAAAAACACAAAGTAGTCACCCTGGTGTAGTGGTTAACGCCATGGGACTAACGACTGGAAGGCTGTGGGTTTGAATATCATCCTGCCAAAATCACTGTTGGATTTCTTTTTGGCCCCCAGCCGGCTGTTATTCAGAGTTAAGCATGCTAAGGGTTCCTTGGGAAGGCTGGAACCACGTAGTCGGATCTCACTCACTTCACAGGAAATGCCTCATTCAGGATGATGCTAAAAATTTCCCGACCAACGTTTAGTATCTCTCGGGCCTGGTTGATGCCAGGACGTATTAAGAAAGTAAGCATAGGTACAGCCCTTGTCAGGCAGTCTAAATTCAGAAATGGAACTCCCACAGCATCATAATTGTTGTCTCTGCGGTCATCCTCTTCATAGCATTGTGGAAAAATTGTCACAGATTTTTGTGGCTATTAATGTGGCATCAAAAATGAGACCCCCTAAAAGCAAACAAACAACAAACAAAACAAACAAAACAAAACAAAACAAAAACAAGTCAGAGAGTAATACGTCATTACGGTTGAAGACCAAAATATCACCTCACTCACCCCCACCTCCAATCAAAAAAAAAAAAAAAAAAAACAAAACGAAACAAAAGAAAAAAGAAAAAAGAAAAAAGGGACAACAAAACAAAATGATTGATATATGAATAAGCAAATGAAATAATAACAATGATAATAATAATGATAGTAACAATAATAAGAATAATGATAATAGTTATTATTATGTAATATGATTATAATAATAACAACAATAACAATAATGATAATAATAATGATACCAATAATAATAAACTACCCACTTTTACGTCACAACAACCGTGACGTCATCGAGACTCACCGGAAGGCCCTACGTCATTGCGGTTGAAGGCCAAGAGATCTGTACCGTCACTGTTGATATCGACGAAAGCGAAGATGATATGGGTACACAGGTAAGGATCGATATCCTCTGGCAGGAACTTTCCCACTCCTTGACGATTTTGGGCAAAACTGCTGTAGTAGCAGAAGACTTTTTTCCCCGAGTCTGAAAAAGATCAATAGATAAATGCATTTATCTATTAGTTAATCAATGAATCCATTTCATTATTGATTTATTGATAAATTGAAGACTCTTCACCCCATGTCTGAAAAAGATCAAGAGACAGATCAATCCATTGATCTATCTGTTAATCAATGAATCCATTTTATTGATTTGTTGATAAATTGAAGACTTTTTCTCCCCATGCCTGAAAAAGATCAATAGATAGATCATATAATCGATCTATCAGTTGATCAATGAATTCATTTTATTGATTTATTCATAAATTGAAGATCCCCCCATGTCTGAAAAAGATCAATATTAATAGATAGATCAATCAATTGATCTATCAGTTAATCAATAAATCCATTTTTACTGATCTATTGATGACTTTGAAGACTTTTCCCCCCGTGTCTGAGAAAGATAAAAAATCAATCCATTTATCTATCACTTAATCAATGAATCCGATTTGTTGATTTATTCAGTTTCAGTGTCAGTTTCTCAAGATGACGTCTCCGCGCTCGGAACGAATTCCATATGCACTTACGTCACAGGTGCCATGTGTATGGTGATCATGGCACAAGACTTAACCTGCACATAAACCCATGAGCTGGCCAGGTTCTGAGGCCCTATCTAGACTATGTTTTACCTGGTCTATATTTTTACTGGTATCTTATCAGCCATTCACTGGAATAATCTTGGTGATATGTAAATGACATGTGTATCTGTGTATCTTGCCTTCAAAAAAGAAACAGATATATAAAGTAAATAAATAATTAATTAAAGATCTGAATCACAACACAACTAGCTATTCTGTATAAACTCGTCTCACGTGAAATGCCCAGCTGCCTATCAACTAGGTGAAGACAAATTTATTGACAATTTGAAGACTTTTCCCCATGTCTGAAAGAAAGATCAATAGATAGATCAAATCATCAGTCTATCGGTTAATCACTGAATCCATTTTATTGATTTATTGATGAATTGAAGACTTTACCCCATGTCTGAAAAAGATCAATAGAGAGATAAATTCATTGATCTATCAGCTACTCAATGAATCCATTTTACTGATCTATTGATGAATTGAAGTCAGTTCGGATGGACGCACAGACCAAAGGAAATGACTAAATGTATATGCAATTCATTTAATAAACCAGCCCTACAAGCAAGCAAGTTGGTAATTAAGTTGAAAAAAAACCAACCCTGTATTAAAATAAGAAGAAAAAAAGGATGAAAAAAAAAGGAAAAAGTGTTACAGCAAAACTTAAAAAATCAAATGAATGAATGACTAAGTACCTAAGTAACTAAGTAACTAAGTAACTAACTAACTAACTAACTGAACGAATGAACGAATGAATGAATGAATAAACAGTTAATAAGTACACGTTACAAGTATGTGTAATAAATGATAAATAAATAAATGAATAAACAAACAAACAAACAAACAAATAAATATATGAATAAATAAAAAGTACACGTTACAAGTATTTCAATAAAAGTGTAAACGGAAGTAAAAGCTCACCTGCTCTCGCCGGAAGAAGAGAACATAAAGCCACGAGTCCGAAAACCGCTCGAGGCAGCGTCATAGTTACACAAGATGTGATGACGTCTAAATGACGTTTTACACACGTTAGAATGACGTTTTTTTGCAATTTATAATGACGTTTTGCACAAAGCGATAATACGTAGACTTGTTTTCTTCACCAAAACGAAGGTATTTCAGTCTTCTGGCTTCGCTGACCAGGGTCTAGAGATCTGTTTGATAGAAGGAAATAATCACAATGATTTATTGCAGATCAGATAATAATAATAATTACAATATTTATATAGCGCAAAATCTTGATAAAATCAAATCTAAGCGCTGAAGCAGACACACACGCAAGCACGCACGCACGCACGCACGCACACACACGCACGCACGCACACACACACACACACACACACACACACACACACACACACACACACACACACACACACACGCATGGCTATAAATGGGGAGAAAGAATAAAAGCAATAAAAGCAAGAATAAAAGCAATGGAAAATTATAGAGAGCATAGCATATACAATTATATATTATAACCATGTGATTCCCTCCGAGCGGAGACAGGCTGCAGAGGGGGGGGGTTGAGTGAAGTTAGGATTTTATGCGGAGGAGAAAAGGTGAGTTTTGAGAGCGGACTTGAAGGAGACAAAAGTAGGTTGCTGACGGACTGAGAGAGGAAGTTTGTTCCAGGAGAGTGGACCAGAAACAGAGAAGGCTCGTGGACCATAGGTATTGAGCTTAGTGCGTGGAAAGCGAAAAGTCAGAGGATCGGAGGCAGAGCGGAGGGTACGTGAGGGAACATAGATCTCAAGTAGGCTTGACAGGTAATCGGGGGCTGCGTTATTGAGGCTTTTGTAGCACATGGTGTCTAGTTTGTACTGTATGCGCTTTGATACAGGGAGCCAGTGAAGTTGTGCCAGGAGAGGAGATATGTGGTCAGCTTTTTTCTTTTTGAGTACAAGGCGTACAGCATTGTTTTGAATGCGCTGTAGGATGTGAATGGTGGAGGCAGGAAGACCAGACAGGAGTGAATTGCAATAGTCAATGCGAGACATTATGAAGGAGAGAACGAGTTTTGCAGTTGTTTCGACAGAGAGATACTTCCTGATCAGGCTTATACGATGGAGATGATAGTAGCAGGATCTGGCAGTTTGAGAAACAAAGTTGTTCATGGAGAGGGTAGAGTCAATGCAGACACCAAAGTTTTTAGCTGAATCAGAAATTGGGACTGATGTGTTACATAATGGGAGAGAAAGAGGAGGCAGCTGAGAAAGTTTCTGACGAGTGCCAATGAGGATAGCTTCTGTTTTGTCGTCATTAAGCTGAAGTCTATTGTGTGTCATCCAGATCAGATTACACAGACGAGAGAATAGTGGGTTGAAACAATGATGTAATAAACCAGCAGTCAATCAATGTTTTTTTAAATGCTGAATACAGAAACTGATTGAATAAAATAGTACAGAAACAAACATACCCACCTCTCAAAAAAAACAACAACAACAAAAAAGTAATAATAATAATAAAAAAAACCCCCACCACTCCCTGCAAATACAGAAACACACACCTTCCACACAAGCACCAAGTATAAACATTTCATAGCAAATTTGGTATTTTGTGTATGTTTTTCCCCCCCCAATAATTTCTACGATATTAGACTCGATTTTATAACATTCAAATTTCTGTATTTCCATATGTAAAGAAGTACAAAAATTATTGCAAGATTTCATCTGTTTATGAAATACTTAAAAACTGGATGCGACACTGAAGAATTCGTTTCACTCAAGAGCATGGCATATGATACCCTTCAAACCGAACATTCTTTTGTTTTTCTGTTATCTTGTATATATTTCTGTATTTTCTTTTAACACCAAAGGTATTCTAAACACCGTTCATCATTAAATAGTTAAAACAACAAAAAATTACGAAGACAGAAAACGACAAAAAGTTACAAAGTCAGAGACGGGCAACTTAGATAATTGTTTTTAAAATTTTCTTTCTTGTACCATTTCCTATACCTGGTTGTCGTTTTTAACGTGGTGTTAGCCCTGATATTGTTCAAGTAGTTGGCTGGGCTATAAGAAATATGACCTCGAACTTGAATCATTTCCTATGTCACATTAATGGCCATAGAATCGGAGACAGTGTTTCACAACGTTGTGGTGATGGTGGCGATGATGGGGATGATAATCATGATGCTGTGCGGTGCCATTCTGGATCAGGACTGTGTGACAACTGAGGCTTGTATTGTACGCTTCATCATCATCATCATCATCATCATCATCATCATCAAGTGCCCAGCCACACTGCGTTGGCGATCATGGCCCTCCATATGAATCTATCCCTTGTTGCTGCAAGCACATCTTCCACCCTCTCTGTCTTCAGCCACCCTGCAAGTTCGTCCAATATTTTTTCCCTGGGTCTACCTGGAGCTCTCTTTCTCTCGAGCTTTCCTGTTGTGACCAGGTGCTCTCATTTCCCTTTCCTCATGAAATGGCCTATAAATGTTGCCTGTCTTTTCCTAATCTTCCTTATGAATGATCTTCTTGTGTTTGCCTCCATCAAGACTGTCTCGTTTGTTTTCTTTGCTGTCCATGGAACTCTCACAGACATGTACGCTTACTTTCATGATATATCCTGACATCAACCAGGCCCGAGAGATAAAGACACTTGTGGTGTTGAATTCCAAAACAAGTATGACTTTCCCGCGTTCAAGCAAACAGGAACCAGAAAAACAAAAACAGAAAAAAAACACGAAAAAAGAATAAGAACGCGTATTTAATACAACCAGACAAGACAGGCGCAAATTGTCGGCCAACTGACCTTTGACAAGGCTACTTGGCCGAAAATTTGCGCCTGTCTTGTCTGGTCGTATTAAATACGCGTTCTTATTCTTTTTTCGTGTTTTTTCCAGTTCCTGTTTGCATGAACGCGGGCAGCGACACTTGTTTTGGACTTTGTATTATTGACAAAGGCCAGTTGGCCAAACATTTGCGTCTGTCTTGTCTGGTTGTATTAATTACGCGTTCTCATTCTTTTTTCGTGTTTTTTTTTTCTGGTTCCTCCTACTTTGTGGTATTGGTTAGAAATTTTGAACAACATCCCCTAGTCACATATCCGTGAAGTGGAAGAGACTGTGTAGCCCCAGTCTTTCCAAATGAGCCCACAGCACGCTCAACTCTGAGCAGGAGTCGGGTTTGATGATAAATGAAACAGATGTCAGATGGAATGGGACCTCATGATTTTATACTGTCCTTGAACAAGACCTTTGAGACGTGACATGTCTGGCCTGGCCTTTGTAGTTGGTTGAGACAAATAGAACAGTTCAGTTGTATCCTGGAACAATAAACATATTCGCTTCCTGGCTTGAACATTTCACTAGTACAAAGACAATTGCTAAATGTAAACAAGCAAAGACACAAACAACAAAAAGACCTGTCTGATATTCACACACACACAACACACACACACACACACACACACAACACACACACACACACACACCACACACACACACACACACACACACACACACACACACACACACACACACACACACACACACACACACACACACAACACACACACACACAACAAACATTCTTGAAGAATTACTAGTACTGTAACTTAATTTCTTATTCTGTCATGACTCTGTGTCAATGTATATGTGTGCATATGCAATGCACTTAAATGAAGTCGAACTCTACAGCTGTTTAAATCGAACTTTCTCGAGCTTATAGCAAGTTTTTTTTTTTCATGGAGTAGTCTCTTCAGAATGAAGATCTGTTTAATTAAGTCGAACTTTCCAGCTATTTGATCGAAATGTTCAGCTGTGTAAGCCGAAACTTACAGCTACTTAAGTCGAAGCTTACAGCTGTTTGAGTCCAACTTTACGCTATTTAAATTGAACTTTCGTAAGCTATAATAACTTTTCTTGATGTAGTTTTACACATTAACACCTATAAAAATCCAACTTTACAGCTATTTAAATTGAACTTTCGTAAGCCTATAATAACTTTTT
>JAPXFY010000033.1:38118234-38120734 GCA_030674185.1 Monoplex corrugatus
CTGGCCAGGTCCTATACACCTTATGAAGGCTGTCTTTCAAAGCAAGACCGAGGCAAAAAGAAAAAAGGAGGCAGACCACCAGCTTCTCTCAATGGCAACACCAGCGAATCCAGCGGCATGAGAATCCTTGAAGTCGGAACAAATGGAAGAGGATAATCCTGTCGGTGTCATTGACTGCAGTGGCTAACATGGCACCCGGTGATGCCGACAGGTGGGACAGGTGAGGTGAGTACAGGGAGAAGAGTGGCAGAATGGTTCCGACGTTCGCCTGTCAATAACTAAATTTGAGGTTCCAGGGTTCACTCCCCGTAGAGGCCTCGACTTTTCTCCTCAGTTTGACCGGAAAATCGAACTGAACGTGTAGTCCTCCGAAAGGGGACGAAAAACGAGTCGGACCCGTGTGTCTTCTAGCTGTGCACTCTAAAGATCCCACAGCAGTTGAAAATCATGAAGAGCAGGGCATTGTCCAGCTGCCATGGTATGAAACATTGGAGAGATAGGTTGATTTCCCAGGTCCCACCCCTTGACGACCAATTATAAACATTGGCGAGATAGGTTGATTTCCCAGGTCTCACCCCTTGACGACCAATTAACCTTGCCTTTCTGAAGTCTTGGTTAAAAAAAAGTGAATATGACTATGAATTTGAATCGAGGGAGAGGGGTTGGGCGCCGCCCTCGTGGTGCTGGCTCAAGGAAAAGGTGAGGTCTCTGCCACCTCACTCCCCTACGACCTCAGGGTTATGGAACTATCTAGATAGGACCTCAGGACCTGGCCAGCTCATGGGTTTATGTGCAGGCTTAAGGCTTGTGCCGTGATCATTCTGGATCTTCTCCATCACATGGCATCTGGTCAGCTCATGGGTTTATGTGCAGGCTTAAGTCTTGTGCCGTGATCATTCTGGATCTTCTCCATCACATGGCATCTGGTCAGCTCATGGGTTTATGTGCAGGCTTAAGTCTTGTGCTGTGATCATTCTGGATCTTCTCCATGACATGGCACGTGTGACGTCAGTGCATATGGAATTCATTTCGAGCGCGGAGACGTCATCTTGAGAAACTGAAACTGAAACTGAAACCACGGCGACTGGTTCTTCCGTTAGACTTTGAGCAGGGTTAGCTCTTTCCACAGATTCACGGACACAAGATCTTATGTAACAAATGCCAATCAGTTAACATCAGGAGGAGAGTTCTTGAATGTTATATAGAACCGATAATGTTTTACGGTTGTGAGGCGTAGACAGTCAGCAAGCAAAGCCAGAACAAGATTGAAGCAGCCGAGATGTGGTTTCTAAGAAGAATGTTGAGAGTTCCATGGACAGCAAAGAAAACAAACGAGACAGTCTTGATGGAGGCAGACACAAGAAGATCATTGATAAGGGAGATCAGGAAAAGACAAGCAACATTTATAGGCCATTTTATGGGGAAAGGGGAATTAGAGCACCTGATCACAACAGGAAAGCTGGAGGGAAAGAGAGCACCAGGTAGTGACCCAGGGAGAAAATATTGGACGGACTTGCAGGGTGGCTGAGGACAGAGAGAGTGGAAGAGGTGCTTGCGGCAACAAGTGATAGATTCGTATGAAGGGTCATGATCGCCAACGCCATGCGGCAGGCACATCATGATGATGACGACGACGACGATGATGATGATGAAGATCTTATGTCTCGAGTTCAATCCCATCCCGCGATATAAGAACTGGTTTGTTGGTCACAAGCGTCTATCTGACCGCTTTAGTCGTTCTGGAGCCTGTCAGTGTGTCACGACTATCCATTGTCCCTTCCCATTTCAAGACCTTGACCAGCATTTATGGTTTTGCGCAGGCTTAAGTAGTCTGCCACATAACTGCTGGCAGGTTTGGGTGGAACGCATATGGAGCTAGCTGTCTGAGTGTTATGAATCCTACTTTGAGCAAATTACAAACTCGTGTGACTCTATAGATATGGTGAGGTGGTTTTACGGACGAGATGATAAATTCATAACATAACCATGGAAAACGAGTTGTCATTCAAGTATAAAAGCAGAAGAAAGAGAGAGAGAGGGAGAGAAGGATAGAGTGAAGAGGCAGAGAGAGAGAGAGAGAGAGAGAGAGAGAGAGAGAGAGAGAGAGAGAGAGAAGAGAGAGAGACAGAAAGAGAGAGAGAGAGAGAGACAAAGTGTGAGAGAGAGAAAATGAGAGAGAGACAAAGAGAGAGAGAAGGAAAGTGAGAGAGAGAGAAAGTGAAAGACAGAGAAAGTAAGAGAGAGAGAAAGAGAGAGACAGAGACAGACACACAGAGAGACAGGCAGACAGACAGCGGATGGAGAGAAAAAGGAGGAGAGAGGGGAGGGAGAGAGAGGGGGGTACGGAGAGAGAATACTTCATAATTTCAGAACACCTTATTACTCAGGGATAGTTGCATTCGGTCCCATTGCTCCTGTTTTACAGTTTGTCCTTGCTACCATACGCACACACAATATCAGCATAATTAAATAAACAACAGCATATGAATCATAATACAGA
>JAPXFY010000033.1:38128234-38137790 GCA_030674185.1 Monoplex corrugatus
TTGTTTGAGATATGAAGATAGTTTGTTAGAGAGATGAAGGTAATTTGTTTGAGAGATGAAGAGAGTTTGTTAGCTTGTTTGAAAGATGAAAATAATTTGTGTGAAATATGAAGATAGTTTGTTTGAGAGATGAAGGTTATTTGTTTGAGAGATGAAGATTGTTTGTTAGCTTGTTTGAGATAAAGGTAACTTTGTTTGAGAGATGAAGATAGTTTTTTTGAGAGATGAAGATAGTTTGTTTGAGAGATGAAGATAGTTTGTTGAGAGATGAAGGAATGTTTGAGAGATGAGAAGATAGTTGTTGTTTTGAGAGATGAAGATAGTTTGTTGAGAGATGAAGATAGTTTGTTAGCTTGTTTGAGAGATGAAAATATTTTGTTGTGAGATAGAAGATAGTTTGTTTGAGAGATGAATGTTATTTGTTTGAGAGATGAAGATTGTTTTTGCTTGTGAGATGAAATAGTTTGTTTGAGAGATGAAGATAGTTTGTTTGAGAGATGAAGATAGTTTTTTGAGAGATGAAGATAGTTTGTTTGAGAGATGAAGATAGTTTGTTTGAGAGATGAAGATAGTTTTGTTTTGAGAGATGAAGATAGTTTGTTTGAGAGATGAAGATAGTTTGTTTGAGAGATGAAGTAGTTTGTTTGAGAGATGAAATATTGTTGAGAGATGAGATAGTTTGTTAGCTTGTTTGAGAGATGAAGATATTTTGTTTGAGAGATGAAGATAATTTGTTAGTTTGTTGAGATAAAGGTAATTTGTTTGAGAGATGAAAATAGTTTGTTTGAGAGATGAAGATAGTTTGTTAGCTTGTTTGAGAGATGAAGATATTTTGTTTGAGAGATGAAGATAGTTTGTTAGCTTGTTTGAGAGATGAAGATAGTTTGTTAGTTTGTTTGAGATAAAAGTAATTTGTTTGAGAGATGAAGATAGTTTGTTAGCATTGGGTGGGGGTTGTCCTCGTCGTCGTCGTCGTCGTCGTCGTTGTTGTTGTTCTGTTGTTGTTTTGTTTTATTTAATTTTTTTTTTTTTATCCTTTTCTCCTGCTGAATTAAACATCAAGGAACTCTTGCTGCCCCCACCCCATCCCCCATCCCCCACCCCCAAAGTTTTGTATATTCGTTCTTCGTTGTCTTTTCTATCACGCTTGACAAAGGCCAGTTGGCCCAAAATTTGCGCCCGAGTTGTTTTATTTGAATCAGATTTGCGTTCTCGTGCTATATTATTATTACGTGTTTCTGGTTCCTTCTTGTTTTGTTGTTACTGTCGTTTGTTTGTTTGTTTCTTTCTGTCTTTCTTTGTTCTTTCTTTCTCTGTTTCTTTGTTTGTTTCTTTGTATGAGGAACATTGTCCTTGTAGAATAGCAACGACCAGCCGTCGGACATAGCCACCAGGATCTAATGCTATTGTCCTTGAGTTTAACGTGTTTTCAGATTACATCTTCTTCTTGTTCGCCATTATAGCCTACTTGGGAGTTTAGTCTTTTGGGGTGTAATAGGTCGTTTTCTGCTGCACCTCCAAAAAGCCTGTACAGCTTTTCCCAACAGACAGATCTTCTCCCTCCGTCAGCCACCGGTACGGTAGGCTTATCCTCTCCAGTTTCAGGCTTCAAGTTTGTTCCTTTCTTTTTTTTTTGCTTTCTTTCATTCTTTCTTTCTTTCTTTCTGTCTGTCTGTGTTCTGTCTTTCTTTCTTTCTTTCTTCTTCTTCTTCTCTGTCTCTCTGTTTCGCTGTCTCTGTCTCTCTCTCTGTCTGTCTTTCTCTGTGTCTCTGTCTGTCTGTCTGTCTGTCTCTCTCTCTGTCTCTCTCAGTCTTTCTCTGTCTCTCTGTCTGCCTGCCTGTCTGTCAGTCTGTCTGTCTGTCTGCTCTGTCTCTCTGTCTGCCTGCCTGTCTGTCAGTCTGTCTGTCTGTCTGCTCTGTCTCTCTCTTTCTTTCTTTCGTCTCTCTCTCCCCTCTTTCTTTCTTTCTTTCTTTCTTTCGTCTCTCTCTCTTTCTGTCTTTCCTCTCTCTGCCTCTCTCTCTCTTTCTCTCTCTCTCTCTCTCTGTCGGTCTGTTTGTCTGTCTGTCTCCCTCTATGTGTCCCTCTCTGTCACTCTCTCTGTCTCTCTCTCCTTTTCTCTTGTCTCTGTCTTTCTATTTTTCTCACTCTTTCTCTCTCTCCTTCTCTCTCTCTCTCTGTGTCAGTCTGTCTTTCTCTCCCTATTTCTCTCTCTCTCTCTTTCTTTTCTTTCTTTCTTTCCTCCTCTCTCTCTTCTGTCTGTCTTTATCTATTTTTTTTCTCTCTTTCTCTCTCTCTCTGTCTCTCTTCTGTCTCTGGTCTCTCTCTCTCTCTCTCTCTCTCTCTCTCTCTCTCTCTCTTTGTCAACACCCTCTGCTCTGCACAAAGACACGTTTTCAGACGGTCACATATCAAATCTCGATGGCAAAATGAACGTTCTTGCGTCAGGGCAAACAAAGTGGCCAATGGCATCTCCCGTGACTTTGCTGTAAGTCTATTTGCTCTGCACTTGGCCGATGTGTGTGTTTTTGTTTTGTTTTTTTTTTTTTTTTTTTTTTTTTGGGGGGGGGGGGATAGATGAGGAGGTAGGGAAGATTTTTTTTGAAGGTGGGGGTGGGGATGGAAGGGGTAGGAATTTTTTTTTTTTGTTATTAAGAAAAGAATATTTGTAGGGTGATGTTTCGTTTTTGATTCGAGCAATGGTTTCGAGGATGCTTTGAAACGGTAAGCTGACACTCAAGAAGGATGGAACGTAATGGCCAACAGGCCAGTGGACCTATCAAACACTAAGCTGACACCACCAGAATGATGGAAGCATTAAGATGGGCAGCCAACAGGCCAGTGGACCTATCAAACACTAAGCTGACACCACCAGAATGATGGAAACATTAAGATGGGCAGCCAACAGGCCAGTGGACCTATCAAACACTAAGCTGACACCACCAGAAGATGGAAACGTTAAGATGGGCAGCCTACAGGCCAGTGGACCTATCAAACACTAAGCTGACACCGTCACCAGAAGGATGGAAACATTAAGATGGGCAGCCAACAGGCCAGTAGACCTATCAAACACTAAGCTGACACCGTCACCAGAATGATGGAAACATTAAGATGGGCAGCCAACAGGCCAGTGGACCTATCAAACACTAATCTGACAACACCAGAATGATGGAAACATTAAGATGGGCAGCCAACAGGCCAGTGGACCTATCAAACACTAAGCTGACACCGTCACCAGAATGATGGAAACATTAAGATGGGCAGCAACAGGCCAGTGATCTATCAAACACTGAGCTGACACCGTCACCAGAATGATGGATAACATTAAGATGGCAGTACGAACAGGTCAGTTCATTAATGTTGCAGGACTGGGAAATGAACTCGAGATATTGTACTTGATGGTAATATCAATACGTTAAAAATAACAAATAGACAGATGATGGAGAAGATAGACGAATAGTCAGGTGGACAGATGCGGGACTACGATAGATAGATAGACAGACAGAGAGACGGAGACATAGGCAGATACAGATAGACAGATAGACAGACAGGCAGACAGACAGAAGACAGAATAGACAGACAGACAGACAGATAGAAGAAAGACAGACAGACAGACAACAGAAGGATAGATAAACAGACAGGTAGATAGACGATAGATAGACGATAGATGATGACACAACCCCACCACATACATAAATACATACATAAATACATACATACATACATAAATACATACATACATAAATACATACATACATACATAGATACATACATAAATACATACATACATAAATACAATACATCCCTACATCCCATACATACATACATCCCATACATACATACAATACATCCCATACATGGAGCTCAAGCTGGATCTGGGCAAGGAGGAACCAAAAGTGAACTTTATAAGGATTAAATTCCCTACAGATGATGTGTGCTCCGTTAGCACATTGGTAAAACCGCGTACCGCAGTTCTGAAGCGCAGAATCGCCGAGGTTCGCTCCCCGGCGTGGGGCGAAAAAATATATAGACAACAGCAGAAGGGTATCCAGGAGTCATGACCTGGATGTGGCCCGGCCCCCCCGAGAGTGTAAGGAGTTCAGGGCCGAAACACTTGTCTAAAGGGGGTTAATTCTCTGAAGACCTGTTGTCTAGCTCTCCCTAGAGTTTCTTTCTACCATACATCCCATACATACATACATCCCATACATACATAGCATACATGCATAACATACATAACATTACATAACATAGCATACATAACAACATGCATACATACATAACATACATAACATAACATAACATACATAACATACATAACATACATACATACCATACATACATACATACCATACATAACATACCATACATACATAACATACCATACATACATAACATACATACCATACATTACATACATTACATACATACATACATAGATACATAACATACATACCATACATACCATACATTACATACATTACATATGTACATACATAACATACATAGATACATAACATACATAACATACATACCATACATTATATACATAACATACATAGATACCATACATAACATACATAACATACATACATAGATACATATCATACATACCATACATACATACATACATAAGCACATTCAGAAACATTCCTCAAAATCATACAGATCTTTTGATGATTTGCATAAGAAAAAGGTCAAGGCCGTCAGATAACCCTGAGGACGTAAGGGAGTGAGGTGGTAGAGACCTCATCTTTTCTCCATGGGTACCAGCACAATGAGGGTTCTGCCCATCTCTCTATCTCTGCTTTACCTTCCCCAACCCTGTGGAGGTTTTGAAGTACTTGTGTACATCATTGTAAACAGATAAACAAAGCAATCGACAATTAACCAAATAAATGAATACATGACAAATATTTTTTTTCATTCACACATATTTAACACTGTCATTCAACAATACAGGAGTTCACAAATAACACGTTAACATATATCTTAAACAAAAAATGGCCACTGCACACGAAAAAAACTAGCTGCTTCATCCACACATTTCAAACATCTTCATCCAAACACACCACAGCGCCAGGACTCTAACAGCGAACGCACAGAGTTACTTGTCTGCACGGTTGACCTGACGATGGCCTTCACTATCGGCAGTCTTGACCAGAACGCTGTCTAACCCAGCTTGGCAGTCCCAGGCTGATTGAACCCCACAGACGGTTCTCAAAACAAGCTTAATACCACGAATTCATCAAATACACACACAACGTACTAACGTTGTATATTCCACAGTACTTCAAAGACAAGGGCACAATCAAATTATGACAAGCTTAATACCACAGTTTCCATCAAATACACAACGACGTACTAACGTTGTATATTCCACAGTACTTCAAGGAGATACACAAAGTTTATCCACGGGGCATCTCAAAGAGATACACAAAAAAATTATCCACGGGGCATCTCAAAAACAAGGGCACAATCAAATCATAAAAAACATAAACCTTTGAAATTTTGTTGAACCGTCAACCAAAATGAACTTGAAGTCAGGTATAAGTAACCATCACGTTGCACAAGGCAAGGTAAATGATTTAACTTAGCCCTGACAAAAGTTTATGAATATATGAGGGTAATAATTTCAATACCCATGACAACGCACACAAATAATAGATCCACACAGCACCACACACTCTTTGGCCAATTTTTCGACGTCCAGGAACTGCATCACGTAGCAAACGCGCTAGGAAGAAAATCCCTGAGCCGCCAGTGCTTGCACAGAGTTCTGGTGAAGGGTGGTCTATCGTGGATTCTGTGCTGTGCTGGTTGTAGGGCACCGGTCTACAAATAAGACTACAAATCAACAGCGTATCATGTCAAGAACGACTTTCGGGAACTGGTAACCAGGGTCTGATCAAAAGGGGGCGAGTCACCTGTAGAAAATACAAATAATCGGTGGTTGACTACATATCACAGGAAAAGAAATAATCCCCTCCTACATCATATTTTAACGAGACGAGCGAACACACAAATCATCAAACACACCCAAACAAACCGATACTATGGGCGCGACTGCAAAGACTCATTTACAATCACCAATAAAGCTTCCAGGACAAACTCCCCATGAATGCGTCCCTAGAATGCAACCATGACAATGGGCCCAAAACACCAGAACCTTAACCAGCCCTTAATGATAGCCACACTTACACACGTGCCATTTTCTCCTTAACTTCTCTCTGTCAAACTGTCTGTAAGTCTGTCACACACAACACACAATCTTATTCCAAACGGTAACCTCCTCTGGTTTATCCTAAAACAGTAAACAACACAAATACTTATTGTCAGCAAACTAAACTGGTTATCCTAACGTCACGGGTTGGATTCCCAATGCCAGGCCTATCCAGCCACCAAAAGCGCAGAGAATCAAAATATTCGCGAATTTACATCTCAACGACGACGAATAAAACCTAATCCAAACCTACGTTACGACGCCCACAAACCAGTTGGGCAAATCTCTCAAACAAGTTTAGAATTAAGGAAACCAGAAATTTGAACCCATAAACGTAAACACACCATCATAACACAACCAATAGCGTAACTAACACGCCCACACAAATCGGCAACAACCAACCCAAAATAACTTAGTCCCAAATACGACCCAATTTAGGTCATTAAAGCATTTAAGATACAAGTTCTCACAATTTACGACAATTCACAAAACGCAGTTAAAGCTGCAGCCACTGTACCTAGAGCAACCCAAAACGCAACTGACCTGCAAAATAAACTAACTGTAACAAATCACAAAAACAAAATGGGACTGCTTCCACGCATCTGCAATTGAAAAGCACAATTTACAATTTACACCAAGGTCCCACCTATCTACTCACCTCTTCAGCAGAGTCGCAGAACTGCACTGGTCTCCACCAGAATTCTTGTTTGCTCCTCAAGAGACAGAGAATGGAACGCACTGAACAGCACAAACTGGTACAGACGCCATATCACCCTTGCCAAGTTCACTCAACTGGACTACAGGGTGAACATAGAAAACATAGAAAACAGAGAAATTTCGAAATGAACTAGAACGACATTCTAAGTTCACTTATAACCTGTTACCAAGTAACAAGGTTATCTCAAAGAAAAAGGACTAGCACCCTTCCCGAAACACAAACACCCAACAACTGACCAGAAATTTCTAAGCCAGTATAACGAGAACTCAAAAATCAGACCTGAACTCAGGTTGGCCCCACAATCCACCGAATCCGCCTGAAAAGCGTGATACACAGGTCCAAAAGAAACAGAGAGTGATTCTCCCCTTGGAACACAGACCTACAGATATCCACCTTCACACACATGAGGACAGAAACGGCAAGGGAAACAAGCCCTACCGAAAAATATTTCCCAAAACAGAAATTAGTCTCCCTTGACCCAAAAAAAGCATCAATGAAATCTCCACCCGTCACCAAGGCAACCATGTGGGCCACAAAAACAACCCTGGCGTTCGAAAATGGTAATCCAGTCAAGGCTTAGCAAGAACAAAGTCAGCACCCAGACGACTGCGACCTGACAACAAGACAGGCGCAAATTTTCGGCCAACTGGCCTTGTATATTGTATATATGTATAGATAGATAGAGAGACAGACAGGGAGACAGATACATATATATGTGAATGTATACATACATACATATATACATATATATGTATGGATATATATATACACACAAAGAACACACTGACATACATACACCCACAGACACAAACACACGCATACACACACGCACACACACAACAACAACACACCACACTCACACAATACACACAAATACACACACAAACAAATAAACACACACAAATACACACACACAAACACAAATACACACATATATACACACATACATGTACACGCACACACACAGATACAAACATACACACTCACACGCACGCACACAAACACACACTCACACACACGCACACACACAAACACACAGACACACACACACACACACACACACACACACACACACACACACACACACACACACACACACACACAAAACACACACAGAAAGTTGAAGTAACCATATGACCTTGCATGTGTATTTTTTTTTTCCAATAAAACGTAAACAAAATTGACCTGATCTGTGATTTTGTCCTCGCATCTTGATAGTGGATAAGTAACCTATTTCAGTGGATTTCCACCAGTAGAAAGGTTTCTCTATTTAAGTTGCCTGGAGTAAAAACGGACAATGATATGTCGTGGTCTGTCTCTTCCTGGTTTGCCAGTGTGGTGTGCAATTTCAATGTCAGTCTCTTTCACTGGAACACCGACTTTATTGGTAAATACATAATACATTTTTAACACAGTCAGGAACTGTTTCCACTTCCCTGTTTCTTCCCGATTCTTTCACCCCAAACACCCATAAGTTCCACGACCTACCATGCTGTTTCTGGTTTTTCAGTGCTTCTTCATTTGTTTCTTTCATAATAATAATTAATATGTTACATATTATAGCGCAATCTCGATAAATCAAATCAGCGCACTGACTCAATGACCCCGTAAAATCATTATTGTTCCCTTGCAGTTTAACCACTTGTTCTTTAAGTTTATCTTTTTCATTGTCAAGGTCAAACACAGCACTTTTCCACTTTTATCAATGCAAGTTTTGAAATGTCTTGTTTTGTTGATAAAAGTTCTATTCTTTTGTCAAACTCCTCAATAATGCGAGTCACATCCATATCTAATTGAGTAATCGGTCCCCTAGCTTGTCTCTTTTTCTTTCCTGTCTTGTTTTGTCAACTAGTTCCGGGATGTTACTTACTCCGATGATCCAGGATTATGATAATTTTCCAAGCAAATATATAATGTATATGTTACTTTTATTGTACGGTCAAGAAAGCACTGAAAAACCAGGAACAGCATGGTAGGTCGTGGAACTTATGGGTGTTTAGGCCATTCAGAATAAAATCCATATCTACCTAGGAAACTATGCTCATCATCATCATTATCCTGTGCCCTACCACATGGCGATGGTGATCATGACCCTCCATATGAATCTATCCCCTGTCACTACAAGCACATTTTCCACCTGCTCTGTCCCTAGCCACCCTGCAAGTTTGACCAACATTTTCTCCCTGGGTTCACCTGGTGCTCTACTCCACTCCAGCTTTTCTGTCATGACCAGGAGCTCCAATTCCCCTTTTCTCAGAAAATGACTCACAAATGTTGTTTGTCTTCTCCAAATCCACTCCATCAATGATCCCCCTGCATCCGCCTCCATTAACACTGTCCCACCTACCAGTCGCCATGGTGTAGTGGTTACCGACTGGAAGGGTGTGGGTTCGAATCCCTATCAGTCCCTTCAAAAATATATCATTGTGGGATTTTTCGGCTACTACCCAGAGTTGGGCGTGCTGTGGGCTCATTGAGAAGACTGGGACCACACAGTCAAGTCTCATTTCATGGATGCACCATTGAGGGTGTTGCTCAATTCCTCTGACCAGCACCACAGGTGTCTGTATCTCTTGGGCCTGGTTGACGCCAGGATATATTATGATAGTAAGCATGGA
>JAPXFY010000033.1:38137890-38163007 GCA_030674185.1 Monoplex corrugatus
TCACGGTGACGCCTTAATTATTCATCACAGGCCCACTCTTGTTCATGGTCTCTTTGATGATGGAACTTTAGTGGGTTTGTAGATGTACATGGCTTAGCAAGGACTTGTTCAGAAAGTAGATCTGAATGACTAAACATGATTTTCATGATCACAGCTATATAAACAGTGTGTAAAGGTGACGTACAACGGATAACGCTACTATGGCTTTACCATGAATTTCTGACTTGTGGTGGTAGTCAGTGAAAGTGGTAGTAGTTGTTGACAGCAGTTTGTTTTGCTGTGATTTACTTCGAATGCGGCGGTAAAAACGATAAATCTTAAAGTAAGTAAGGACAAAGTTTAAGTTTGTTTTTCTTTTTTTTTTCAGGTTCGTCAATGTTTATGGTCTTGGAAGTCACGAGTTCTCTTAGACGGAGGGCAATAAATCATTCGAAAAGAGCGGGCTGTCGAGTCATTGATCTTTGTGAGAGCTATATATATCGAACGAAAACAGCTCTCGTACTGTCGGTAATGAGATCAGCCAGTGTGTTCAGAATGTTTCTTTCCTTGTTGCATTGATCGATGTTTGATTGGTACTGTTTACGAGAAAGAGACAAAAAACTTCACTTCATTCAGTGATCTGACTTTGTGAGTTACATTATGATCTTGTTTAGTGTTGACTAAAACAGGAGCAGGTAACTATTCACAGGAGCTACACTCTATTGTTTTAGTGAAACTATGAGTGCAGCACAGACTCTGATGTCTTACGTGAAGAAATGTTTATATGAATCCAAGTGATGGCTAGTTTTCACAGAATTATATCTCAGAGCACAAGGCTTTATATGTTGTATATACTGAATACCAATGCCACAGATGTACTCTCTGCACAAAGGTATTTCTCAAGATAAAATAGAAGTAACAAAATGAATCAAATCAAGTAAATAACAGTTTACAAACTACACAAACATCACTTTACTATGCAGGTCAAGGATGGATACGGCTTAATGTCCCATAGTGTCTGTACAGTTGTCCATGTCTAGATGCTATTGGTCTTTCAGCCATCCAGAATCAAGACCACGACCACACAGTATACTATGCTAGATGAAGCAGAGCCAGACGCAAATAAAGTGCATTAATCTACCAGTCAACCTAGTGAAGTGGTTAGCATAATGTGTCAGTGTGGGTTCGAACCATAATCACTGGAAAAATGTTTTGCCCCTACCAGCTTCTTACCAGAGTTGAGCGTGTTTAAAGATGTTGGGAAGGCTGAGGTCACACAGCGTAGTCCCATCCACTTTACACACATTATTGACGGTGCATTGCAAGTGTCTGTATATCTCAAGTCTGGTTGATGCCAGAATGTGTATTGAAAGTAAGCATACAGTTAAGCCTTCAGATATGAGGGTTAGCTGTGAATAAGGGCATAACCCAAATAAGCAGTCACGGACCAAATGGTGGCAGTCCTAGAGGGGACATTGGTATATGTGGGTAGTGCCTATACTCTGTTTGAAATGTTTCAACATAACCCAATGACAAATCTGCCTTAGCGAGCAGGGGCACCAATACTTAACTCCAACCCTCACACCGCATACCGTGGTCCTGGTAGCAGGGAATGGATGGATGCAGAAAGCAGATGTACATGTAGTATCTTTCGAACTGATTTTCATTTTCATGGTCACGGGTAGATGATTCGTTCCTTAAAACAATGAATGGGGCCTCCACAAAGTATGCACATTGCATTTCCAGAAAGTGATGGCAACGTACTGGAAGCATTTGACAAAAACCCTCACAAACAGGAGAACTCTATCAGTCCCAATTCCAAACAGAGTTGCATGGCATCTTGTTCATCACCTTCATTCTCATCATCGTAACACTGTGAAAAACACTAGATTCTGTGGTCCTTCATGCCATGCTCTCAATGTGACCTCTTTGGTCGTTTTGGAGGTGTGTTGGCGATTGTGGCGCTCCACACGAATCTATTCCCTGTCTGTGCAAGTACATCTCCCACCCTCCTTGTCCTCAGCCACTCTGCAAATCCATCCAGTATTTTCTCTCTGATGTTCTCTTTCCCTCCAACTTTCTTTTTTTGACCAGGTGCTCAAATTTCTCTTTTCATAAAATGTTGCATATCTTTTCCTAATCTTTTTCAATGGTCTTTTTGTCTGCTTCCTTCAAGACTGTCTCGTTTTTCTCTTTGCTGGCCATGGAACTCTCAAGATTCTTCTTAGAAACCACATTTCTGTTGCCTGAATTTTGTTCTGACTTTGTATGTTGACTGTCCACATCTCACAACCGTACAACAGTATAGGTTTTATACAACATTCAAGAACCCTCTTCCCGAGACATTTGTTGGTAAGATCGTTTTTCATCCTCTTGAATGCTGTTTTGGCTTGGGCGATTCTGCTGGCTATTTCTGATGTGCATCTGCCATCTGGTGAGATGACCAGTCGCAGATATTTAAACTTATCAACGTTTTTCAAAGTTGTGCCTTGTGCTGTTATTTTGTATGAGTGGATTTCTTGTTTTTACTGATTACCATGACTTCAGTCTCTCGCTTCAGCTCTTTATTTGTGCTTTCTATTTCTGTTATATTTACAAGGTTTTGTATATCTTTTTCATTTTCTGCAATTAGCACTGTGTCATGTGCGTAACGAATGTTGTTTATCATTCTTCCTCCAACCTTTATCCATGGCAGTCTTCTAGATTTCTCAAGTTGGTTTCGCTAAAAATTATTATAATACTGATAATTAAAATAATGACGATAATCATCATTATTGGAATACTAATAATGAGAATGATAATAATAACAATGAAAACAATTATGATATAGTAATAATAATAGTAATGATAGTAACGATTCTATTGATACAGCGCAAACAGACCAAAACAGAGAATGTCGCTGCACTTAAAAAACAGAGGAGGGAGGCTGCCATTTCAGTACATCAGTGCAGTACATAGTCCACTAACATATTCACTAAAACATGAAAATGAGCGGGGATAGTGACAACAGAACAATAAAGTCTTTGAAGAAAAAAACAACAACAACGAGATGAACCAAACTAAATCAAAAGCAACAACCTTACATGACATCTTGTTAAAATGCTAAACACGGAATAACATTACGTTGCTAACGAATAGTGCAGATAAATTTGAAATAGAAAGAGGTCGTCACTAGAACATTCCTAGTCATGAAAATCAGTTTCAAGCCTTGGAATTGTGAAAAATGAATACAATTTTTAGATAATTACTTTCTAATTGACGCTATGAAATCACGTCTCGTTTTGATTGTGCACTACCACATTCATAGATAAAGAAAAATACGTGCAGATGTTGAGAAAAGTGCATCCTGAACTGCAGACAGAAAAATTCATTTCGAAAAACAAACAAACAAAAACAAAAACGATACACAATAACACATACACCCATTCCACCCAGTCACCAGAATCCAGGTGTTCAAATAATCCATCTACAGACAGACAGACAACATCAACGATCAGATCTGGTGCGTAGGTACACTCATTCGTTGCAGTCCCAAAAGCATGTTTCAGGAGCATGGAGAAGAAGATGCTGAACAATGCGGAACCTAGAACACAGCCTTGCTTGAAGCCACCTTTGATGTCAAAGGGTTTGGCATGTTGTCCTCGTACTGAATGGTTGCCTTCATAATATCGTCGTGAAATGATCTAATCAAGCTGTGCAACATTGGGGGCATCCTATTTTCAGGAGAATATTGAACAGTCTATCCCCTGACAGGTGATGAAGGGAAAAAATTATGTCCATTGTGAAGCGTTCTGATCGGAGACTGCACGGAGAGTAGCTTTTGGTGGCGCACCAACATGACTTGGGCGTACAGATTACCTACGATGTTCCGTAGGGAAATGCCCCTTTGGATTGTTGCAGTAGCTTCTGTCTCCCTTGTTCTTATAGAGCGTGATGATCTTGGCATGGATGACACAACAGTCTTGTCCACGGATGAGGAAGAGACACACGAAATCTTAAAGCAGCTGGATGAGCTGGTGGCCTCTTCAAGAATGAGGTTCAAACCAAAGAAATCCCGAAGTCTCTCATTGCGAAAAGGAAAAGTGGCAGATTCAGTCAAATTCATGGTAGCCAACCAAGCCATCCCCACTGTCACAGAAGAGCCAGTAAAAAGTCTCGGAAGATGGTATGATGACTACCTGAAAGACACACAAAGGGGATGTGAAACCAAGCAAACAGCAGAAGAAGGCCTGAAGAAAATAGATAACTGCGGACTGCCAGGCAAATACAAAGTCTGGTGTCTACAGTTCATGCTGATACCAAAGCTGCTGTGGCCACTGCTAATCTATGACATTTGTACCAGCACAGTGGAAGCAATGGAAGCCAAAATCAACAAATACGCAAGAAAATGGCTCGGTGTCCCACCTGGTCTCACTGATGTTGCATTCTACTGTCGTCAAGCAATGCTGAAGCTACCTCACAAATCCATAGTGGAGGAATACAAAGTTGGAAAAGCAAGACTGTTGAGCATGCTGGAGGAATCGGAAGACAATATCGTGAGATCAGTTCAGCCAAAGCTCAGAACTGGCAAAAAATGGAAAGTCCAAGAGGCTGTAAACAATGCCAAGAGAAACCTCAGCATCAAAGAAATAATTGGACACACGCAAACCAACAGACAGGGACTGGGAGCAACAAAAATGCAGTGGTGGTCCAAAGCCAAAAGGAAGGAAAAAAGAGACATGATCATACAGGAGTTGAAGAAAGAAGAAGATGTCAAAAGAGTGCAGAAGGCAGTCCAGCAAGGTCAACAGGGGCAATGGACAACATGGGACAGTGCACTCCAAAGAAGTCTCAGCTGGAACGATATGTGGCACATGGCTCCTCTAAGGATAAGCTTCCTCCTCAGATCTGTATATGACCTGCTCCCTCGAATGCAAACTTAGTGAAATGGGGGAAATCAGAGACCCAGCATGTCCGCTCTGTCAGAAGAAACAAACAGTGGAACATGTCCTAAGCTCTTGCAAAGTAGCGCTAGCCCAAGGAAGGTATACATGGAGGCAAAACCAAGTTCTGAAAGTGATCACAGACGTGGTTAGCGAAAAAACCATGACCCCAAACGCACCAATTGCTATGACAACGTTCTACAAAGCAGGAGGGAAACAGGTCTGGCCCGAAATTGCTATGACAACCAGCACATTGCCAAAGGGTCTTGTGGATGGAGCAGTCGACTGGGAGTGTACAGCAGACCTCCCAGAGTGGAGAAATTATCCAGATGTCATCAGCAAGACAGGCATGAGACCAGACATCGCTCTCCACTCTGACTCCTCGAAACAAGTGATTCTGATAGAACTCACCGTGCCATACGAAAGCAGAATGGAAGAAGCACATATATACAAGACCGAAAAATACGCCGGTCTTGCCAGCACCCTGAAGAAAGCAGGTCTGCGGGTCAAAATCTTCGCCATAGAGGTCGGGGCAAGAGGGTTTGTGGGCACCTCCGCTTATGATCTCATGAAACAACTCGCCATTTCTGGGAAGAAGAGGACTAGAGCCCTTAAAGCGATGGCAGAGGCAGCAGAAAGGAGCTCAAGCTGGATCTGGCAAGGAGGAACCAAAAGTGAACTTCATAAGGATTAAATTCCCTACAGATGATGTGTGCCCCGTTAACACATTGGTAAAACCGCGTACCGCAGTTCTGAAGCGCAGAATCGCCCAGGTTCGCTCCCCGGCGTGGGGAAAAAATAGACAACAGCAGAAGGGCATCCAGGAGTCATGACCTGGATGTGGCCTGGCCCCCCAAGAGTGTAAGGAGTTCAGGGCCGAAACACTTGTCTAAAGGGGGTTACTTCTCTGAAGACCTTCTGTTGTCTAGCTCTCCCTAGAGTTTCTTTCTACCTGTCTCCCTTGTTCTTATAGAGCGTGACGATCTTGGCATCAGTGATATATTGTTATACTGTTCATTCTCTCCAACACTGACAGAGGACATCATGTAGGGGCTAGGGAGTGTTCTTACGTGCTTGAGAGGTTGGGGATGCCATCATTACCAGGTGCTTTCCCACAGGCAAAGCTGCTAATTGCCTTGCAGAATTCTTCTAGTGTTGGTTTAGCTCTAGCTCCTCCATGATGGGCAGAGGTTCGATGGCACTGAGGACTAAGGTGGCATTAAAGTTCTCTCTGGAGTATAGCTCTGAGTAATAGTCCATCTATCTCTCCATCTGCTTGTCTTTGTTGGTGATCACTTCCTAATGGGTGTTTCTGATGGGGACTGTTTTGCTCTGTGTTGGACTAAAAGTTTTCTTGTGCTGTTGTGCATACCTCTGATGTTGCTGTCTGCTGTACTTTGCTTCTGGCATCTCTGAGTTCTTGCAAGGATTTCATTCTTGGTGAGTGCTTCAAAGCAGTCATTGTTCTTGGAGGTTTTCCTCCCAAAGGTATATCTGGCGGTTTTCTAAATGATCGTATTTTGTAGAGGCAGACTTGTGAGGTTGGTCTGGACAGAACATCTCTGAGAGACTTGGCAAATTCCTAAACTTTTTTTTCAGGATACTGCATCTTGAAGATGTTAGTGAGAGGCTTCCCCTCTTGTTTGGTAATGTGGAGCCTGATCTTGCAACACACCAGTGAGTGGTCTGTGTCAGAGTCTTCACTATGGTATGTGCAGATGAGAAGCGTGAACTTGAGGCTTGTTCGTCTGACAATGTCTATGTCCAGTTGGTGCCAATGTTTCGATGGAGGATGTCTCCATGACACTTTTGTTGAGGCTTCATCTGGAAGTAAGAGTTGGTTACGCAGAGGCCTTGATAGGAACAAAGCTCCTAAAGGTCTTGCCCATTTTCACTGATTTTCCCAACTCTGAAACGTCCGAGGTAGGAAGGCCAAGAGTCGTGATTGGCACCCACTCTGACGTTGAAGTCGCAAAGGAGGACAAAGTGATTTTTGCTAGGGATATTCTTGACAATGTCATTGAGGTTAGATAGAACTTGTGCTTTGCCTCTAGTATAGATGTTAGGGTGGGAGCACAGGCGCTAATAAGTGACTAGGCTGTCAGATGTATGGAGATGGAGATGGAGATTCCGCAGGCATTCAAATCCCTTGTCACCTCGGTCAATCATTTTCAGCTCGGACTTCCTAGCTGTTAATCCAGCCTCATGTTCTCTGTGCTTCTCAGCACTCTTTCCTTGCCAGAAGAAGGTGTAGTCTTTCTCCTTAAGCGTGCATGAGTCATGTAGGCTCGTTTCTTGCAAGTCTCAGGAGTTCATTGTTGATGACAACTGTCTTTCTTGCATCGCTAACGTCTTTGAGGTTCTCTGATAGCCCTGTTGTCTTTGCACGGATGTTCCAACATCCCAGTTTGAAAGCTGAACTATTCTGTTTTATCCACGGTATTCCTTTTTTGCCTGGTGCAGATCTTGCAGTCTGGAAAAGGCAGACTGTTGTAGGACAGCAACTATGTGGCTGGGGGCTACCAGTTTAGGTGGGCCATAGTTGTCCAGTGAGATCCAAGAATCTCTCCCACCATCAGAAGCAGCCCCTGGAGGTACACTCTAAATCAATTGAGCTGTAGCTTATATACGGCAGATTGCTGCTTTCTGTATTGTTATGACATCATGAAGCGAAGCTGGAGTGACATCTCCAGGGCACAAACCAGAGTGGGATGCAGCAGCCCCCCTGCCCCCCTCCTATCCATACTTGATGGGAACAAAGGAACAGCGATGTCCAGTAAAGTTTGGCGCCAGCACTGTTGCAGGAATGTCAAACGTTGCTGAAAACAGCAGCGGACCGCCTTAGGGACTCCAGCTCCGGATTTTTCCTTGCAGTTCACTCCCAAAGCATTCCCCGTGACCGGATATGGTTCAAGGCAACAAAAGTTTGAGACTGGAGTTTTCCTTCAGATGAGCTACCATCCAAGGCTATAAGCCCCAACTTACTCAATGCAGCAGGTTGTACCAGTAGCATGGAATCTCTGGACTGAATACATAATATCAGAGATTAAACAGACTGAGAATGTCCTAAATGACAACATGAATAAGAAGTACAAAGGCTGCAGAAAGAATTTTGGACAGTGGGAAGACAGAGAACATTGACAAAATGTAACATGTAGACACCGAAAATATAGCTGCCACATTAATAAACTGCTGAGGCTTTCAAAGAACTTTTATGAAAGACAGGAGATGTTTGGTTTGACAAAGAAACTGAAGTTTTATACAGGATACTCAAGAAACTAAATGATAATTTGAAAGAAAAGCAAAAAACAAACAAACAAAAAGAACAAAACAAAAACAAAACAAAAAACTGTATGGTAAAAGAAATTTTAGGCTTGACAGAATAACGGAAAAAGGCAAAAGCCAAGGAGGAGGAATATAAAAAGATACACAATGACATCAGGAATAGGTGTGATGAAACTAAGCAAGCTTGGCTGGAAACAAAGTGCAAAGAAATAAAAGACCAACACAAAACAGCGTATGTGCAGAAACATTAAAGAAATTCCCCACAGGAAAAGGGCGTGCACATTAAGTCTTTCACAACGGCCAGTGCATACTGCAACATGTTCCCAGCTGCCGGGCCGTCAGCGTTTGTTTTCTTCCCTGCTGACGCACCATTTTTACCAATTTTCTATTTTATTGTACAGCTACTAAAGAATAACTAAAGGCAAAGTATTGGATATTACCAGAAAGCTCAAAACGTGAACTTTCTGAGCATCATCATCATCATCAAGTGCCTTGCCCCATGGCGTTGGCGATCATGGCCCTTCATCTGTTTCTATCTTTTGTTGCTTCAAGCACCTCCTCCACCCTCTTTGTCTTCAGCCACTCTGCAAGTCCGTCCAATATCTTCTCCCAGTGTCTACCTGGTGCTCTCCTTCCCTCCAGATTTCCTGTTGTGACCAGGTGCTCCAATTTCCCTTTCCTCATAAAAAGGCCTAAAAATGTTGCCTGCCTTTTCCTAATCTTCTTTATGAATGATCTTCTTATGTCTGCCTCTATCAAGACTGTTTCGTTTGTTTTCTTTGCTGTCCATGGAACTCTCAACATTCTTCTTAGAAACCACATCTCGGCTGCCTCAATCTTGTTCTGGCTCTGCTTCTTGACTGTGCACGCCTCACAATCGTATAACATTATCGGTTCTAAAGCACATTCAAGAATTCTCTTCCTGATGTTAATTGATAGGCATTTGTTGGTAAGAATGCTTTTCATCTTCTTGAATGCTGTTTTGGCTTAGCTGATTCTGCTGGCTATTTCTGATGTGCATCTGCCGTCTTGTGAAATGATTGTCCCCAGGTATTTAAATTTATCAACCTGTGTCAAGGTTGTGCTGTTTGCTGTTATTTTTTTGCACGCCGAGATTTCATGTTTTTTATTGATCACCATGACTTTAGTCTTCCTGCTGTTTAGTTCGAACCCCTTACCTTTGCTTTCTATTTCTAGTACATTCACAAGGTTTTGTAGATCCCTTTAATTTTTTTGCAATTAGCACGGTGTCATATGCGTATCGAATGTTGTTTATCATTTTTCTTACAACCTTTAATCCAGGGTATTCCTCTAGGTTTCTCATGATGTTTTCGCTGTAAAATGAAAATAGATCTGGTGACAAAACACAACCTTGTCTGACTCCTCTTTTTGATATTTTCGAAAGAGCTCATATCGTTTTCTATTCTCATTGCAGCTGTTTGTTCCCAATACATATTTCTGATTATTCTGATTTTCCATCAATATTGGGTCTTTCTAGTTTGTGGATCAATTCTTTATGTCTTACCCCCTCGAAAGCCTTGGCATAATCAACAAAGCATAAATATAAATCCTTATTCATCTCGATTGACCTCTCTATGATAGTTCTTAGGATGTATATGGCATTAATAGTTCCTTTCCTTTCGAAAAATCTAAACTGTTCTTCTGCTGTTTCTCTTTTGATTCCATTCCTTGTCCTCATCATGATTATTCTTAATAGGATTTTTGTTACACGACTCATCAAGCTGATTGTACGATGGAGTTCGCATTCTATAGCCCCTGTCTTCTTTGGAAGTGCAATGAAAATTGATTTTCTTTGGGGATTTTTCCAGTGTCATAAATTTCATTTTGGAAGACTGTTATTTATCAATACCAAATTCCTCCAGGGCTTCATCATCTCTGTAGTAATGTTGTCTGGACCTGGGGGTTTTCCCGGTTTCATCTTTTTCAGTGTTGCTCTAACTTGATCTTTCGTTATGGGTGGTCCTTCAACGTTTTTTCTTATAATGTGTTCTTCGTTTCTGTCATCTTCAAAAAGGTCTTTAATGTACTGTCCCCATCCGTCTAATATTTTGTCTCTTTACATGATAAGCGTACCATCTTTCGATTTTAAGGAAGCAGTTGATGTGCATGTATTTTTTCCTGTGGACAATTTCGTCGATTCGTCTGTACATGCCCTGATGATCCGTTTTGTGTCTGTCTTCTATTTCTTTGCATTTTTTCAGCCATGCTTCCTTAGCTTTACTGCACCTATTCCTGATTTCTTTATTTATCTTCCTGTATAATTCCTTGTTCTCTTTGCCTTCCTCCACTCCTCCATCAAGCCTAGAAATAAGAAATTCCAACACTTATACACACCGTTACGACAAGAACAACGTAGGTCACGGAGTTTATACCAGACAGATGCTCACGTCTATAATTAATAATAATAAATAATAATTACAATATTTATATAGCGCAAAATCTTGATAAAATCAAATCTAAGCGCTGAAGCAGACACACACGCAAGCACGCACGCACGCACGCACGCACACGCACGCACACACACACACACACACACACACACACACACACACGCACGCATGGCTATAAATGGGGAGAAAGAATAAAAGCAATAAAAGCAAGAATAAAACCAATGGAAAATTATAGAGCATAGCATATACAATTATATATTATAACCATGTGATTCCCTCCGAGCGGAGACAGGCTGCAGAGGGGGGGGGGGGGGGGGGGGGGTTGAGTGAGGTTAGGATTTTATGCGGAGGAGAAAAGGTGAGTTTTGAGAGCGGACTTGAAGGAGACAAAAGTAGGTTGCTGACGGACTGAGAGAGGAAGTTTGTTCCAGGAGAGTGGACCAGAAACAGAGAAGGCTCGTGGACCATAGGTATTGAGCTTAGTGCGTGGAAAGCGAAAAGTCAGAGGATCGGAGGCAGAGCGGAGGGTACGTGAGGGAAGATAGATCTCAAGTAGGCTTGACAGGTAATCGGGGGCTGCGTTATTGAGGCTTTTGTAGCATATGGTGTCTAGTTTGTACTGTATGCGCTTTGATACAGGGAGCCAGTGAAGTTGTGCCAGGAGAGGAGATATGTGGTCAGCTTTTTTCTTTTTGAGTACAAGGCGTGCAGCATTGTTTTGAATGCGCTGTAGGATGTGAATGGTGGAGGCAGGAAGACCAGACAGGAGTGAATTGCAATAGTCAATGCGAGACATTATGAAGGAGAGAACGAGTTTTGCAGTTGTTTCGACAGAGAGATACTTCCTGATCAGCCTTATACGATGGAGATGATAGTAGCAGGATCTGGCAGTTTGAGAAACAAAGTTGTTCATGGAGAGGGTAGAGTCAATGCAGACACCAAGGTTTTTAGCTGAATCAGAAATTGGGACTGATGTGTTACATAATGGGAGAGAAAGAGGAGGCAGCTGAGAAAGTTTCTGACGGGTGCCAATGAGGATAGCTTCTGTTTTGTCGTCATTAAGCTGAAGTCTATTGTGTGTCATCCAGTTCTTAATGTCCGAGTAACACTCAGTGGTGCGAGTCAACAGGCGCTGTATATTATCAGGTGAGTCACTGTCTTGAAGTTGGGTGTCATCAGCATAGAAGTGGTGTTTTATAGAATGGGAGTTGATGATGGTGGACAGGGGGGAGGTGTAAAGAGTGAAAAGAACAGGGCCAAGGACAGATCCTTGTGGAACACCACAGGTCAGGTATGCAGGTTGAGAGTAAGTGCCATTGATGAGAACGGTTTGTTTTCTGTTGGATAGGTATGAAGTGAACCAAGACAGAGCAATGTCAGAGATGCCAAAAGTATGATGAAGTCTAGAAAGGAGAATACCATGATCAATGGTATCAAAGGCTGCAGACAGATCAAGGAGTGTGAGGAGAGAGACTTTGCCAGTATCAGTTGCAAGGAGGAGATTGTTGAGAATGTGTAGTAGGGCAGTTTCAGTGCTATGGCACTGGCGGTAGGCTGACTGGAAAGGATTGAGGAGATTGTTGGCAGACAGGTGAGAGTTCAGCTGGTTGAGGACAACTTTTTCAAGGAGTTTTGACAAGAAAGAGAGATTAGAGATAGGCCGGTAATTTTTCAGTTCATTTGGATCTAAATTGTGTTTCTTGAGGAGAGGGTGAACAATAGCAGACTTGAAAGAATCAGGGACAGTTCCAGAAGTAACTGTACTTTACTGAAGTCTAGAGAAACCTTTGAAACCTCTCTCTCTGTCTCTCTCTCTCTCTCTGTCTGTCTCTTTCCCTCTCTGTCTGTCTGTCTCTCTCTGTGTCTCTTTCCCTCTATCTGTGTCTCTCTCTCTTTCTCTCTCTCTCTCTCTCTCTCTCACAGAACGAACGAGCGAACAAGCGAGGGGGAGGAGGAGGAGGAGGAGGAGGAGGAGAGAGAGAGAGAGAGAGAGAGAGAGAGAGAGAGAGAGAGAGAGAGACAACTCATCAAGGAAGACAGTACAGGCCTAACACATGGCATTGATGGCATTGGAATTTCCTGGTCAGGGGGATTACTTTATTCCGTTATCAGTCAGAGCATCAAGTGTAAAGCTACACCAACTAAACAGACTCTGTCCCTTAGCTAAAACCTTCTGCTAAACAGTACTGGTAGTTGTTCTGGATATTTTTACAGTGAAAGCTGCCAGAATTTTTAAATTAAAACTTGACCGGCACTTTGTGGCCAGTCTGACCGGCACCAGGGGTACAGTGCGACAGGAGGGTACTTTTTTGGCACCAGCTTCTGGTGGCCAGTGCGTCGCGAAAAGCTCAACTGGTTGCTTTAAATCTGAAGATGGTATGATGATCATAGAAAAATACAAAATATTAGATAGTTGGGAGAGGTACATTAAAGATCTTTTTGATGATGACAGAAACGAAAACCACATTATAAGAAAGAACGTTGAAGGACCACCATATTGAAAGATGAAGTTAGAGCAACGTTGAAAAAGATCAAACCAGGAAAAGCCCAGGACCAGACAATATTACTTCAGAAAAGATTAAGGGCCTAGATGAATTTGCACTTCCAAAGAAAACAGGGGCTACAAAATGCAAACTCCATAGTAATATCAGCTTGATGAGTCATGCAACAAAACTTATATTATGTACGACTAAAAATATGTGTGATATTTTCAAAAGTGTTGACGGTGAGTACTGTAGTTGATAAATGTGTTGAAATTTTGGAAAACGATGATTTCATTTTGTTTTTAGGAAACCGTATCTGTACTTATCAAATGATGGAATCACAGTTAAAAAACCACAAAATGATAGTTAACTGACTCGTCTCGCATCAGGTTCAGTTTGCTTCAAACAGTGTAGCAGTGCTAAGATGGTTCTGTGTGAGCTCTTCCATAAATGTTATTTTTGGTAGAATCTCAAAAGAGACATCAGCAAAGGTCCCCGTGGGGATGCCAGGGGCACTTTCAGTACAAATCGTATCCCCATCTTTTGGAAATTCTGTGCTAGAAATTGCCTCTTTTCCGTCAGCCTCTTTGTTTCTGCCCTGCTCCTTTGCTTTCTGTCATTTCTTCCTCTCATTTTCTGACTTGCTGGTCCATTCACCTGTATGTGTTTAATAAAGTTTTACGTTCTTTCTCTTAGGATTGATAATTGGGTACATGTATTGAGTGCATTCTTTTGCTCTAGAAAATGTGATATGTGGAAGCTATTCTAGGTAATATATATAATTTAGTGTACTTAGTAGTTTTTCAATTTGTATTCAGGTATATTTTCTAAATCCACTGTGTCATAAACTGGATGAAGTGGTCAACGCCAGGGACATCTCCTAAGATTAAGTGCGCAAATGCATCAATATATGTACTTTTTTGTTTTCTTTTTTGTTTGTTTTTACTAATGAAGTATTGTATGTGTTTCGAAATGGTTATAGCTCTCATATGGCTCTGCACAGTTGGCTGGGCTTTAGAAAATAACAATAACAATAACATCAGCAAATGATATGTTTGCACATAACCTATGTACTAGAGATTATTGAGATTCTATGTCACTTACAGATTAAGTTCTTGAGAAAAATACTTCTTACGTTTGTCTTACTCAGGACTACCTACACATCAACATGCACTACTCTTTGGTGGATATATTCAACACATGCTTGTAGCTGTGAGGTTTGCTATTGAGACTAATTTATAATGCAGCCTTACATACTCAATGACAAGATATTCGTTTTAACATGATATTCGTGTAAATATGATATTCGTGTAAATGTGAACCGAACGTGTATCTGATTGCTGTTCATGTTAACATGTATATAAGTGTCAGTTGAGAATCAGTCAGTCTCTTCCATTAAAGACTAGAAGCATTGCTCTGTCTTCGGAGTCGTCAACAGCAAGAATGTAATATGGTGTCAGAAGTGGGATTCATCACTGGAAGATCCGATCTATCAGGAACGCTTTGCAGTCAGTTTTAGTACCGACGCTCTGCAGTCATGAATGATTATGGAACAGGAACGCAGAGACATTTCACTGCCAACATTCCAGTTCCATCGAAGTTGGATTTGTCCTGTGAACTAGAGCAGAATTGGAAAAAGTTCTCATGGCAGTGGAGGAACTATTCTGTCACCAGTAGACTAAACAAGGAGTCAAAAGCATACCAATGTGCTGTATTCCTTGCCGTGATCGGTGAAGACGCACAGGAGGTGTACGATGGGCTACACTTTAAGAAGAAGAAGATCAGAACGACATTGACACCGTCATGCAGAAGTTTGAAATATTCTGTGTGGGAACAACCAACGAGGTTTTTGAGTCTTACAAGTTCCACATGAGAAACCAGGAACTTGAGGAGACCATCGACGCATACATTGCAACATTGAGGAAGTTAGCTAAGCAGTGCAACTTCAAGGAGCCAGATCGCATGATCCGTGATCGAATAGTGATTGGCATCTGTGACAAAACGGTAGAGGGAAACTTCTGGAAGAGAAGAACTTAACCTTGGATAAGGCCACTCAGATCTGCCGTGCTCACGAGATGTCCAAATCACAGACCCAATGCATGTCAAATTCCAGCCAAGAGCTAGCCGTCAACGTACTGAGACGTACACAGCTGAGTCAGCGTGGCGGACAGAACAAGAATGTAGGACAGCAGCATGGGGGTGGAAGACAGCAGCATTATAAGAACAGCCAGAACGACCACCAGAACAACCCACAGCAGTGTTCCAGTGTGGAAAAGGCAACCACAAGAAAAACGTGTGCCCAGCCAAGAATGCAAAGTGCAGAAAGTGTCGCAAGGTGGGACATTATGCAGCACTGTGTTGGAGCAAAATTGTTCACGTACTTGCCGAAGAAGAGGAAGAGGAAGTGGAAACTTCAGGATTTTTCGGACCAATTATAGGGGAAGTGACCAGTAACCCGTGGATGGTTACACTCAAGATGGATGAGCTGAAAATGAATTTCAAACTGGACTCTGGAGCGGATGTGACAGCTATACCCGAGAGACTGATTCCTCCAAACAAGCGACCTCTCCAAAATACGACAAAGAAACTGTTTGGTCCAGGACGTGCTCAGCTCACAGTCCATAGGAAATTCACAACAGTGTTCAGCTACAATGGGAAGTCCTGCAGCCAGGATGTCTTGTCATCAAGGGGCTAGAGGAACCGTTGCTAGGCCGTCCAGCCATCGACGCTCTACAGCTGGTTCAACAGGTGAATCAGGTCACGCAAAACCTCAAGACCAAATATCGTCAGACTTTCCCTAGACTGTTTGGTGGACTTGGAAAACTGAAGAACGCATACAAGGTCAGTCTGAAGGCAGATGCGAAGCCGTATGCAGTCGCGACCCCAAGACGCCTCGCTCTTCCATTCCATGCCAAGGTCAAAGTCAAACTTGAGAAGATGGAAAAGCAAGATGTCATTCAACCAGTAACGCAGCCCACAGAATGGTGTGCGCCGATAATGTTGTGCCAAAACCCAACGATAAAATAAGACTTTGTGTGGACTACACAAGACTAAATGAGTCAGTCAGAAGAGAAAACTTTCCATTGCCCTCAAGTGACGAACTTTTAGCACAGCTAGATGGAGCTCAAGTTTTCACGAAACTTGATTGCAACAGTGGATTCTACCAGATTCCGTTAGATGAAGACAGTCAGCTCCTGACGACCTTCATAACACCGTTTGGCAGATTCTGCTACAAATGACTACCGTTTGGAATAAGTTCAGGCCCTGAAGTTTTCCAGAGAAACATGACACAGCTATTTGCGGGTCAAGTAGGTGTGATCTGTGACATTGATGATCTAATGATCCACGGGAAGACGCAGCAGGAGCATGACAGTCGTCTGAGACAGATCTTGAACAAGTTACAGGAAGCTGGAGTAACACTGAATGCAGAGAAATGTCAGTTCTCACAAACAAGTGTCAAGTTCCTAGGACACATTGTCTCAAAAGATGGAATTGCCATTGACCTAGACAAAGTTAGAGCCATCACCAACTTTCCCCAGCCAGTGAATCTCACTGAGCTGCGACGATTCCTTGGGATGGTGAATCATGTCGCGAAGTTTGCAGGATGCAACCTTGCTGAAGATACCAAGGCTCTGCGAGATCTTCTGAAGGAAGATGTTGATTGGATCTGGGACAAACCGCAACAAGTCGCATTTCAGAAAATCAAGCAGCAACTAACCTCAGCGCCTATCTTAGCTCACTACAGTCCCAACAAAAAGACGAACATTTCAGCTGATTCGTCGTTCTTCGCTATGGGAACTGTTTTATCTCAACAACAAGAAGATGGTAGTTACAAGCCAGTATTCTACGCATCCAGGTCCTTGACTCCAATGGAGCAGCGATATGCGCAGGTGGAGAAGGAGGCACTCGCTGTTTCCTGGGCGTGTGAAAAGTTTTCAAGCTACATCACAGGCTTAAAGGAACTGACTATCGAGACAGACCACAAGCCACTACTAGCACTACTGAAGACAAAAAGCTTAGATGAGCTCTCAACCAGAATCCAGCGATTCAGGATGAAACTGATGAGGTACAATAACAACATCATCTACACCAGGGGAAAAAACTCGTCACAGCTGACGCTCTCTCCCGAGCTCCAAGACAGAACGCCGAAGAAGAGGGGAAGGGTGTAGAAGAAGAAGTCGAGCTACATGTTCACATGTTGATGCAGAACTTTCCAGCAACGACAGGAAGTCTAGACGATATCAAACAGCAACAACAGAGAGATGATCTGTATCAGAAGCTGAAGAACTACTGTCAGTCAGGATGGCCATAGTTCGTGTCCAGATGACCCTCGCATGAAGCAGTACTGGTCTGTACGTTTCGACCTCAGCGTGCAAGAAGATTTACTTCTATACAACTCACGTCTTGTTGTACCTGAGAAACTGAGACCACAGATGCTGGAACAACTTCACACAGGACACCAAGATATCACAAAAACGCGCGCGATCGCCCGTGACACTGTGTGGTGGCCTAGACTCTCTACACAAATTGAAGCCTTTGTGGAGAAATGCCCCATTTGCGCCCAAGAACGCAAACTGTCTCCAGAACCTTTGATCCCTACCCCAACTCCAGATTACCCATGGCAGAGAGTAGGCACTGACATATTTGAACTGAACAAACACCCTTACCTACTTGTCATTGACTACTACTCCCGCTACATTGAGTTGGCCATGCTACAGAACACGACTGCCACCAATTTGATATGCCACATGAAGAGCATGTTCGCAAGACATGGGATTCCCGAAGTTGTCGTATCAGACAATGGACCTCAATATGCAAGAAAGCAATTCAAGGACTTTGCCAAGGCCTACAAATTCCAACACATCACCAGCAGTCCGTATTACCCGCAATGTAATGGTGAAGCAGAACGTGGAGTTCACACCATCAAAAATTTGCTGAGGAAGGCAGAAGACCCTTACCTCGCGCTAATGATATACCATGCGACACCACTACAGAATGGAAGCAGTCCAGCTGAACTTCTGATGGGGAGGAAGATGAGAACGACAGTCCCCACAGTGAAAGCAAATTTGACCCTGAGACAGCAAATGATTTTCAAGGCCAAAGACATGAAGATGAAAGAGAAGATGAAGAACAACTTCGACAGAGCTCATCGAGCGAGAGATGCGCCTTCTATGTCCGTTGGTCAGCCAGTGTGGGTGAAACCTCAGGACACTCCAGGTACCATTGTCAGACCATTGGGAAATCGGTCATACGAAGTCGTTACGCCATTCGGAAAACAGAGAAGGAACCACCGACATCTGTTCCCAAGACGACTACAAGGCAGGCCGTCGATCAACCACTCTCATGAGAACAGTCTTGTACTCAAAGACTTTGCCGAGCCTGAAGAGCCCAACACTTTCGAGCCACCGCCACAAACCGAACAGCCCTCGACAACAGTTGATGTACCGTCTACGTCTATTAGTGCAGAATCTTGCCAGAAGCCAAAGACAGTATACACCCGATATGGCCGTGAAGTGAAGAAACCAAAAGCTTTGGACTTGTGAAGTGATAGTTAATTTGCAGCAGCCGTCATTGTCCATTGAACTCAAGAATGGGGGATGTGAGGTTTGCTGTTGAGACTGTAATTTGTATTGCAGCCTTACATACTCAGTGACAAGATATTCGTGTAAATATGATATTCGTGTAAATATGATATTCGTGTAAATGTGAACCGAATATGTATCTGATTGCTGTTCATGTTAACATGTATATAAGTGTCAGTTGAGAATCAGTCAGTCTCTTCCATTAAAGACTAGAAGCATTGCTCTTTCTTCAGAGTCGTCAACAGCAAGAATGTAATAGTAGCCACACTCAAATAAATGCCAACCAATGTTATCATCAAACAGTCAAAATAATCTTCCTGTTCGTAGCTATCCCTGAGATAGGTTACTTGTACCCTATCGAGAGGCAAGGACTAAATTGTAGCTCATTTTCACGTAACTTTCCTTTAACTCTTTTCCCGCAATGGTCGCAATCAAGCGACTTCCCGTAGAACCGCCATGGTCGCATTTGTGCGACTTGGAGTGGTCATGCTAAACGATAACTTTTCACGCAGATACAAAACTTCTGTCAGCTCCACTGGTGAACGCAGGCAACTGTACTATTTTTAAACTTTACCCATCGACCTAGTTTTCCAGCAGTAAGGCCGTATGTGGGCTTTGTTAACTGTCGGAATTTACGTCACGTTTTCTCCGTAGCGTTTTCTCCAAAATGGCTGCAAATCGACACGCATTGTCTACCACTCAGAGTAGAATAAGCAGACAGCTGACTTTGTGGGTAGATTTTCCATTGCTTTTCCTCATTTATTATAATGATATCTGGTGCACAACTCACGAAATAAGGTCAGTAGTACAACTAATAAACTGCATGAAAAAAATTGTTTTTCTTTACAATAAGATTATCTGTGGAATAATCAATCAAGCACATAAACATAAGCAAGCATTCATATATAAACACAACATCTGCCTTTACACAGCAAAAAAGAAAAGTAAGTGAAAATCTTTAATAGTCGTTGAGATATAAGCTTTTAAAAATGCATACTGCGCTGCAAAACTGGCTGCCCAAAATATACTTGGCACTGAGGAGTGCCGTTTCGGGGGAAACTTGGTGGTGAAAGAGTTAAAAAGCAAATCATAATTACGTGGCAAGACCAGATTGTCAATTGCACTCTGCAAGAAACCCACTGACTTAACAACCATACCAGTCAGACACAACATAGGGGCAGTATCATGATGATCCCTACCCATCAACAAACATCCAGCATCCCACATGGCATTTGATCAAGATCATCAGCACCACCAGCACAGCTTCCAGTCAATGCAAACATTCCACAAACCTACAACCAGTGATTTCATCACTGTCCTCGAATACCAGAATCCACCATCACAGTACAAATCCCCAGCTGTCCGTCCCAAACATTTCTTGCTTGAACGCTATGACTCCATATTTTTCTAAACATCACAGTAAATTGAACTTTCACCTGCTACCAAGCTACCACTGAGAGGACAGTGAGACAGGCAGACAAGTATAAGTGCATGTGTAAGTGTGTCTGCTCACGCACGCGTGCGAGAGACAGAGAGACAGAGAGAGAGAGGGAGAGAAGGAGGGGAGAGAGAGAGAGAGAAAGAGAGAGAGATGCTTCCATGTTACAAGTCTATAAGTCACAAACAATGCCTCACTGTGTATGTGACAGACTGCATATGAACGTTTGACACTTTTGAATGATCACTTAAAAGATTACACACCATTCTGACAAAATTTTTGGAAATGATTAACTAGTTTCACTGGATGAATGTTTTAAGAATTGTGAATATTGACACTGAAAAGTATTGTGTAGAGTAGTATATCCTAACAGTTGTGTCGCACCAACACCTCAATTACTCACAACAGGTCCGTTCTTGGTATAATTGTCTCTGTAATGACAAATCTTCAGTGGGTTTATCTAAATGCATGGCACAGAAAAGCCTTGTTCAGAAACGTAGGTCTGAGTGACTAAACATAATTTTCAGGATCACATCAGTGTATAAAATTGACCTATAACAGACAACGCCACTATGGCTTTACTGTACATTACTGAACTATCGTGGTTGTTGGTGAAAATGGTGGTGGTTGGTATGGTGATGGTAGGGGTGACAATAGATTGTTTTGCTTTGATTTATTTCGAACACAGATTGCAGAACGATAAATCTGACAATAAGCAACAGCATTGACATTTTATTTTCATTGAGTCTTGGCATTGTTTATGGTCTTGGAACTCATGGGTTTTCTTGGGTAGAAAACAATAAATCATTTGAAAAGAGCGGGATGTCATGTCACTTGATCTTAGTGAGAGCTATACATGTCGAGTGAAAGCAGTTCTTGCACTATTGGTAATGAGATCAACCAATGTGTTCAGAATGTTTGTTTCTTTGTTGTATTGATCGACGTTGAACTGTTGCTGCGTACATCAAAGTGACAAAAAACTTGTTTAATATTGTACAAAACAGGAGCAGGTGACTATTGACAGTAGCTAGAGTCTGTTGTTGTGGTGAGTCTATCAGTGGACCACAGGTCCTTTTGTCTTGCATAGAGAAATATTTGTCTGACACTTAGTGACAGCTAAGTCTTCTCAAAACTATATCTCAGAAGTCAAAGTACTGTGTGTTGTAGATTACAAATGACGATGCAACTGACGTATTTTCTGTAAACACGTCTTTCTAAAGAGACAACAGCAATACCAAATGAATACAATCAAGGTGACTAACAAGATAAAATCTGTATTAACATTAATACACTATGCTGGATGATGCCAGAAAGGGTTAAATCACGAATAGTCCAGATCGTTATCCAGATATTGACGCTTTACTTGTTTAATCTGTCCAGTGTCACGTGCACACCCACACAGTGCACTATGCCAAAGTAAAGCCAGACAAAATAAAATTCCACTGAGCTATCAATCAACGTGATGAAATGGTTAGTGCCATGGACTACTGACCGTGAGACTGTGGGTTTGAACCCTCATCAGTCAATAAAGACATTATACAATATGTTGGTCTTCACTGGCTCTTACCAAATGTTGAGCGTGTTGTGCGCTGGTTGGTAAGCCTGGCATCACAAATTCCAATCTCATATACTTTAGAGATGCATCACTGAGGGTTTTGCTCAAATGTCATGACCAGAACTGCAGATGTTTTTGTCTCTTAGGCCTGGTAGACGCCACGATATAGTAGTGTGCAGCACTGTCATGTAATCTGCACCCTGAATGGACCTCTGTAGCATCCCTACTGTCATCATAACATTTTGAAACATTGCACAGATTCTGCAGCTTTCAATACACTGCTTTGATAGTGTTTCAGTGTCAGGCGGTATGTTGCAGAGCTGAACAGAATGGTGTGGAGTAGTGACACAGGAACGGTGCAGCAGATTGGGGAGCAGAAACAATTGTATAGCTTAAAAATGAAGTAGACAAGGGATGAAAGGATGAAAGACGGAATAGGCGGGGAGGAAGAAAAAAAGACAATGTATAAAACAATTCATTGATGCGCGAAGAACAACGTGAATTATATGAAGAAGAATACACAATATCAGTAATTCAACAGACTGATGATAATGATCCTAAACATCATGAATATGAAGTCCAACGCCTGTAGAAAGTGGTTGGACAGTGGCATGATAGGGAACATTGACAAAACGAAACAAGTAGAGCTAGATTATACAGATGCCACACTAATACAGTGCTATGGATTTGAAGGGACTATCATAATGGGAACATGAAAGGTTTGGTTTGAGAAGGTAGTGTAACTTGAGCTTTATACAGGTTTCAAGGAAATAATTGTGAATAATTTAAAGCCTTTAACACAGATCCCTGCATCCTTTGAACTATGTCGTGTTGTTACAAAGGTCACCATCAGTACTATTACAGGAGGTCATAAGACAGTGAAAAAGAAAACAGGAGTCGTGGTACTCTTTTTCAGGACACAAGAATGACCGGGGAAAGGGCAGGCCAAAGAGTCAAAAACTGGAATGACATGTGGCATGGGCCCTCTTAGGATCAGTTTCATTCTTATATGACCACCTGCCCTTTAAGGCAAATGTGATGAAATGGGGGAAAACAGATGATCATGAGTGCCCACTCTGCCAGGACAAACTAATGGTGGAACAGTTCATGCAAGTTAACGCTAACACAATTTTGAGGCAAAATCAAGTGCTACAAGAGATGGCACAAGCAATCAGTACTGTCAGGGGGAAAACATGCCATCAAAGGCTCTGGCAACCTTTTAACACTACAGGAGGCAGCAAACTGTGGCCTGGAAAACCTGTCACATCTAGAGCATTGATGCAGGGACTGTTGGATGGACTGGACGACTTGGAGTGCACAGCAGATCTTCCAGAATGAAATAAAAACCACCAGATATCATCAATAAGAGTGGCTTGAGACTATTTCCATTCATTAAACAGCCAATTCCGACCAGGCACACCTATGCCTTACGTATGAAAGTAGAATGGATGGGACCCATATTTATAAGACTGAAAGTATGCTAGTCCAGCCAGCAATTTAAAGAGACCTGGCTTTCAAGCCAAAGTCCTTGCAACAGAGATTGAAGCAATGGCGCCGATAGCCCACATCTGCCCATGACCTCATGGAACTGCCCTTAATTTCTGGGAAGAAGACCAGTGCTCTAACGGCAATAGCAGAGGAAGATGAAATGATTCTGGCTGGATCTAATGGAGGAGGAACAAAAGTGAATTTCGTTGAGCTAAAATGTATCCTATATGTTGCTGGTGTGTGACAGCAAAGTGCTAAAAACACGTGTCACAAGGATCACTCAGCTTTGAAGTGGTGGGGTGAGGTTTTGAAACTCAGGTGGACGAGAAAATCTCGATGGCAGCGTCGTCCAGTCACCTCGCAGGTGTTGGTTTAAACAAAACAAAACTGTAGAAAAAGAGAAAATAGCAACTGCAGAAGGGTGCTTAGGAGTTATGAGCTAGAGGCATCCCAGTGCAAAGAGTTTAGGGCCAAAATATTTGCTTCAGGGGCGGGGTGGGTGGTGGGCTTCTTAAGGCCTGCAGTCCAACTCTCTCCGAACTTTCTTGCTGCTGACGCGTGGCCAGACCACTAATGTCTGGGAACAATCTGGACGACGTCCAGGAAAAACCAGATCACAATGGAAAAGGCTGAGTATAGGGAATCCATGTGCTGGCTTTCCACCTTGCCCTTCTTTAGTTTCCATAAACGAAAGATGCTTCCCTTCCAGCATTTACCAGAAGGTGACGAGAGTAATGAGTCCATGGATGCTAATCGGATCACGAATGGAAATCCACAACAAGGTATAGAACAAATGGAATTCCCACGTGTCCGTGGAAAGAGATTCTCTATCAAGAGTGGCATGAAGATCTATCAGACGAAAAACTGTTGTACAAAGGTATATAATGAATGAACAGCAGGCAGCACACTGCGCCAGCAGAGAGGATGTTGGAAAACCGTTATAAAGAATCAAATTATGGTGCCAGTGACATTCATGCTGATAGCTGAGATGAGGAATTTGTTCAGGCCTTTAATGTTAAATGCCAGAAACTCAACTTGCCGCCTGCAAGTACAAAAAAATCGAACAGGCTGAATGAAGAAATTGTCCACAAGCAAAATGAGCTGAGAAGAAAGAGCACCATGGAACACAAAGTATTCAGAGATATTGTATATGCAACATGTTAGGACGTCTATGTATAAAACAGCCAAAGGAGAAAACACTTCCTGAGAACTCCAGACATCAGCGTCAGATAAAGGACATCCAGAAGAAAGGAAGCATTCTGAAGAAACGTTGGCTCAGAATTTGAGACAGAAAGATTAGAAAAATAAAACCTATGGAATGACCTGACAGCGAAGTACAGTGCCTTTAGTAAAATGAAATCAGTAAGGAAGAGAACGAGCAAAAGTGAGAAGACACAAGATTGCTTCTTCAAGGACTCTTTCCAGTTTGCCATGAACTGTTCAGGCAGCCCATATTTGGGACACAAAGGACAAAGAAGCTCTGGAACAACATCAAAAACATATTCCAACTCTCAAATCGATTCACCATTTCAGATCCAGGGCATGGTAGACCCTGCAAGACTATAAACATGTTTGCTAACATCCCACCAACACTGGATGAAGTTAAAAGGTGCTTAAAAAAGCCAGATCCAAATCATCACCAAGACGTAACAGAATACCGTAGCTGTTATATAGGAAATGTCCCAGTGTCCTTGAGTGACTGCGTGCTAACAAAATTAATACGAAGGAACTTGAAGATCAGCAGCCAATGGATATCAGCCAATGTAGTGTACATTTCAAAAGAATAGTATTCTAGTGACATCAGCAGATTCAGACCAACATCACCTGTCAATGTTTGGCACCCACTTTGGCGTTGAAATCGCCAAGGAGGACAAGGTGTTCTTTGCATGGGATATTCTTGATCATGTCATTGAGGTTAGCATAGAACTCGTCCTTTGACTCGGGTGTAGCTGTTAGAGCAGGAGCATAGGCGCT
>JAPXFY010000033.1:38163107-38185164 GCA_030674185.1 Monoplex corrugatus
AGAACAGTCATCTACAATATTGATACATTTTTTGATTACCATTTATTACAAACCTTCAAGGACGCCATATGGCATGTCAGTCTTCCGTCATGCGGCTCCGTTACAACGTGTCTCCAAGCTACATGAAATCTAGCAACTGGTGTGTGAAATACAATCAAATCTAGAAAATTTCAATCTTGTCCAAACTGTTGAATTCCTGACTTATATTCATTTCACTTCATCTTCAAGCAAACTCAAAATATTTTGTTTGAATGTCTGGACCTTCATGTGACACACTCGTTTCTGTTATGTGATTCCAATAGTTTCTGTGGAAAGATGAAACATTCGCAGTTTTGTGTGTTCTTGGTCATGAATAATAACTCCAATACATTACATGTTTTTGAAATAGCAATACATATACCATTGCCATGTTTATCTGTGATGATGGCATAACAACAGTGCCATACAGTCTGGTGTGTGACTTCAAACAGGACTGTACAGATAACAGTGATGAGTCATTTTGCATGCATGCTTCCTGCATGGTTTTTTGTGCTCCAGTGATCAGTGTGTATGGTGCAGCCAGCAGTGTAACACACATCCAGATTGCCTGGATGATTCTGATGAAGTGGGTTGTATCGAAAGTATACAGGTCGTTTCTCTCACAAAGAAGCAAACAGAAAACAGCAACTTTTCATTAACATGGATGGCACAGGTTATTTCATTCAGCAAGTGATGAAGAATGAGTCATGTCCTGATAGTCATTACTGGTGTACAGAGGACTGGTTGTACTGTCTCCCTGTCTACACACGATGCAACACATTTTCTGACTGCACATATGGTGAGGATGAAAAAGGCTGTGAGACAGTAACGTGTCCTGGGTTGTACAGGTGTCGAGCTTCTGATGTGTGGTGCATGGAAATCATCTGTGTGATGGCTGGGGCAGTGTCCACAGAGAGATGATGAATGGTTGTGTGATATGACCTGTCCTAAAGGTTGTTTTTGTCAAGGTTACTCTTTCTTGTGTCACAACCTTTCTCGCTGATCTCTTCCCTCAGCTTCGCTATGTGGATGCCACGGCTCAGAGATGAGTGTGGCTGACTTTAGTACCAATGCATATCTTATTCGACTAAGTGTTTCATATTGTTTCTTAGTTGTTCTGCCGGACATGAAGCTTTCAAACTTGCAGTATATTGATTTGGCCAATAATCAATTGCAAACTGTCAATATGAATGTGTTCACTGAACTAGTTAATCTAAGGATTTTAATTTTAGCCAACAACCCTCTTTTGTTTCTAACAGGAACATTGTTTAATGTGTACTATTCACTAAGAACAATAGATTTATCAAGAACGCGCATACAATTATTCAATGATGAAAGTAAATGTATTTACCACAAGTAAAATATCTCAATTTATCTACTCAACAATTGCAAACATTGGACATGTGGGCTTTAAGAATATACCTGCAGTAACTGAGTTAGACATACGGGAAAATCCAGTCAGTCATTTTAAACTTGATTTATTTTCAAAGGTAACACACCTCAAAACTGTCTTTTCACCAAACTTTAGACTTTGTTGTGCTCAGTTACTTCCTAAACTGTCAGTAAAAGTTACATGTTTAGCGCCACACCCTACGTTTCTTCATGTACACAACTGTTACCAACTGACCTGTACAGACTTTTTTCTTGTTGTTTGGCATCTGTGCCACTTTAGGAAATGTGATTTGCTTCTGGCGCTGTTTGTGAAAAAGAGAATATTTAGAGATGATTTCATCACGTTATACGCCAATTTCCAGATGGCAGTCTTGTATGGGTATCAACATCAGTACGGCAACAGTTGTTAACGAAATATTTCACGGAAATTATATGTATTTTGAAAAGTCTTGGATAAAAAGTTTGACTTGCAAGGTGGCAACTTTGTTGTCATTTCTGTCCAACGAGGTGTCAGTTTTGATTATTTGTTCATGATACTGGATCACGTCTTCATCCTTTGTTTCCCTCTAACCAAGTGGAGACTCAATCCAAATTCAAGAACTGCTTGTGTAGTAACATGGTTTACTGGGATGTTGTTGTCAGTGATACCTTTTCTCCCTGGACTTGTCACACTGGGGCCTTGATGCCAGTCTGGTCTGTGTCGTCTGGCTTTATTTGACTGTTATTATTGCAACCAAAATTTTAGATGGTTCAAAGTTACTGCTGTCTTCAACTTTGTCCTGTGTTCAGTGTTTGTGGTAGGTGAAATCATTGTCATCCAAAAAAATAGCAAATTTCAAGTTGTTGTTGATCCCAAATTACGAGCAGTTTATTCTTCTACCCACTTGCTGTTAAAGATAACTTTGATAGAAGTTGTGTGTTGGTTTTCTTTTGGAATAAGCAGTATAATGAGTTTAAGAGGTATTGCTGTATCAGGCGAGATCCATGCAGCCCTGGTTGTGGTCATATTACCACTTAACTCTGCACTCAGCCCACTCCTGTACGTGTGGACTGTTATATCACAACAACAACAACAAACACAAGAAGACAAAGTATTGACAGTTTTGAAATTCGAGTCTCATCATCACTGAAAAAGACACATAAGAAAGGATTACATTATTTAGTAATGAACAATTTTATCTACTGCAGCTTCATTTCAGCACAGTTCTGACTTTTCATTAATTTAAAGATTGGTAAATGTCGTTTTTGACATCGACACAAGACAAATCTGAAGAGAGAAAAAAACCCATACATTTTGCAATCATGTTTTGTGACACTACACTACAAACCTAGGTAATGATGTGGGAATAATTGAAATGTTTCAAATGAAAGAACAAAAATCGTCTTGTAAGTTGGACACTTGTTCCTATCTGGCTGGGCGAGAAGAAGAGTCCCATAGTAAATAAGACAAGGAAATGACTCAGTCAGTTCTCTGGACCATTCTTTACACTCGCACACTTTGTAACACAGTGCTGTGAGATTTGTTGCTGTTTTTTGTTCTCTTTCATGTTAGAGTAGTTTTGGAGGGATGTAGAACTCGACAATGTTTATGTATTCAGAATGAATCACACTTTTTCACCACGTTTTGCCATGCTAGGAGTTCTTAAGCTTTCCTGGTACCTGGGCTACTTTGAAGGATGCAAGCAAGAACCATTTCTAGCAAATGGCCAAGGGACACAACTTGCTTGGTTTAGTCATGTCATTCGTCACGACACAATGGGCAAAAACATCGTTAATGGTAGTCTGGAGGAAGGCCACCACTGAGGTTGAGCTGGGGTGTAAATATCAAAACCTATAAAAACCACAGGGTGCTTGAAAATGTGTCTGCTACTGCGCTGTACAGTATATACAACGACTACATAAGTTATAGGATTAGATGATAATGAAAACAGTTGGCCAATTGTGTAACGTTTTAAGAAGAACGTGCTTTACTAACTGTTTTGCATTTCTTTTGTTCCTGTGGTGTATAACAATAATGGGGAAATCGGCCTTTCTCGTTAAATAGTAAACTAAACTCATATAAGATGATGGCAATTGTTTAGGACTGGACTGTAAGGAGTCATCAGACAGCAGATTTCAGGCAGCAAAATGGTTTACATAGTTTGGTCAGATTCATAGGCAGCTATGTTGACTGCTAAGGTTTTAAATGGCCAGTGGGGTGAGTCTTATGAAACCATAGTGTGAAACACTTCATATGTTTCTGTTGGTAAAAGCTTTTCATTGCCTACATGGGCTTTGTTCAGCTAATTAGCTAATTAGCGAGAGAGCTTTAGAGAAAATGTCATCATGACAATTGCTGTGAATGATATGATCCTTTGGACAGGTTTTATTGGAAACCCCAGTCAAAGTAATTATATGATATAGTGATGTATATGGAAAATGGTAATCAAAGACTTCTTTCTTGTTTGTGAGCATATCCTTAACGTTTTCAATATTATTTGTATTAGACATAACTGACCTCTTAACTCTTGGTCAACATTCCAAGGCACAGAGCTGGCCTTGAAGATGACCAGTGTCACCTGAACACCAAGAGATCTTCTGTTGTTTACTGCACTGCCGAGTAGAAGAATGTGTCTACAGTGTTGATCTCCTGAATGTTGTTGACAATTGGAGGTGATGAAACGCTACAAGCCAAAAATGGTAATGGCTGAAACGTCTCTTCTGCCTTGCTGATGCTAACTGTAAAACCAAGGCATTTGCAGGCCACACCAGGTTGGTCAATGATAAGCACGACGTCCACCGGCAAGTGTGCAGCCAGTTCACAGTCGTCTGCAAAGAGAAATTCCTACGTGACGACTTTGAGTATTTTGGTTTGCAATGGAATCTCCGCGGGCTGAAATTTGTTTTCCATCTGAGTGGAACTTGTACACATCCCACTGAACGTCTTTGAATGCTTCAGTCAGCATTGCTGCAAAGAGGTTGGAGAATGATGTGGGCGCGAGAATGCATCTCTGTTTCGCTCTGTTCTGCCCTGGGAAAGGTTCAGATATGATTGTATTGTTTGGACATAACACCAGTTTAATATTAGAAAAGATTAGAGACTCAATCAAGTTCCACGCAAACTGTTATATTTACACACGCAAATAAAACGGGACTACACCACATATTAGTTTAAGTAAAAGTTATTGAAAAACCGATTTTGACGCATGGCATTAATGAATGTGACGTAAAATGAATTTGAAAACGACTGACTTTCTCATGAAAAGTACTAGCAGATATGTAGAATGTTGAAATGTCTGTATCTGTTCTTCTTACTGAAATAAATGTTAATCCATTTCAAACGGTCTTGTGAAATTGGCCATTCCGAATTTGCTGTCCGCATGAGTCTAAAATCTTGTCTGATATTTAATTGATGTTACATTCAAACAATACAATCATCTCGGTAGTATTCAAAGAGGTAACCTTGGAGCACACACTACTCAAGCTGCTTCAAAACAGCTGCATCACTGCACATTCCTAAAGCGTATGTAACAAGGTATCCTGTAATCATCGTCCTGTGCCTTGCTGCATGGTGTTGGCCATCATAGCCCTCCGTACGAATCTATCTGTTGTCGTTGCAAGCATATCTCCTACCCTTTCTTTTCTCATCCACTGAAAAAAGTCCAATATTTTCTCCCTGGGTCTACCTTGTGTTTTTTCTCCAGCTTTCCTGTTGTGATTAGGTGCTCAAATTTCTCTTGCCTGATAAAATGTCCTATAAATGTTGCTTGTCTTTTTCTAATCTTCTTTATAACTGTTCTTTTTGTGTTTACTTTTTTCAAGACCGTCTTGCTTGTTTTCTTTGCTGTCCATTGAACTCTTAATATTCTTCTTAGAAACTACGTTTCAGCTGCCTCAATTTAAGTATGACTTTGCGTATTGATTGCCCACGCTTCCCATCCATACAACAAAATCGCTTATATATAACGCTAAAGAACTGTCTTCCTGATGTTAATTGACAGGTATTTGTTGATCAGAACGCTTTTCATTTTTATAATGCTGTTTTAGCTTCGCCAATTCTGTTGGATATTTCTAAGGTACATCTTTCATCTGGTGAGATGACTGTTTCCAGAGATTTAAACTTATCAAGATGACTCAATGTTTTGCCGTTTGCTGTGATTACCCTGACATTAGTCTTCTTGCTATTCGCTGTAGCCCCTTATTTCTGCTTTCTATTTGTATCATATTTACAAGATTTTGTTGGTATTTTTCGTTTTCTGCGATTATAACGGCGTCCTCGGCATAACGACGATTGTTTATCATTTTTCTTTCAACCTTGAGGCATTCTTCTGGGTTTCTCATAATGGTTTCGCTGTAAAGTGAAAGCAAATCAGGTGACAGAACACTTCCCAGCCTAAGCCCTACTTTGGAGTTCCTGCTCTCATTGCAATTTGTTCCCAATACATACACAAAGTATTTTATGAGATTCTCTACAAAGAACATACATTACTTTTCTAACACACGAGTTACCAGAACAACATTTGATATCAGTATACGCTGCATCGTATTTCCTCAATCTTCTGGATTTCATTCAATGTTTTGCCTCATTACTAATTTCTTGTTAAGGATCATTCATCTTCCATTTGTCTCAGCACTTGGGTCTGCTCCCATTATCAGTTAGTGGTCTACAATATAACTGAACTGATCTGTTTACCGCGCAAATGCTGGTAAGTATTTTCAATCCATTTATAGATGTAATGTGTTTCAATATTTCGCAAACTTTACAGTAATAACTAACTAACTCTGCAGCGCTTGCATGACACCACAGTGTGTAATGAAATCCGTTTTTATTCTACGTTTTACTTCTGAACAATTTGGATGACATAAAAGTGCCATCTGTCTTCATATTTTTATTACAAAATACACCTTTGCGACTGTCCAGTTTCATTAAACAATATTGTTCCACCCAGTTTTATATTTTCAATATAAAACAACCGCTCAACGACAAACTTTTCTGATTTTTTAGCTAGCACCCTCTCTCTCTCTCCAAATTCTCTATATGCTTGTAAGACATTTTTCCAGAAAAATGTTTGCTTTAGAAAGTCGGTGTTTGGGATGCAGGAACCCATGCTTTTTAATGAAGCAATTTCATTGAATAACAATGTGACTGCCATTTGTCATTCACTTTCATCCTATGATTACTGACACTACTCTTAGCTCTGAAGCAGGATGGTCTCTCCCACTGCATCAGAAACGTACTATGATCATGGACAGCAGCACAAGCATTTTGTCACCTGCCTTAAATGATCATTTTCTTTTTTGCCATCCTATGATGCTTTTTAGCAATATTGTGCCTTTTGTTTCCTCTCCTCCAATCATAATGCAATGAATATAGTGATATTGTAATAATGATCATGATAATTTCAATAATAACGACAATCATAATAAAAGTAACAATAGCAATAACAACAACAACAATAATAATAGTAATAATAATGATGATGATGATGATGATGATCACTATGATCATCATCATCACTATGATGACGATAATGATAGTAATGACATTTATACAGTGCCAAATATTGGTATATAAGTCAAATCTAGGCGCGCACTTTCATCATTCACTCAAACATTTATTCACGATGACCAAAATTCGGTACAAAACGCACACACAGACCCGGAGGGAGAAGACAGGAAGGGAGTAGGACGAAATGGTGAGCACGTAGAGAAGGAAATCACTGCTGGACGAAAAGATGTCTTCAAGTTAGACTTGAAGGACGATTGTCGAATAGACAGGGGAAGCTCGTCCCAGCTGTATGACCCAGACTGAGATAAGGTGCAGTGCCCGACTGTGGAACATCTGTATCAAGGAATTTGTAAACAAATAGCATCAGAAGCAGAACGAAGAGATCAGGCAGGGGTGTACATGTAGAGGTAGTCACAAAGATCAATAGGAGCAGTATCAATGATAGCATAATGTAGAGGTAGTCACAAAGATCAATAGGAGCAGTATCAATGATAGCATAATGTAGAGGTAGTCACAAAGATCAATAGGAGCAGTACCAATGATAGCATAATGTAGAGGTAGTCACAAAGATCAATAGGAGCAGTATCAATGATAGCATAATGTAGATGTAGTCACAAAGATCAATAGGAGCAGTATCAATGATAGCATAATGTAGATGTAGTCACAAAGATCAATAGGAGCAGTATCAATGATAGCATAATGTAGATGTAGTCACAAAGATCAATAGGAGCAGTATCAATGATAGCATAATGTAGATGTAGTCACAAAGATCAATAGGAGCATTATCAATGATAGCATTATGTAGAGGTAGTCACAAAGATCAATAGGAGCAGTACCAATTATAGCATAATGTAGAGGTAGACACAAAGATCAATAGGAGCAGTATCAATGATAGCATAATGTAGATGTAGTCACAAAGATCAATAGGAGCAGTACCAATTATAGCATAATGTAGAGGTAGTCACAAAGATCAATAGGAGCAGTATCAATGATAGCATAATGTAGATGTAGTCACAAAGATCAATAGGAGCAGTATCAATGATAGCATAATGTAGAGGTAGTCACAAAGATCAATAGGAGCAGTACCAATTATAGCATAATGTAGATGTAGACACAAAGATCAATAGGAGCAGTATCAATGATAGCATAATGTAGAGGTAGTCACAAAGATCAATAGGAGCAGTATCAATGACAGCATAATGTAGAGATAGTCACAAAGATCAATAGGAGCAGTATCAATCATAGCATGATGTAGAGGTAGTCACAAAGATCAATAGGAGCAGTATCAATGATAGCATAATGTAGAGGTAGTCACAAAGATCAATAGGAGCAGTATCAATGATAGCATAATGTAGATGTAGTCACAAAGATCAATAGGAGCAGTATCAATGATAGCATAATGTAGAGGTAGTCACAAAGATCAATAGGAGCAGTATTAATGATAGCATAATGTAGAGGTAGTCACAAAGATCAATAGGAGCAGTATCAATGATAGCATAATGTAGAGGTAGTCACAAAGATCAATAGGAGCAGTACCAATGATAGCATAATGTAGAGGTAGTCACAAAGATCAATAGGAGCAGTATCAATGATAGCATAATGTAGAGGTAGTCACAAAGATCAATAGGAGTAGTACCAATGATAGCATAATGTAGAGGTAGTCACAAAGATCAATAGGAGCAGTATCAATGATAGCATAATGTAGAGGTAGTCACAAAGATCAATAGGAGCAGTATCAATGATAGCATAATGTAGAGGTAGTCACAAAGATCAATAGGAGCAGTATCAATGATAGCATAATGTAGAGGTAGTCACACAGATCAATAGGAGCAGTACCAATGATAACATAATGTAGAGGTAGTCATAAAGATCAATAGGAGCAGTATCAATTACAGCATAATGTAAAGGTAGTCACAAAGATCAATAGGAGCAGTATCAATGATAGCATAATGTAGAGGTAGTCACAAAGATCAATAGGAGCAGTATCAATATAACATAATGTAGAGGTAGTCACAAAGATCAATAGGAGCAGTATCAATGATAGCATAATGTAGAGGCAGTCACAAAGATCAATAGGAGCAGTATCAATGATAGCATAATGTAGAGGTAGTCACAAAGATCAATAGGAGCAGTATCAATGATAGCATAATGTAGAGGTAGTCACAAAGATCAATAGGAGCAGTATCAATGATAGCATAATGTAGTGGTAGTCACAAAGATAAATAGGAGCAGTATCAATGATAGCATAATGTAGAGCTAGTCACAAAGATAAATAGGAGCAGTATCAATGATAGCATAATGTACCCATTTTGTATGACATTTCTGGAGCAACAGGTAACCAGTGAAGAAAGGAGTTCTAGGGAGTGATATGATCTTGCCTCTTTTTACTAAGGGCAATATGACTGAATGAGCCAATTAAATATAAAACAAGCCAATTCAAGTGATGTGTTACACACACACACACACACACACACACACACACACACACACACACACACACACACACACACACACACACACACACACACACACACACACACACACACACACACACACACACTGTCTAATATCACTTCTGTGAATAGACGTTAAAAGAAATAACAAATGAAAAGACACACGGTAATGTTGTTTTATAATTGGCTCTCTGTTTACTCCACATTCATGATTTTATTCAAATGATCCTTGGTTGGTTGGTTGGTTGGTTGGCTGGCTGGCTGGTTGGTTGGTTGGTTGGTTGTTGGATGGATGATTGGTTGTTGGTTGATTGGTTGGTCGGTTGGTTGGCTGGTAGGCTGGTAGGTTGGTTGGTTAGTTGGTTGGTTAGTTGATTGGTTGGTCGGTTGGTTGGCTGGAAGGCTGGTAGGCTGGTAGGTTGGTTGGTTAGTTGGTTGGTTGGTTGGTTGATTGAGGGCAAGTTCATGGAACCAATAGATAAATCGTCATTAAGTCTGACCTTTGTGATGACATCACAATCATCTGGTTATCTAACACCAAATGAAGGCACATACTCACAAAAAACACTTCAAAAAGAAAATAAGTGTCCCCACAGGAGACGTCGTTATCGTTGGCATTGAACCCCACCCATGCATGTCTGCTGTTGTGCATGTTCCTGACAATGATTATTATAAATCCCATTCTGTCAAGGATCCAACCCACGTGTACAAAACTGCAAGATTCATTATTGTGGAAATAACAGATGAATGCCATTTTCCTAGAACACGTATTTGCACAAAAACAAAACTTCTGCAGGTTTGGTTTTCATTTCACCCTGAAAGTCAGACACCTACAAAGCTGCCCAATGGTTTGTTCAACTGTTCTGTAGATTATTATCCCAGCTTTCAGGACCACCTGGACTGTAACCTCAGGTCAGAGTGTGAAGATGGACAGGATGAATCAGAACGCTGCCCTTTCAGCAGTCCTGAGTGTCAGGGTGGTGTGCCATTATGTAACCGTTGTTATAAAATAATCAGCAGCCAAGTCCTGAACAGGTTTGACAGTGCTGAGCTACCATCTGATAAACGAGCTGTAAAATACTGTCATTCTGTGGGGGGAACATTGGGGATAAATAAATGTGAGAAGGACTGGTATTCAGTGGTTGAACGTTTCATTAACCGATCTTGTGTTTTTTGGGAAACTGTTTTCTTTGGTTTGTACACTGGTGATATGCATCTGCCAATATGTATAGATACAATATCATAAGTCATGACAGGACTGTTTTTTATCATTCTATCACTGTGGACAAGACTGATAACGTAGAAACAAGAGAAAAAGCGTGCATTGTTTCTCCCCCTGACTCCTATTCCATCTTAGTGGCATGTTCAAGTAACGATTAGAAAATATTGGAACAATATGTGAATTCAGTCAAAACACAGTACATGGCAACCCTCAGCATTCACAAACTGTATCATTGGCTAGCACATCATTTATACATCACACATGGCAACGGTTTCTTACTGCATGTCCTGACGGTCATATGACTCTCATTTTCTCTTGTGTGGTTCACACAAATTCAATTCATGTGGCGGACGAATCATTGTGCTTATGACGTTCGTTTGCTACGCAAGAGATACGTATTTAACACAACAAAACAGTACATCTCTTCTGTCCCTGTGTTTACATGTGGAGATGAAGTCACTACAGTGTCATACACCTTGGTATGTGACTTCATTCATGATTGTCCAGAAAAGAGTGACGAGTCCTTCTGTAAACATCCTCCTTGTGTTGTCAGCATGTTTACTTGCAGTAATGGTCAGTGTGTGTCTTATGGTGAGGTATGTGACCGGGTGTTCCACTGTCTGGATAAATCGGATGAAATGAGCTGTGACCAGTTCATACCTGAAAACATTGAACACACGCTTTTCCCGTCGCCTGCTCTCGTCAGTTTTGATGATATTCGAGCTTTCATTTCAATCCGATGAAGTCCAATGAGTCCTGTCCTGACACCCATTATCGTTTGTCCTGGTATGTACAACGACTGTCTGCCTGTCTACACACGATGCAATGGAATGTACGACTGTATCGATCACGAGGACGAAGAAGGATGTGAAGACGTGATGTGTCAGGATTCTTCAAATGCAGAGCTTCCCAACATGTTTACATGGTGACCACCTGTGTGATGGCTGGCCTCACTGCCCACTGCATGATGATGAATTGTCATGTAATGTGACCTGTCCTGAGGAATGTCTGTGTCAAGGCCTTACTTTTCTTTGTTTTCAGACTTTCTTTGCCTCACTCTTCCCTGAACTTCGCTGTTTAGATGCCACAGGTTCTGGTATGAATCTGTCTGATGTGACTGATAATGCCTATCTGATTCATTTGATTTTTGCTGATTGTTCTTTGACCAAGTTGCCCAACATGAAATTACTCAATCTGAAAGTCCTTGACCTCACTGGCAACACGCTACAGCAAGTCAGCATAACAACATTCGTTGATTTACAAAATCTACACACGCTGTCACTGTCGAACAATCCTTTGACTTCACTCTACGCTGATCCTTCATCTGTCACTGTGCAAACCGCACTAACTATGATAGACCTTTCACATACTACACTGACAGTGTTTGACACGAAAGTCTTGTCACAGTTCTTGCGATTGCAGATATTGAATTTAACTTGTACTGACATTCATACTATTAGCCGTGGTTTCCAGTCCACACCACATTTAGCTTTTTTGTATATGGATGGGAGTCCAGTGAAAACGTTTCCGTCTGACATATTCAAAGATCTTTCCCATCTACATTTCATCTCATCAGACAATTATAAACTATGCTGTACAGCAATACTCCCTTATGATTTTGATGTCACTTCATGTGATGCCCCAAAGGACGAAATTTCATCATGCGAAGATTTACTTCAATCTGGAATGTATCGAGGATTTCTATGGCTGGTCAGCTGTCTGTCAGTGACTGGTAACGTTTTCTCATTTGTTGTACGTTTGTGTACGCGGAAGACGACTTCTTCAAGTGGTTTTAGTGTGTTTGTCACCAATCTGACAATGGCTGATTTCCTGATGGGTGTCTACATTGCTATCATTGGAGTGGCTGATGAACTTTCCGTGGAATATATCTCCATTACGATGATCTTGGACAAACAGTGTGGCCTGTAAGGTGACGGGTTTCTGTCTCTCTTGTCTAGTGAAGTATCAGCTCTAATAATTGGTTTATCACGTTAGATCGCTTCATTGTCCTTGGCTTTCCATTCAGTTCTTTGCGATTTAAAAGAACATCAGCAGCAGTGGCTTGTCTCTGACATGGTTGGTTGGTTGGTTTCTTGCCATGCTGCCTTTACTTCCAGTGACATCACATGGGAGTTTTACAGTCAGACAGGTATCTGCATTCCACTGCCTGTTACAAGGCAAAACTTCAAAGGAAGAATGTATTCCTTTGGTATTCTAATCATTTTTAATTTCGTTCTGTTTTTGTTGATCTCTTCAGGTCAAGCTTTTATCTACTGGACAGTACAGAAAAATGCCTTGAAAACTGACACAACTAGGGTGTCACGTGACATGACTATAGCGCGGCGGTTAATCAGCGTGGCTGTGACAGACTTCATGTGCTGGTTTCCCATTGGTCTGTGTGGAATGTTGTCCACAGCTGGTGTTCCCATCCCTGGAGAAGTGAATGTGGCCTTGGCCATCTTTGTACTCCCCTTGAACTCAGCTCTTAATCCTTTCATGTATACCTTCAATACTTTGGCGGAAAAACGGAGAAAATCAAACGAAGCAAAACTGTTAAATGGCTGGAGTCCCATGTGACCTGCTTGACAGTTAACACACTGTGTGATGGACTATTTACACATGACAGTCATCATTCTGGATATGCTACAGTCTGTCTTGTCCTGACAGTTAACACACTGTATGATGGACTATTTACACATGACAGTCATCATTCTGGACATGTTACAGTCTGTTTGTCACATGACAGTTAACAGATTTGTGATGACTATTTACATTGACGTCATCATCTGGACATGCTCAGTCTGTCTTGTCCTGACAGTTAACAGATTGTGTGATGGATATTTACACATGACAGTCATCACTCGGACATGCTGAAGTCTGTCTTGTCTTGACAGTTACACACTGTGTGATGGACTATTTACACATGACAGTCACATTCTGGACATGCTACAGTCTGTCTTGTCCTGACAGTTAACAGATTGTGTGATGGACTATTTACACATGACAGTCTGTCTGTTGACATTACACACTGTGTGATGGACTATTTACACATGACAGTCATCACTCTGACATGCTACAGTCTGTCTTGTCTGACATTATCACACTGTGTGATGGATATTTACACATGACAGTCATAACTCTGGACATGCTACAGTCTGTCTTGTCCTGACAGTTATACAGATGTGTGATGGACTATTTACACATGACCAGATCTACAGTTGTTTGTCTTGACAATTATCACACTGTGTGATGGACTATTTACACATGACAGTCATAACTCTGGACATGCTGCAGTCTGTCTTGTTCACATGACAGTTAACACACTTGTGATGGACTATTTACACATGACAGTCTGTCTTGTCTTGACAATTATCACACTGTGTGATTAATACAGTATACAATGGGCTCACTACGTAGACTTGGACAGTGTGAATCAAATGTGAGCTTGGGTATAGGTAATTGGAATGGTGTCTGGTTTTAGAGAGTTTTTCTTGACACATTTTTTTTCAGTTTCCATAAAAACTGACATAAACAGAGAGAGAGAAGAGAGAGAGGAAGAAGAGAGAAGAAGAGACAGAGAAGAGAAGAGACAGACAGAACAGAGACAGAGAAAGAAGACAGAAAGACAGAGAGACAAAACGAGACAAGAGAGACAGAAGGTAAGAGAAAGAAACACACACACGCACACACACACACACGACACACGCAGCGCAGCCGCACGCACAGCACACACACACACACACAACACAACACACACCCACTGAACATCTCTTAATTTAAACACTTCATTTCACCAAGATATGGAAGGTAATAAAATGCATGAAAAAATACAATGTACATATATATATGCAAGTAACAATAAACAAGTAGCTTTGTTTTGACAGCCCATGCGCAGAGCCATATCAGTGCTACAACTATTTCAAAATGTACACAACACTCAATGGCCCTGAGAAATATCAGTAAAAACTGGAAAAAAAATCATATACATATAACAATACATTCGTTCACATAGTATAACCATTGTGTCCAATTCCTCATCAGTGGTTTAAAAAAATTGATTAAATACAAACAAAACAAAACTGAAAGCACTAATATATCTATCCATCCATCCATCTATCTATCTATATTTTATCTATCTGTCTGTCTGTCTGTCGGTCGGTCTCTGTCTTCTCTCTGTCTGTCTATCTATCTGGATGGATGGACGGATGGACGGAGGAGGAGGGGGGATAGAATACGATAGATAGATAGATAGATAGATAGATAGATAGATAGATAGATTAGATAGATAGATAGATAGATGATGGATATAAATGGCTTATATTACCTAAATTTCCTTTACATTTTCTAAGAGCCAAAACAGCATTAACTTTAATACATGCACCTAATCATTAATCCTAAGAGAAAATATGTAAGACTTTATAGAAAACATACAGGTGAATGGACCAACAAGACAGAATTTGACAGGAAACAGTATATGTTTTCCAAAAGCTGGGGATACTATATTGAAAAAACACTCTTCATCCCCACAGGAGACTACCAAAAAATAATGAATAAATATATAAAATAAATGCAAAGGAAACCGCACTCATACAAGCAGAAAACACACAAATAAACTAAGATAAAAGGAAATAAGCATTAATTATTTTAATCAAACAAAATAAAACAAACAATGAACAATCAACAACGGGGAAAACAAACTAATAAACAACACCTACCTGACATTTTAACTCATTGTTTATAAACACACACAAAAAAATCAAGCAATGTCCAATAAACACTTGTCGCATTGCCGCCTCAGTAATGTCATGAAAAAGACACACTCATACACACACACACACACTCCAGTGTCACACACACACACACACACACACACACACACACACACACACACACACACACACACACACACACACACAAAACACACACACAACACACACACACACACACACACACCACACATCAGACTTCACAGTATAACTGGCTGACATTTGAACTCAAAGCGGATGGGTCGGGCCACCTGGCTAATGTCTTCAAAATCAGTGCCACACACATCAGGGACAAATACACATTTATTCCCCAGATGTGAGAGATGTGAGCGTACCGCTGTCTTCAATCTGGACAGTTGCTTGGCTTGAACTATTTCGTTGGACTCGGAAAAAATTATTGATCTCTCCAGAAACTTCAGTTCTTTCCATTTCCTCATGGAGGCCAAGGTGACGATTGCAGTACCGCCAATACGTCCATAAAACGACAAACACGCCAGTTTGGGACATCGCTTGACTGTATCAACCAGGACACTGTCCAAGTCTGACTTGCTGTCATCAAGCCAAACAAAGTCAGTGAGAGTTCTGGAGTAGGCTGGTAGTAGTTTCAGGAACTCTTTCCTTCCACACTTCTCAGTGCTGAAAGGAAAGCCTGTTATTTTGACAGATTTAACTGGAACGGTGGATGGAAATGCTTCAAAAAAGACATCTGTCACATAAAATTGTACATCAAGATTCACTCGTAGGTCTGGCCAGGAGCTGAGCAACTGGGGCCACTTTGTGACACCTTCCAGGGAAGGTAAAAAAGAACCACTAAAGCCCAACTGTTTCAAGTAATGGTCATGCAATTCGACAGTGTCTCTAAAAGCAGATCTGATAAAAAGAAAGACGATAGCCAAAGTGTTTGCAAATTGTTGAATCTTCTAACACATTCCCCTACCTGTAGAATATGTTCCACATGAACCGTCCATGGACTGGTTGTGATCTCTCCCAGCACTAGAGTTTGCAAACTGTCAGTAAAGGGTGAGACCTTCAGTGCTTCTAAGATAACTGAACTCTTATCATTGTATATCCATGAACACCTTTTAATCACCAGTTCCTGCAATCCCTTTATTTTCACTGAGGTCAAACAGTTCTTGATTAACTGACTCGCATTGTTAAACATGGTCTTCCTTGTAAATGCATTGGGTTCTTTATCTGTGCAATAAATATCCATTTTCTTCAATGGCCAGCTGGTTACAGACTCACTCAAAATATGTAAAGATTGCTTACTGAACTCCAAAGGCCGAAGAGTGTATATAAGAAATTTCATCTTCTGAATCTGATGACTGTGACACTTTAACACGGACAATTCTGTGGAGTTCAATTCTACGTAGTGAGTTCTACAATTATACCCCACGTTTCCTAGGAACAGGGCGCAGAACGCCACAAGATCGACTCAGTCTTACAAAGGCTGTAGAGTTTTTGACAGGTCACAGCTAGCACCAGTCTGTCGCGTTGCTCAAGATTGGACGTGATCATGGTCCACACTAGTTCTGGCAACTGTGAGAAGTCACTTTGTCGATACCTACGTCTTGGTGGTCGTCTGATGTAGTTTTGTTGATGCCTATGTCCTGGTGGTTGTCTGACGTCATTTTGCTGGTCCTGACCTCTTGGTGATTGTGTGACATCATTTTGTTGGCTGTCACTTCTTTCACAATTGTAACTGACGTTTTCACTTCTCGTACAACGTTTCTTTCGGTGAGTTAACATCTTTGCCACTGAGTCATCATGGCACTTATTTCCAGGAAGTTCAGGACGTTCCATCTCTGCCCTCCAGGTGTCTAGTTTACCTGTGTGATGACATGGCAAAAACAAACAGTTATGCAATTTAACCAAGTCACGAGCCCACGAAATTCTGGTACCGGAAAAGAATCCTAATGATTGGCGTCTTTCAGTTGCTAGGGACCATGGCATTGTGCCACTGGATGGATGTCTCAAAGGAGCATACCTAGGCATAGTGATAAGGAGAACTTTCTTTTGCCTACACAACATGTTTCACATTCATTGTGATAACAAAAACTCTCACATACAAGTTCCCAAATCTGTTGGCCTGTCACGACCTTTCTGTCTCCTCTTCTGTTTAGACAGAAAGTCTGTGACTGGATGAAGAAGTCTGGATCTTGCAGGTGAGTCTCTTTATGTTTTAATGGCAAAGTCTTGGGATCGTTTCTTACCAGCTAGTATGCTAACATGGAAGTGGCTTGGTAGCGAGTGACGGTGACGACGGTGAGGAAAAAAGTGTGCAATGAAACTAACACGAGACGGAGACTTTTAGTCAATGTACAGCACTAATTTCACAACAGAAGGTGGAGCAGTTATTAAGCACGAAGTTGACTTGCACGGTTGCCATCTTATTTCAATGGCAAAATCCTCTCAATGCTACCTATCCTTACCGAGCGAGTACCTAGCCACACCTGCCACTAGGTGGAAAAAAGAAACGTTCTTACCTAGCCTACCTCGTGAAAACCTCAACTACCTTTGTGTAAAAAACGAGGTCCGTTTCTTACACGCTTACATGCTTGCATGCAAGTGGCGAGATAGCGAGCTGAGAAGGCAAGAAAAACGTGTGCTATGAAATGGACACGAGGCAGAAGTATTTTTTAACCACGTACAGCTTCAACTTTATAACTGTGCACAGAATTGACGTCAAACACAAAGGCAACTTGCATGACCGCCATGTTTACCTCACTGGCATGATCATCTTGATATCTATAGCCTTACCTAGCAAATACCTAGCCATGTTTGTTGCTAAGTGGAACATAGAAAAGCTTCTACCTAGTGTACCTCGCGAAAAAACTTCGCCTGCATGACGTGTAAGAAATGGGTCGGGCCTTAGGTAGCACATTTCATGTCTTGACGTCATCATGATACAGATAAACGAAAGATTAATATTAGAACAACATAATAATTATCGAAATGATAGATCTGCTGTTTGATCAACTGTCTAGTTTAGGAATACTCTAGACGTTTCTTTCTCCAAGAACTGAGAAAGTTAGAATGAACTTAAGTGACGTCATAAATATTAAACTATAACTATTATTTTTCCCTGCCATTGTGACCTAAACTCCCATGTATGTAAAAAATAGATTCAAAGTGCAAGCAGACAGGGTTAAATTCAGGCCTTTTAATTGGAGGTGTAACGACCCAGCCACCTGGCTACCATGCCCATCACATTAACCTGCACAGAACATCGACTATAAAAGTCCACAAAGTTCTGAGGTATCCCCAAGTGGTTAGCTGGTCAACAAGCACTTGTCTGATTTCTTTCGTTTGTTCTCCTTAAAACACATTTTTATGCAGTAGAGTAGGAAATCCCTGGTTCCTGTCATTTTAAGTATAATGCCACAGTGTGACGGTTAGCAACGATCTGACTTGAAGCAAACAAGCAAACGTACTCACCTCGTGACATTTGAGTGGGGTTTTGCAGTCCAGTATGAAGTCAGGATAGGATCAGGTGAGAGAATGCGAGAGTTCGTCAGATTGAACGTGCAAATTGCTCAGGCAGGATCAGGCAAGGGGGGAGGGTGGGGGGGGGGGGGGAAGAGACTCAGAAGATGTGATATCTATTTCACTCAATATTTTGTACATTTAAAAGATCTATTCCATACACTGATACAGATCAATGGCGAGGCGCCTGATCCTATCCTGACTTTATACTGGTCTGCAAAACCCCACTCAAACATTACAAGGTGTGTTCGTTTGATTGTGGAGTCTTGCCTCCCAGAATTCCATCAGAAACCAGGATCATGCGTGATTTGAGACTTGCATCTACTTCTTTTTTTGTCCTTGAAAGACAGCTTTAACAAAGTGACCCTTTGTGAGTACAGGCCTGTGGCAATACGCAGCTGAAGTCTTTCACGTTCCAGACAGTCGTTTTCAGACATGTCTTTAACGGGACATTGCCTCAAGCTTTGATGTAGCAGTTGAGCTGATAGAATGAGATATGAAACTTCATGTCTGTGCTAGCTTTGGATAAACAGTAAGCAGATTTTCATCCACAATTTTAACGTGTCTCGGGAGATGCTACTATGAGAGTCCCGCCAGGTGACAAGGAGTCCAATTTCAGACCTTCATAATACTTCTGAATGCTTGAGGTATGCCTGTAGTAGTTACAGGGTACATGAGCGTGGCAGGTGGATAGGCTGTTAAGGGTAGTCCCTGCTGATTCCATGCAGGCATTTGAAGTTTTGATCAAATTTCCAATCCTTAACTTAACCTCTCTTTAACTCTAAGGCAAGTTGTGATTATCTATCAGCCAGGCAGTCTGACCCTATTGTCCTGATATGAACAAACATAGCAGCACTACTTTCAGTGATGTCTGGGGGAAGGATAGGTATCTAGCAGGAGACCACTGCGTAAAAAAATTAAGAACCACAGATCTGTGCGTACCAAGTAACCCAGTGCCTGGTAAAGCAAAGTTCAGCTTGAAGCTATTTCATAATCTTTTGCAGACAAACGAGTGGGAGCCTGTAGACTTCCATCATTCAAAGAGAGCTGAGACAGCACTCCTGGTTACATTCAAGGAGTTACAATCTTTGCTTTCTTGGAAAACAACAGTGAGGAAATCAATAATGCTGATGGAGATGGAGGAGGGGTATGGTGAAAGGGGTTTTCCTCCCATTCATAACAGAAAATTTATCATCCTTGAAACAAATATTGTGACTCTTCTCTGGTCTCCATGTTGATATGATAAATGTTGTGGTATTTTTGGAAATCCCTGTGCCTGCAAACCCTCTTTGATAATTTATAGGTTATCACCTAATTTATCCCACATTGATGAAGTTCACCTGTTGTTGGTGTTGTCAACAGATTGGGTGTTTGAGGTAGAAGCATTGGGTATTCTGTCAGAAGGTGAAGGATCTTGGTGTGTCAAGGTTGGGTTGGCACACTGGAGCACTAAGAATACATTCGATCTTCTATACTTACAGCAACTTAGAATCTTTGGGATAAGGCTCAAAGTAAGAAAGCTAAAGCTGAAGAAATGTCCTAAACTGAGGCTAAATGCACCAGAGGTCCATGTTTCAGGTTCAGTTTTCAGGACACATATTTTGGCATATTAGTATTTAATCCAGATGTAAACAGGTCAGCTGACCACGAGTTTGTGCATAGTGTTCATAACAACATCAGAGTCTAGGCTCCATTGTAGTCTTAAAGAAGTGTCTGACACAAAGATGGTTGACTGTCAGCGCAACAGCCAAGTTTTACTGGTAATGTTTTATACTTCTATTTTGTGTTGCCCATTTCATTATTATCGCAGATGACAGTTTTGCTATTGTCAGACAATATTTTTATGTGAGCAGTTTAGTCTTCCTTTTGTAGGGACTTTGGGAGTGAAGACAGCCGCTTTGAATTCAAGACAATGAACGATTTGTCCCTGTTGGTCTGCTGACTATGTGCCCATGTATTATTTTTCACTCCCAATCCTCTTTTTCAACAATGATTGTGAATTCGTTCTAAGTCACGGGAGTTGAATATGTGGAACCATTTTGAATCCATCATACAGTATTTTCTATCAGCGAGTCTGTGAGCTGAATGCACCGTCAAGGTTTCTGCTGTATTCAGAGATGGCTTTATTTTGCAACTCAAGGTGACACTTAAAAACTGGAGTAATCCCTACATCAGGCTGTGCAGCTACCACCTTGCCAATAACTTCAAACTACAAGCTTCAATACGTTTCCTGGTCTTCCTTCAGTGATGGCAATAGTCATGGATCAGAATCTAATAATTCTGAAGAAACTTAAATGTGCTTTGGTTTAAACACTCATGTCACAGGTTGAAAGGCGAAACCCAATTATCAGCTTATAGATAACTTGCACTGCATGCATGTAGAAGTTCACATACGTCGACCTGTGGCAATGCGTCATTTAGATGTAGATGGTATAGAATATTCCATTGATGCAGATGTGCAAAGACCAGTTTCAAGATCTTTGTGAAAATTATTGGAGAAACATAAAGTCCCTGGGGGGCAGTTTTGAATGAATAAGAATTGTGCTTTGGATTATGAGTCAGACTTACTTCTTATTACGTCAATGTTGACAGACTAGTGAGCATCATTCAGGTCAGCATGTCAAAATAAGTTTCGTTTCATTAGGCTGACAGCTTGTTTAAAAACATAGGTGTCTGTTTTGAAATAGAATTTATCAACGAGAGACGCATCTCTTTCTCTGTAAGGCAAAGCCATGGGGCAAAGAGAATTGGGCATTAGTTTCTTTGATCTGATCCAAAATCCATAGATCAGTACTAATAACTTCCCAAACTTGATCAGCTATTTTCCCCTCAACAAATAGTTTGGTATTCTTTGATGGTGAAAGGGAGGTGGGTTAGTGGTTTTATGGATGGGTGGGTGGGGAGGGTTGTTTACAGAGGAAGTAGTCACTCCTCCTCCTGCATCTTCAGCATCTGATAAACTGGTGTTGAGACTGGTTTAGTCAGTTTGGTCTTTAGTGGCTGAAATGTCTGGCTGTCCGTGATGTGTGGCGTTGTTGTTTTATGTGTTCTAACCCCTTTATATTTACCTGTGACAATGCCTGGAAAGAATATTTCCATGCAACCAAATGATTGAAGAACGACGTTTTCTGTCAAGCAATATATGAGACTGTGGACAGCCAATGAGACTACGCAAAGTAGCCAATGTGACTACACAATTAGCCAAATGAGACTACACACAAGTAGCCAATGA
>JAPXFY010000033.1:38185264-38205264 GCA_030674185.1 Monoplex corrugatus
GCAAGCCCTACGCTGTACCTCCTCGTGGGACAGGTGGTAACTGAGCACCTCACGGACTCAGGCTGAATCTCGTAGCACTCGGAGGAGATCTGGCCCCCAGACATGAGGCACACAGGCCCACCGGCGTGTGGATATGCCCTGGTGCCCACGAATCAGACCCCCAAGCTATGGGTGAATAGCTTCACTGCCTTGTGGACATCTCGGGAGAAAGTAAGGCTAATGGAGAGACCCTACACAAACCGATGGAAGGCAACGGGAAACCACCATCGTAATTTTTCCCAGGTTATCATGGACAGAAACAGAAAAATAAGTCACGATAACAACGTGAATAGGTGCTCCTATGGAGCAGCTTCGTCCGGCAGGGACCCCGTCATGTGGCACAGGTGACACCAGACCGTCAGCAAGTTACTGCGAACCCTAAACAGAGATTTAAAAACATCAAAGTTCCAACATGGAATATAAGAACACTGTTGCAGAAGGGTAAATTAGAAAATATCAACACAGAGATGGAAAGACTTAACATTGGTATTTTAGGACTAGGGGAAGTGAGATGGGGGAAGGGGCAGGCATGATAACATCAGGAGAATACACAATGATATACTCTGGTGGTAACTCACATGAAAGAGGAGTAGGCATCGCAATGGACAAAGACAAATCAAAAGCAGTTAAGGGATTACTGGGCTGTGTCCGACAGAGTTTTGCTGGTCAAGTTGGGAGGCAGACCATTTGATGTCAACATCATTCAGGTGTATGCACCAACATACGCAAGTACTCAGGAAGACATCGACAACTTCTACGAAGTATTAGAGATGGCCAAAGTCCAATGTAAATCACAAGAAGTTACTGTAATAATGGGAGATTTTAATGCTAAAGTGGGACAGGATAGGGTGGAGGATATAGTTGGACCTCATGGCCTTGGTACGCAAAATGAAAGGGGTAAAGAAACTTGTAGAATGGGCACAGATAAATGAGTTTATAGTAGGAAACACCTGGTTTGAGCAACCTAATAGAAGAAAATGGACTTGGATGATTCCAGGAGATAATACCAAAAATCAGATTGACTACATCCTGATCAACAAAAGATTTAGAAATTCTTCACTGTCAGCAAAAAGACTACCAGGCGCAGACTGCAACAGTGACCACAATCCTGTAGTGGGAAGATTTAGACTGAAATTGAGGAAAAGGAAACAGACCAAAAACAACATCAAATTAAACCTTGGACTCTTAAAGACAGATGAAGTGATACGTAAAAAGTTTAATGTATATGTTCAAAACAAATTCAGTGCTCTGGAAGACGCTGGTGACAGTGAGGAACAATGGACAAAGTTGAGGAATTCGATAAATGAAGCTTGTGAGGAAATCCCTAAGACAGATAGAAAAGCAAAAAAGAACTGGATGACTAATAAAATTTTGGGCTTGATGGAGGAAAGGAGGAAGGCAAAGAGAAATGAGGAGATATACAGGAAGATAAACAAGGAAATCAGGGATAGGTGCAATGAAGCTAAGGAAGCTTTGCTGAAAACAAAGTGCAAAGAAATGGACGACCGACACAAAACGGATCCTCAGGGTATGTACAGACGAATTGAAGAAATTGTCCACAGACAAAATGCATGCACATCAACTGGTTGCTTAAAATCGAAAGATGGCACGCTTATCATGGAAAAAGACAAAATATTAGACAGATGGGGAGAGTACATTAAAGACCTTTTTTGAGGATGACAGAAACGAAGAACACATTATAAAAAAATGAAATTTGAAGGACCACCCATAATGAAAGATGAAGTTAGAGCGGCACTGAAAAAGATGAAACCGGGAAAAGCCCCAGGACCAGACAACATTACTACAGAGATGATTGAAGCCCTGGAGGAATTTGGCATAGAAAAAATAACAGTCCTCCTAAATGAAATTTACGACACTGGAAAAATCCCCAAAGATATGTCAAAATCAATTTTCATTGCACTTCCAAAGAAGACAGGGGCTATAGAATGCGAACTCCATCGCACAATCAGTTTGATGAGTCATGTAACAAAAATCCTATTAAGAATAATCATGATGAGCACAAGGAATAGAATCCAAAGAGAAATAGCAGAAGAACAGTGTGGATTTGTGGAAGGGAAAGGAACTATTAATACAATATGCATCCTAAGAACTATCATAGAGAGGTCAAATGAGATGAACAAGGATTTGTATTTATGCTTTGTTGACTACACCAAGGCTTTCGATCGGGTAAGACATGATGAATTGATCAACCAATTGGAGAGACTCAATGTTGATGGAAAAGATCTACGAATAATCAGGAATATGTACTGGGAACAAACAGCTGCAATGAGAATAGAAAACAATGTAAGCTCTTTCCAAAATATCAAAAGAGGAGTCAGACAGGGTTGTGGTTTGTCACCAGATCTGTTTTCACTTTACAGTGAAAACATCATGATAAACCTAGAAGAAGACCCTGGATTAAAGGTTGGAAGAAAAATGATAAACAACATTCGATATGCAGATGACACCGTGCTAATTGCAGAAAGTGAAATAGACCTACAAAACCTTGTGAATATACTAGAAATAGAAAACAAAGGCAAGGGTCTGGAATTAAACAGCACAAAGACTGAAGTCATGGTGATCAGTAAAACACATGAAATCCCCTCATGCAAAATAACAGCAAATGGCACAACCTTGACACAGGTTGATAAATTCAAATACTTGGGAACGATCATTTCATCAGACGGCAGATGCACATCAGAAATTGCCGGCAGAATCGGCCAAGCCAAAACAGCATTCAAGAAGATGAAAGGCATTCTTACCAACAAATGCCTGTCAATCAACACCAGAAAGAGAGTTCTTGAATGTTATATAGAACCAATACTGTTGCACGGATGCGATGCGTGGACAGTCAACAAACAAAGCCAGAACAAGATTGAGGCAGCCGAGATGTGGTTTCTAAGAAGAATGTTGAGAGTTCCATGGACAGCAAAGAAAACAAACGAGACAGTCTTGATGGAGGCAGACACAAGTAGATCACTCATATGGAAGATTAGGAAAAGACAGGCAACATTTATAGGCCATTTTATGAGGAAGGGGGATTTGGAGCACCTGGTCACAACAGGAAAGCTGGAGGGAAAGAGAGCACCGGATAGACCCAGGGAGAAAATGCTGGACGGACTTGCAGAGTGGCTGGGGACGAGAGGGGTGGGAGAGATGCTAGGGGCAACAAGAGATAGAGACAGATGGAAGTCCATGATCGCCAACGCCATGCGGCACGGCACCTGATGATGATGATGATATGTATATGTACATATGGGCAATCAAATCTGGTTCCCTCTTACGGGTAACCCAGCAGATAGGCTAGACAAAGTGTGCTAAAAGCATCAGGCTTGCTAGTTGAAGTAGGAATTGTGGAGTTACTATACATTATATATATATAATGAAAAGTGTTGCGGTACATTTTAAGTGTTTAAGGATTGGTGTTCTTTGAAAGGATATTATTACACTAATCCTTGATGCTGTTGTAAAAGCAGATTAACAGTGGTAGACAGCAGAATGCTAGAAACAAAAACCACTTATGTTTCACTGTATTTACACTCATCTCTAATATTGTTGTAAAAGCAGATTTGTACTGAACCAATGCTAAACAGAAGAATGCTAGAAAAAACACTTACTTTCATTGTACTTACACTTATCCCCAATGCTAATGTAAAAGCAGATAGCTCTAAAAGTACCAACTAGAAGAATATTTGAAAAAAAACACTGATCTTTTATCATTCTTGCTCTTTTTGCACATGTCACCACAGTAGACATCACCAAATGGAAGAGACAAGTCTGAATTCTTTTACTTCAGGACTGCCAATGATTAATAATTTGATTCGGAACCAATAGGATGGTGCTATTTAATACCACAGATTGTAGCTTGACACCCCCACCCCCCCTGCTGTGGTGGGCGTGATACATTACATTAGCATTTCATTAGCAGTTGAATTAGAATTATGAGGCAATATCTGTTGGCTGGTCATCATGGTTGTGTGTGAAAGAAAAGGAGGGAGGGAGAGGTAGAGAGGGAAGGGAGAGATAGATTGATAGATAAATAGATAGATATATAAATAGATAGATAGATAGATAGATAGATAAATAGATAGATAGATAGATATATAGATAGATAGATAGACAGATAGACAGATAAATAGATATATATATATATAGATAGATAGATAAATAGATAGATAGATAGATAAATAGATAGATAGATAGACAGATAAATATATATATATAGATAGATAGATAGATAGATAGATAGATAGATAGATAATCTAGAGAAAGAGAGAAAGAGACAGACAGACAGACAAAGAGAGACAAAGAGAGAGATGCCTTGGTGTGGTTTTTAACATGGTGTTAACCGTGATATGGCTCTAGTAGTCGGCTGGGCGATAAGCAATATGAACCTGAACATGAACTGTATGTGTGTATGGTGTGTTGTTGTGTGTGTGTGTGTGTGTGTGTGTGTGTGTGTGTGTGTGTGTGTGTGTGTGTGTGTGTGTGTGTGTGGTGTGTGCGTGTGTATGTAAGTCTCAGTGTGGATCCGTCTGTGTGTCTGCCTGTGTTTCCGTCTGTGTGTTTTTGTGTACTGTGTGTGTGTGTGTGTGTGTGTGTGTGTGTGTGTGTGTGTGTGTGTGTGTGTGTGTGTGTGTGTGGTGTTGTTGTGTGTGTTTCGTGCGTGTGTTTGTGTGTGTGGGGTCTATGTATTGTGTGTGTTGTGTGTGTGTGTGTGTGTGTGTGTGTGTGTGTGTGTGTGTGTGTGTGTGTGTGTGTGTGTGTGTGTGTGTGTGTGTGTGTGTGGTGTGTGTGTGTTGATTTGTGGTGTTCGTGTTTGTTTTTTGATATGTTAGTCTCAGTGTGATTGTCAGGTCGGATAGATGTATCCGCTACTGGTAACCTGGAACCCAGTACTACCTGTCACAGGGTCGAATTGCTGGCGACTAAACCAGCAACCCCACCAGTCCTCTCAGGAGGATGGTGAGGAGGGTGGCTAGAAACCCTGGTGGAAATAAATTAGATCCATCAAAGGGCGCCAGCTCTGGAGAGCTACCCGCGGCCATCTAGCTAAGGGAGTAAACCCTGACAGTAAATCCGGTGTGGGGCCCCTAAGGCGGTTGGATGGCAAACTTTGTCACTTTCCGGCAGCTCCTGCGGCCGCGTTGGCACCAAAACGTAACAGCCCTGCTGTTCCTTTGGATCTGTCAGCGAGGTGGAGAGGGGGGACAAGTTGCATGGGCAACAGCCTGTCTTCCATATTACACTGCCCAGGCTTACATCCGTCCATTCATCCACAAACACTCTGCACCTACGACCTGGAGAGGACACTCCAGCCTCGCTACTAACACTAGTGTCGGCACAACACGGGAAGCAACAGATACCGGTGATAAGTCATTGCTCAGCTGGCGTAGAGCTGACGCCAGGGGTTGCTTTTGACGGTGGGAGAGACCTTCGTGTCTTACTGGACAGCTACCGCCCACCTAAGCTGGGCAGCCCCCAGCCAGTTAGGTGCTGTCCCGCCACGACCTGCCTTCTTCATTGGGTGCATGAAGATTAGGAGAAAATCTGACAAGCAGGTCGTTAATTACCGCACCAAACAAAAAGAAAAATTCAAATTCAAACGGATCAGGAAAAGGATCAGCAGTGAAACTGGCCTGTTGGAATGTCCGAACAATGATGCCTGGGCTCTCCCAAGATCTGCAAGACATCAGCGACGCCAGAAAAACCGCCGTCATAAACAGCGAACTAAAGAGGCTCAATGTGGACACTCTGCAGGAAACACGGCTGGCTGACTCAGGAACACTAAAGGAAAGGGACTACACCTTCTTCTGGCTAGGAAAGAGTTCTGATGCCCCAAGAGAGCACGAAGTAGGCTTTGCAGTAAGGAACAGCTGCTGAACATGATTGAACCAGGCAGCGGTGGTTCAGAACGACTCTTGACTCTCCGCCTCAACACCACCGAAGGCTATGTCACTCTCATCAGCGTTTATGCCACAACTCTGTCCGCCTCTCCAGACACCAAGGATGAGTTCTACGAAAATCTTGCATCAACCATAAGGAACATCCCCAGGACAGAACAACTTGTTCTCCTGGGCGACTTCAATGCCAGAGTGGGTGCAGACAATGACTCATGGCCCTTCTGCCTCTGTTCCTTTGGAGTGGGGAAATGAATGAGAATGGACAGCGACTGCTTGAGTTTTGCGCCTGCCATGAACTGTGCATCGCCAACTCCTTCTTCAAGACGAAGCCTCAGCACAAAGTCTCCTGGAGGCATCCCCGCTCAAAACATTGGCACCAACTGGATTTGATCCTAGTAAGACGTGCCGCTATCAAAAACGTTCTCCACACTCGCTCTTATCACAGCGCAGACTGCGACACAGACCACTCTCTGGTATGTTGCAAGATCAGAGTACAACCAAAGAAGTTCCACTGCTCAAAGAAACAAGGGAACCCTCGCAATGACGTCAGCAAGATGTCTCAGCCAGATCTTGTAGAACAGTTCGCAGAGGCCTTTCAGAGAGAATACGATGCATTGCAGCCCAGAGACTCTGCCACTGAGAGATGGGAAACGCTACGAGACACCATGCACCGCATTGCTATGGCCACCTTTGGGAAGAAAACTGTGAAGTCCCATGACTGGTTTGAGGCCAAATCATCAGAGATGACTCCCACTGTTGAGGCCAAGTGTGCCGCACTCACCAAGTATAAGCGGTCACCCAGTGAGAAGAACCTGCAAATCCTCAGGGCTGCCAGAAGTAAGGTTCAGCTTAACGCCAGGCGCTGCGCAAACGAGTACTGGACAGAGCTCAGAGAAGAGATACAGAGTGCTGCTGAAAGAGGCAACATCCGAGGAATGTATGATGGCATCAAGAAGGCACTGGGACCAACACAGAGCAAGATCGCCCCCCTCAAATCCTCTACTGGGGAAGTAATCAGCAATCCTAGCCAACAGATGGAAAGATGTGCGGAACACTACTCCGACCTCTACTCCACACAGAACATGGTGTCCCCCTCAGCCCTCGATGCCATCAAGTGCATGCCGGTAATGGAAGAACTTGACGCGGAGCCAACTGCGGACGAACTCAGCAAGGCCATTGATAGCCTGGCATCAGGGAAGGCACCTGGCAACGACGGAATTACCCCAGACCTCATCAAGCACTGCAAGACTTCTCTTCTGCACCCTTTGCACGCAGTTCTCTGTCAGTGTTGGAATGAGGGAGCTGTACCACAGGACATGAGGGACGTCAAGATCGTCACCCTGTACAAAAACAAGGGCGAAAGGAGCGACTGCAACAACTACAGAGGTATCTCGCTCCTCAGCACTGTTGGCAAAGTCTATGCTCGGGTCCTCCTAATCCGTCTGCAGAAACTGGCTGAACGTGTCTACCCAGAATCACAGTGTGGTTTTCGAGCAGAGAGATCCACGGTAGACATGGTCTTCTCCCTTCGCCAAATCCAGGAGAAGTGCAGAGAGCAGCGGATGCCCCTGTATGTGGCATTCATTGACCTCACCAAGGCCTTTGACCTAGTCAGCAGAGATGGCTTTTTTAGGGCTCTCCGAAAAATCGGCTGCCCCCCCAAACTGCACAGCTTAATTGAGTCCTTCCACTCAAACATGAAAGGGATGGTGCAGTTCAACGGAAACCTCTCCAAGCCCTTCGACGTACGCAGCGGTGTGAAACAAGGCTGCGTCCTGGCCCCAACCCTCTTTGGAATCTTCTTCGCTCTCCTCCTGAGGCATGCGTTCAGCACAGCGCAAGAAGGGATCCACCTGCGGACCAGATCAGATGGCAGGCTCTTCAACCTCGCCCGCCTCAGAGCAAGGACAAAGGTCCGTGAAGCCCTCATCAGAGACATGCTATTTGCCGACGATGCCGCAGTTGTGACCCATACTCAGCAGGACTTGCAGTCACTAATGGACCGCTTCTCCCAGGCTTGCAAAGATTTTGGTTTGACCATCAGTCTTAAGAAGACAAACGTCCTGGGCCAAGACACGCCATCTCCACCAGCCATCACCATTGATGACTACGAGCTTGAAGCCATCCATCAATTCACATATCTTGGGTCCACCATCACCGATAACCTCTCCCTTGACACAGAGGTCGACAAGAGGATCGGGAAGGCAGCCACAACACTAGCCCGCCTCACACAAAGGGTGTGGACAAATCCCAAGCTGACCACAAAGACAAAGATGGCTGTATACAACACCTGTGTCCTCAGCACCTTGCTGTATGGCAGCGAGGCGTGGACCACGCATGCTCACCAGGAGAAAAGGCTCAATACCTTCCACCTGAGAAGCCTACGGCGCATACTTGGCATTTCCTGGCAAGACAAGGTGACCAACACCGAAGTCCTAACCTGCGCTGGCCTCCCAACCATGCATACCATGCTGAGACAGCGTCGGCTGCGCTGGTTGGGCCACGTTCGCCGCATGGAAGATGGTCGCATCCCAAAAGACATCCTTTAAGGTGAGCTTGCCACAGGGCAGAGAAACATTGGCCGCCCACAGCTGAGATACAAAGACGTTTGCAAGCGTGACATGAAGGCGCTTGAGATCAACACTGAGTCCTGGGAGGACCTCGCAGACGACCGCAACAGCTGGAGAAACACTCTCAAGAAACAGCTGCGGTTTGGTGAGGACAAACTATCAGCTGCTGCAGCAGAAAAGCGAGTTCGCAGAAAAGGGATGACAGCCAACAGACCAGCATCAGCATACACATGCGAACGCTGCGACAGAGACTGCCTCTCTCGCATTGGTCTGTACAGTCACAGGCGACGCTGCTTGGACCAAGCAGACAGCCCATCTAGACATTAGAATGGATGTACTTTGTCTATGGTCAGTCATGACCGAAGGAGGCCTACTACATAGTCTCAGTGTGGATGTCTGTCCGTATGTCTGTCTGCCTGTCTGTCTGCCTGTGTTTCCGTCTGTGTGTTTTTGTGTATGTGTGTTTGTTTGTGTGTGTGTGTGTGTGTGTGTGTGTGTAGTATTGTGTCAGTGTGTGTGTGTGTGTGTGTGTGTGTGTGTGTGTGTGTGTGTGTGTGTGTGTGTGTGTGTGTGTGTGTGTGTGTGTGTGGTGAGTGAGTGAGTGTGTGTGTGTGTTATTGTTGTTGCTGTTGTTTTAATATACGCGAAAACGTGCGTATGGTATAGAATTTTTAAACTTTTTTTTAATTAATTTTATTCATATGTATATATAAAAACATATTGACAAACAAACACAAACTCCATTATTTCAATCCACGAAGACAAGCATAACAATTATATCACCTACATTAGAGACAATCGTTCCACAGAACTTTTCCCTGATCACCCTCAGCAATATCAAAGTGTACAATGACTAATACAAGCTGACAACTTACACTACAAAAATATGCAGCCCATCATAAGCTACGCACAAAAAGCTAAGGATCACTATGAGAAAACAGGTGCGTAATAAACTCAGTTCGCTACTGTTATTTATTTCTCAGTCCAGCCAAATTGTTATGAATTCTTGTTCAGCTGTAAGTGGGCGATGTTGTGTTAGTGCGAAAATTGCACGGGATTCTCTATTACTGAGCTTGGCCGCAAACGGAAAAGCGGAAACTTGCGAAAAAGGACCTTGTTTTGGACCGTTCTGCCTGAACACATTGCACAAGCCAGATGGAAAAACCATTATGCACGTGCAAGCACTGCTGTTTATGTGTGAGATGCTGTCTCTTGCTTGGCTTTATAAGAAGACATTCCACCAGTAGTAGGCCTGATCTGACAATGCCTCCACGACGAAAACTGAGCGAGTTTGAGAGGGGACGAGCTGTTGCATGGTTCCAAGATGGTGTTCCCAAGCGAGAAGTGGCCAGGCAACTTCAGGTGTCCATCTCGGTCATTGTCAGACTGATTCAACGCTTCACAGCCACTGGGAGGGTCCATGAAAGACGCAGATCTGGTCAACCGAAGAAGACAAACCCACGTGAAGATCGTCTCATTGAACGACAAGCCCTGCAGATAAGAGCAGCCTCTTCCAGCATCATTCGAAGGCAGCTGAGGGTGGCTACTAACATCAACATCAGCCAGCAGACCATACGGAACCGCCTTCATGGGTTTAACCTCCGTTCTCGTCGCCCAGCTGTATGGCCACGCTTAACTCCAGCCCATAGGGCAGCACGCCGCGCCTTCTGCAGACGTCACGTGAGGTGGACACGTCAGCAATGGTCCCAGGTCCTGTTCAGTGATGAATCACGCTTCACCATGAACCACAACAACGGCCGACTGAGGGTCTGGAGGCGCCCAGGGCAACGCTTTATTGACACCACTGTCCAAGAAAAGGTGGCCTTTGGTGGAGGTTCTGTAATGGTCGGGGGGCCTTCAGCCTTCACCACAGAACACCCTTGTATCATGTACAGGGTAACCTGACTGGCCTCCGATACCGGGATGAGATCCTTCGACCGCTGGCTGTGCCTACACTGCAGCAGATGGGACCGACGGCTGTCTACCAGGATGACAACGCTCGCCCCCACAGGGCAAGGGTGGTCAACGACTTCCTGCAGCAGTCTGGAGTCAACAGAATGGAGTGGCCAGCATGCAGTCCCGATCTCAACCCGATTGAGAACCTCTGGGATGAGCTGGATCGCAAAGTGAGGAGCAACCACCCCCCTCCCAGGGATGCCCAACACCTCTACCAGATGCTGCAGGCTGAGTGGCAGGCGCTTCCACAGAGGATCTTCACCAACCTGGTCAACTCGATGAGGACTCGCTGCGTCGAGTGCCAGAACAGCCATGGCGGTTACACGCATTACTGAACTTTTGGGAGCATCAGAATGCCCTGTCTTGTGATTTCAATGACTTTGGGAAATCAAATTTCGATACGTACCCACTTTGATCAAATGTACACACCAAACGATTGCTCGAAATTGAAGGCAATTGTGTATCGTGATCACTAAAGAATGGAATTAAATGTTTGCCAAACTTCAACACATTGGCTTTCTTATTTTGAAAGTTATGAATTTTTGTGCAAGTGATCCTTAATTTTTTGTGCGTAGTGTATTTTCCAACCAGATACATCTTCATCCCTTCTGACCTCACACCAAAGTACGTGCATTTATGCATACACTAATTTTCCTTCTCTCGCTCTCCCTCTTTTTAAACATTTCAAGTTTCCATCGAGTCTTTATATAAAAAAAAAAGCCAATTCATTGAAAAACTTACCAACCTCATAATTAACAGCAGCATTGTCTTTTTCAATTTCATACCTTGTTTTCTGAACTTTTTGAAATAGTGAAATGATTGGAACACTTTTGTTGAGTGTACATGTATATATAAAAACATTCCCAAGTAACAAAACATAATCAATAGTTTTGTCGGACTTGTAGTTTACATCATGTCCAAAAAGTATGATTCATTGGTTTAAGATCAATGACGATGTATTTGCCCGTCTGTTGTTAGTTGTTTGCTGTAAATGTTTGAAGAAACGTATGGTAAAGATGGTTTTGGGTTGTGTGTTGTTATTTTGTTTTGTTTTTTACCGGATGCCATCACAGAGCAAGAGAAATGGAAAGAAAAAGAGAAAGAGAGAGAGAGAGAGAGAGAGAGAGAGACAGAGACAGAGACAAAGAAACAGAGAGACAGAGAAAGAGACAGAGAGAGAAAAACAAATACACACATTCATACTCACACATGCACAGACACACACACACATATGCACATACGCGCACACACACACACACACACACACACACACACACATACACACACACACACACACACACACACACACACACACACACACACACACACACACACACACACAGAGAGAGAGACTGGGTAGGAATATGCCGAACGCACGGTCAGTTCCTCAAAAATAACAACAGACAACAAAATTAGAAATAGGTAATAGCATCATTAGTACAAAGAGCATGTGCAGAAGAAAAAAAAAATAATTATTTGACAAATACAAATATTTCAAATAAACGATGAGTATATGCAAAAGAAAAAAATGTTTCTAATCATTTGATTAATATAAAATTTTCACATCCCCCCCCCTCTCTCTCTCTCTCTCTCTGTCTCTGTCTCAGCACACATGTGAATAGACATCAACAGAAATAACGAACGAAGGAACAGACTAAAACAAATCGCTAAAGCCGGCCACAAACATTAATCTATCCAATATTTTAAGGTGTTGTTTTGACAGTAAGCTGACAACTGCTTTGTCTTAAAGCACTGGCACAGAGTCTGGCAGAGAGTTCTTTCTGCCAGCAGTTCCAGAGAACCCAGGTACAGTCAAGACAGAAGCGCCTTTAGACCTAAGAGCTTCGGAAAGCATGGAGGGCTGGAGGGGTTCTGTCATACATGTTGACATGGTCTTCCAATTTAGAGATAAAAAAGCAAAATATGCAACTTTATACTAAAAATACATTTTTTTGTCTTATTTTCTACCTGGCTATATCAATAGCCACAGACTATGGCACAGTTCTTACAATATCATGACAATGAAGATAAGTTCGGTTTTTAATTTTTTTAATTTTTTTGGTTTTGTTTGTTTGGTTTGGTTCGGGTTCGGTTGTTGTTGTTGTTGTTGTTGTTGTTGTTGTTGTTGGTGTTGGTGGTGGTGGTGGTGGAGGATTTTTGGTCGTTTGTTTGTTTTTTTTGTCCCATTTTCTACACCACGTTAATAGTCACAGAAGCTGAACATGAACAAACATCGAAAATCACCGGCCTCCATTTCTGAAACACATGCTGAAAACCATGACAAATATCCGACATATGCAAGCAGAATCACTCCAAGATTTCATTTTTCTTGAGTCAAAATCATCAGCACGACATGTTCCACGCTTTAATATCATGAAGTGCTGGCAGGCAAAATACCACAAAAAAGGCAGAGTAATTATGCTACACATTCCAATTATGCTACTCTATGCTTACTATCATGATATATCCTGGCATCAACCAGGCCCGAGAGATACAGACATCTTCACAGATGGTCAGAAGATTTGAGCATCACCCTCAATGACCCATCCGTAAAGTGGATGAGATTCGACTGTGTGTGGTCCCAGTCTTCACAGTGAGCCCATAGCACACCCAACTCTGGGTAGGAACCGGTTAGAGCCGAAAAATCCCACAATGAATTTTGAAGGGACTGATGGGGGTTCGAACTCGCAACCTTCCAGTCAGTAGTCCGTTGAGCTAACCACTACACCAGGGTGACTGGTGAGAATGATAAGTATGATGTTATGGAGTTCCATCTACGATTGGAACTGTATGACAAGCCTTAGTCTACATTTACTATCTTAATATATCCTGGCATCAACCAGGCCCGAGAGATACAGACATCTGCGGGAATGGTCAAGAATTTTGAGTAGCGCCCTTAATGACGCATCCGTAAAGTGGATGAGACTCGACTGTGTGGTCGCAGTCTTCCCAAAGAGCCTATAGCACGCCCATAGCACGCCCATAGCACGCCCATAGCACGCCCATAGCACGCCCATAGCACGCTCATAGCACGCCCATACCACGCCCATAGTACGCCCAACTCTGGGTAGGAGCGGGTTGGGGTGGAAAAAACCCGCAATGATGTTGACAGGACTAATGGGGATTCGAACCCACAACCGTAGTCCATTGTGCTAACCACCACGCCACGGCGACTGCTTCAAAAATTACATCTTAGAAATAAATCCACTACAACATGGAAAAAAAAAGAAACAACAAAAAACAAAAACAAAAACCGCAGATCTTAGCGGACAACAACCAACGTGTACAGAATTATACTACAACCATGGTCTAGAAATCTATCATGATGAAACAAAAACAAAAAGTAATATAACTATAACAAACATAAAAAATCACCGGACTCCATTTCTGAAACACATGAACAAACATGGAAAATCACCGGCCTCCATTACTGAAACACATGAACAAACATGGAAAATCACCAGCCTCCATTACTGAAACACATGAACAAACATGGAAAATCACCGGCCTCCATTACTGAAACACATGAACAAACATGGAAAATCACCGGCCTCCATTACTGAAACACATGAACAAACATGGAAAATCACCGGCCTCCATTACTGAAACACATGAACAAACATGGAAAATCACCGGCCTCCATTACTGAAACACATGAACAAACATGGAAAATCACCGGCCTCCATTACTGAAACACATGAACAAACATGGAAAATCACCGGCCTCCATTACTGAAACACATGAACAAACATGGAAAAATCACCGGCCTCCATTACTGAAACACATGAACAAACATGGAAAATCACCGGCCTCCATTACTGAAACACATGAACAAACATGAAAATCACCGGCCTCCATTACTGAAACACATGAACAAACATGGAAAATCACCGGCCTCCATTACTGAAACACATGAACAAACATGGAAAATCACCGGCCTCCATTACTGAAACACATGAACAAACATGGAAAATCACTGGCCTCCATTACTGAAACACATGAACAAACATGGAAAATCACCGGCCTCCATTACTGAAACACATGAACAAACATGGAAAATCACCGGCCTCCATTACTGAAACACATGAACAAACATCGAAAATCACCGGCCTCCATTACTGAAACACATGAACAAACATGGAAAATCACCGGCTCCATTACTGAAACACATGCTGAAAACCATGACAAATATCCGACATATGCAAGCAGAATCACTCCAAGATGTCATTTTTCTTGATTCAAAGTCATCAGCACGACATGTTCCACGCTTTAATATCATGAAGTGCTGGCAGGCAAAATACCACAAAAAAGGCAGAGTAATTGTGTTACTCATTCCAATTATGTTACTCATTCCAATTATGCTACTCGTTCCAGTTATGCTACTCATTCCAATTATGCTACTCATTCCAGGGATCCCAAAATATACAAAAATAACACTACTGGAACCGTTCCTTAGCATAATAAATCGTCATCGTTATTCTTGTTGTTGTTATCGTCGTCGTCGTCGTCGTTGTCGTCGTCTTTGTTGCATTTGTTGTCTTCGTTGATGGTGTCTTCGTTGATGTTTTGCCGTTTTTGTTGTTGTTGTTGTTGTGTTGTCATCGTCGTCGGTGTTGTTGCTGTTGTCGTTGATGTCGTTGTTTTGCTAGTTGTTGTTGTTGTTGTCGTCATCGTTATTGTTGTCGGTGTTGTTGTTGTCGTCATCGTTATAGTTGGCGTTGTTGTCGTCGTCGTTGATGTTGTTATTGTTGTCGCCCACGTTGTTGTTTTCGTTGTTGTTGTTCTTCTTCTTGTTGTTGTTGATGTTGATGTTGTCTCTGTTGTTTTTGGGCAGTTGATGACGGATGGCGATGGTGGTGATCGTGGTTACTGGTGTTGCTGACGTTGTGGTCGTTGTTGTTGCTGTTGGTGGTGACAGCGGTGCTGATGGCGATGGTGGTGGGTGGTGTGGTTTCTTGTGGTGTCCTCACATCTGTTTCCAGTTGCTGAAGTCAAAGGTCTGATCGTCTGTAAATAAAACAGATGGCTTTCATCAACAAACATGTTTCAAACTAGAACTTGGGACTGAAACTTGTTTCAGCGGGATTCACCGTATTCATAGGAAATCCATATTCACTCCGTTTAAACATGCCTGCAATTATCTGGCGGTCTATTTCGATACTTTTTAGGGTGTACGTGTGTGTGTGTGTGTGTGTGTGTGTGTGTGTGTGTGTGTGTGTGTGTGTGTGTGTGTGTGTGTGTGTGTGTGTCTGTGTGTGTGTGTCTGTGTGTATGTGTTTGTGGGTGTGCGAGTCTCTGTGTGTGTATTTACGTGTGTATGTACGTGTGTGTGTGTGTGTGTGTGTGTGTGTGTGTGTGTGTCCGTGTGTGTGTGTCCGTGTACATGTATGTGTGTCTCTGTGTCTGCATGTGTGTGTATGTTGTGTTCATTTGTTCGTTCGTTCGTCGTTCGTTTCTTTGTTTGTTTGGCAAAACGGACATTTCCATATGAAATGTGGTTTCCTCTCCCTAGGGAAGACACGTTGCCATAGTCTGGCGCCACCATATTTTTTTTTTCCTTTTTTATGTATGCGTGTATTTTTGTTCTCTCATAAAGTGGACTTTTCCACGTACTTTTTTGCCAGTGACGACTTTTTGCTGCCATGGGATCTTCACGTGCACTAATAGCACGCTGCACACAAAGACTTTGGTTTATCATCTCATTAAGAAACAAAATTAGCACACAGACGATTATTCAGGGTGTAATGAAAAGGGTAAGCGTGCACCCCACCCCACTTTTTGCTTTGTTTTTGCACTCCTTCATAAGCCTATCCATCAGCTTCCTAAATTGTTGCAGCTAATGAATAGGTGAGGGAGAGAACGGGACCAGTTTATGCAGCTGGTGGATAGGTGAGGGTGATCATCAAAACATTAAGTGTTTGGAGCTGGTGGATAGGGTGAGGGAGTCAAAATAGTTCAGTTTTTGCAGCTTGCTAGTAGATAGGGTAACGTTTCTGTCCAAAAGTTTAGTTTTTGCAGCTATTGAATGAGGTGACTCAGTGAAAGGATTTTTTTTTTTTGCAGTTAATGGATAGGGTGAGGTAGTCAAAGGGTTAAGATTTTGCAACTGGTGAATAGCGTGAGGGAGTCAAAGGGTTAAGGTTTTACAGTTGGTGGATAGGGTAATAGTCAAAGTGTTATGTTTTCGTAACTGGTTAATAGGATGAGCGAGTCAAAGGGTTAAAATTGCTGCAGCTGGTGAATAGGGTAAGGGAGTCAAAGGGTTAAGTTTTTGTAGATGCTGGATAGGATGAAGACGTCTGTCAAGGGGTTAAGTTTTTAAGGCTGGGGGATAAGGTGAGGGAGTGAAAGGGTTAAGTTTTGTAGCTGGTGGATAGGGTGAGGGAGTCAAAGGGTTAAGTTTTCTTCAGATGCTGGAAAGGGTGAAGGCTTCTGTCAAAGGGTTAACATTCTGAGGCTGGCGCATAGGGTGAGGGACTGAAAGGGTTAAGTCTTTTTCAAGTGGTGCAAAGGTGAGGAAAGCAAAGGGTCAAGTTTACGGAGCTGGTATATAGGGTGAGGGTGTCTGTCAAAAGATAATGTTTTTGTTGCTGGTGGATAGGGTGAGGGAATCAAAGATTTATTTTTTTGCAGATGTTGGATAGGGTGAGGGGAGTTTGTCAAAGGGCTAGCAATTCGAGGCTAGTGCAAAGGGGAGGAAGTCAAAGGTTAAGTGTACGCAGCTAGTGGATAGGGTGAGAGTGTCTGTCAAAGGGTTAACAGTTTTTTTCAACTGGTGGACAGGGTGAGGGAGTGAATAGGTTAAGATTTTGTAGCTGGTGGATAGGGTGAGGGAGTGAATAGGTTAAGTTTTTGTAGCTGGTGGATAGGGTGAGGGAGTGAATAGGTTAAGATTTTGAAGCTGGTGGACAGGATGAGGGAGTGAATAGGTGATAGGTAAGATTTCAGCTAGTGGATAGGGTCAGGGAGTGAATAGGTTAAGTTTTTTACAGCTGGTGGACAGGGTGAGGGAGTGAATAGGTTAAGTTTTTAGCTGGTGAACAGGGTGAAGGAGTGAATAGGTTGTTTTTACAGCTGTGGACAGGGTGAGGGAGTGAATAGGTTAACTTTTGCAGCTGTGGATAGGGTCAGGGGGTGAATAGGTTAGGTTTTTGCAGCTGGTGGATAGGGTGAGGGAATGAATAGGTTAAGTTTTTGCAGCGGGTGGATAGGGTGAGGGAGTCAAATCAGAACTACCTTCCCCACTGACGACACTGTCCTTGACCTCTTCGTCGCACAGGGGACACTGCGTGACCTTGACTTTGCACTTGCTGCAGACGCACTTGTGCTGACACGGTTGCAAGGTCACGTCGGATTTGAGATGTCCGCAGACCCCGCACGGCAGGCCTACCCCCTTCAGGGCTTCCTTCAGCTCACCCCCGCCTTTTGCTGGAGATCATCGTCATCATCATCATCGTCGTCGTCGTTGTCGTCGTCGTCGTCATTGTTATTGTCGTTATCATCGTCATCGCCGTCGTCGTAATCATCATCATCAGCATCGTTATCGTCGCCGTCGTCATTATCATTTTATCGTCGTCGTTGTCGTCGCAGTCGACGTCGTCATGGTTATCGTTCTCGGCATTATGGCTATCGTCATCATCGTCATCATCATCATCATCATCATCATCATCGTTGTCGTCGTCGTCGTCGTCGTCGTCGTTGTCATCAACATCATCATCATTATCGTTCTCGTCTTCGCCATCATCGTCATAGTCATTGTCATAGTCATCGCCGTCAGCATCGTCGTCATCATCATCGCTGTCATCATCGACGTCCTCATGGTTGTCATCGTCGCCGTCGTCATGATCATTGTCATCGTCGTCATCATCATTATCATCGTTGTTGTCATCGTTATCGTGATCGTCGTCGTCGTGGTCATTGTCATCTTTATCATCCATCATCGTCGTCTCATCATCAGCATTATTATTGTTATCATCGACATCTTCATGGTGGTCATCGTCGTCGTCATCGTCGTAATCAGCAGCAGCATCGTTTCATCATCGTTATTGTCATCGTCGTCGTCGTCATCATCATAGTCATCGTCATCATCGTTGTCATCATCGATGTTGCCCTGGTTGTCATCGTCGTCGTCGTCGTCGTCATCATCATCATCATCATCATCATCATCATCATCATCATCATCGTGCTCACATACCCTGCACGACAACCCCGCTCCCTTTCAGGGTTCCCTACAGGTATGGGCCTGCCTTCTGTTATCTCTCATCATTAGTATCACTCTCTTCGTCGTCGTCGTCGTTGGTCACACACACACACACACACACACACACACACACACACACACACACACACACACACACACACACACACACACACACAACACCCACAACCCCTCCCCACCCCTCACCCACTGTTTCGTTCTTTCTACAGCCAACTCGGAAGACAGGGCAATGCTTCTTCGTCTTTACTCCTCGCTGTCTGATTCTCAACTGACTATATATATATACATTTCACAGTGAACAGCAATCAGTTATCATTTAAACGAATATCATGCCGTGCTGTTATCCGCACGCTGTTTACTGTCAACACACGTCACATCTCCCTTTCTTTAAGGAAACAAAATCAATCATTTTTTTCCAATCTGTCCATACGAAATAAATGTGTTTCCTACCTTTATCACACCATTAACTTAACAAACACTCATTCTTTCTCTCACGCACAGGGCCCAATCATTCATTCACCTCATTTTATCTCTGATCATTATACTATCCATCATCATCATGTCCATATTTCGCAATGCTTTCAGTTTATCTGATTGTGGTAGAGTCTTCAGTTTCATTCATATTTCAGGAAATCTGGCCTTTTGCTTTGTCTTCCAGATCTTGTTCTGTAAGGAGAACTAACTGGTTCGGGTTGTCCTGTCCTTGTTTGTTTGATAACTTCATCTGGCTCCTTGATGCTGGTTGTCTCAGACATTTTGATGACTGGTGACTGATCAGATGAGTTCTCACGGACAGACGATGCTGGCGTCCTGACATCTGTTCCAGTTCCAGTTTTCTTGTTATCTTCCAGCATCTGTTTTGATGGAATGATGATTTGCTGTTGCTTGCCCAATGTGTCGCTTTCCTGATGTCTTCCAGAAATCATCCTTCTCTGGACAAGTCGTTAAGGGCTGATTGTCTGCTGAAGCTCCGTTTCTGTTGTGTCTCGTAGCTGACGACGATTCCTTCTGTACAGACGTCCGTCCTCCGTGCGAATGTTGTATGACCGGATGTTCACCTGTCGGTCTACTTTGGCGCTGATCCACTTTTTGGACCCTGGAGGTTGGAATTTCACAATCTGTCCCGGACTCAGTTCTGTCAACTCTACTGCGCTTCTGTTGTAGTAATGTGCTTGTTTCAGTTTCCTTTTCTCAAGTTCTTTCTTGATTGGTACAACTGTAGGTTGGAGTAATGTCTTTGACGTCGGCACTTGTGTTCGCGTTCTTCTGCCGAACAGTCTCTGAACAGGCGAACTGTTTAAAATCTCTGTCGGG
>JAPXFY010000033.1:38215264-38220264 GCA_030674185.1 Monoplex corrugatus
TAATACAACATCAACAACACAAAAGATGTCCTGTGTATATAATACAACATCAACAACACAAAAGATGTCAGGTGTATATAATACAACATCAACAACACAAAGATGTCATGTGTATATAATACAACATCAACAACACAAAAGATGTCCTGTGTATATAATACAACATCAACAACACAAAAGGTGTCATGTGTATATAATACAACATCAACAACACAAAAGGTGTCCTGTGTATATAATACAACATCAACAACACAAAGATGTCCTGTGTATATAATACAACATCAACAACACAAAAGATGTCCTGTGTATATGATACAACATCAACGACACAAAAGATGTCCTGTGTATATAATACAACATCAACAACACAAAAGATGTCCTGTGTATATAATACAACATCAACAACACAAAAGATGTCCTGTGTATATAATACAACATCAACAACACAAAAGATGTCCTGTGTATACAATACAACATCAACAACACAAAAGATGTCCTGTGTATATAATACAACATCAACAACACAAAAGGTGTCCTGTGTATAAACTACATCAATAGAATTGTCCTGTGAATATATTACAACATCAACAACACAAAAGATGTCCTGTGTATAAACTACATCAATAGAATTGTCCTGTGTATATAATACAACATCAACAACACAAAAGGTGTCCTGTGATTATAATACAACATCAACAACACAAAAGGTGTCCTGTGTATATAATACAACATCAAACAACACAAAAGGTGTCCTGTGTATATAATACAACATCAACAACCCAAAAGGTGTAATGTGTAGTGTATAAACTACATCAATAGAATTGTCCTGTGTATATAATACAACATCAACAACACAAAAGGTGTCCTGTGTATATAATACAACATCAACAACACAAAAGATGTCCTGTGTATATAATACAACATCAACAACAAAAGATGTCCTGTGTATATAATACAACATCAACAACACAAAAGTGTCCTGTGTATATAATACAACATCAACAACACAAAAGATGTCCTGTGTATATAATACAACATCAACAACACAAAAGATGTCCTGTGTTAAATACATAAAATGTCCTGTGTATAATACAACATCAACAACACAAAAGATGTCCTGTGTATATAATACAACATCAACAACACAAAAGATGTCCTGTGTATATAATACAACATCAACAACACAAAAGATGTCCTGTGTATATAATACAACATCAACAACACAAAAGATGTCCTGTGTATATAATACAACATCAACAACACAAAAGATGTCCTGTGTATATAATACAACATCAACAACACAAAAGATGTCCTGTGTATAAATACAACATCAACAAACAAGTGTCCTTGTAATAATACAACATCAACAACACAAAAGGTGTCCTGTGTATAACATACATCAATAGAATTGTCCTGTGTATATAATACAACATCAACAACACAAAAGATGTCCTGTGAATATATAACAACATCAACAAACACAAAAGGTGTCTGTGTATAAATACTCAAGTGTCTGTGTATATAATACAACATCAACAACACAAAAGGTGTCCTGTGTTTTATAATACAACATCAACAACACAAAAGGTGTCCTGTGTATATATAAACTCAACAACAAAAATTGTCCTGTGTATATAATACAACATCAACAACACAAAAGGATGTCCTGGTAGTGTATAAACTACATCAAAAATTGTCCTGTGATACAATACAACATCAACAACACAAAGGTGTCCTGTTATATAATACAACATCAACAACACAAAGATTGTCCTGTGTATATAATACAACATCAACACACAAAATGATGTCCTGTGTATATAATACAACATCAACAACACAAAAGATGTCCTGTGTATATAATACAACATCAACAACACAAAAGATGTCCTGTGTATATAATACAACATCAACAACACAAAAGATGTCCTGTGTATTAATACAACATCAACAAACAAAAGGTGTCCTGTGTATATAATACAACATCAACAACACAAAGGTGTCCTGTGTATATAATACAACATCAACAACACAAAAGATGTCCTGTGTATATAATACAACATCAACAACACAAAAGATGTCCTGTGTATATAATACAACATCAACAACACAAAAGGTGTCCTGTGTATAAACTATATCAATAGAATTGTCCAGTGAATATATTACAACATCAACAACACAAAAGTGTCCTGTGTATAAACTACATCAATAGAATTGTCCTGTGTATATAATACAACATCAACAACACAAAAGGTGTCCTGTGTATAAAAATAAAACATCAACAGAATTGTCCTGTGTATATAGTACAACATCAATAGAATTGTCCTGTGTATATAATACAACATCAATAGAAATATCCTGTGTATATAATAAAACAAAACAACACAAAAGGTGTCCTGTGTATAACATAAAACATCAATAGAATTGTCCTGTGCATATAATACAACATCAACAACACAAAAGATGTTCTGTGTATAAACTACATCAATAGAAATGTCCTGTGTATATAATACAACATCAACAACACAAAAGATGTCCTGTGTATAAAATACATCAATAGAATTGTCCTGTGTATATAATACAACGTCAACAATACAAAAGGTGTCCTGTGTATAAACTACATCAATAGAATTGTCCTGTGTATATAATACATCAACAACACAAAAGATGTCCTGTGTATATAACTACATCAATAGAATTGTCCTGTGTATATAATACAACATCAACAACACAAAAGATGTCCTGTGTATATAATACAACATCAACAACACAAAAGATGTCCTGTGTATAAACTACATCAATAGAATTGTCCTGTGTATATAATACAACATCAACAACACAAAAGATGTCCTGTGTATATAATACAACATCAACAACACAAAAGGTGTCCTGTGTATAAACAACATCAATAGAATTGTCCTGTGTATATAATACAACATCAACAACACAAAAGGTGTCCTGTGTATATAATACAACATCAACAACACAAAAGGTGTCCTGTGTATAAACTACGACATCAACAGAATTGTCCTGTGTATATAATACAATATAAACAACACAAAAGATGTCCCGTGTATAAACTACATCAATAGAATTGTCCTGTGTGTATATAATACATCATCAGCAACACAAAAGATGTCCTGTGTAGTGTATAAACTACATCAATAGAATTGTCCTGTGTATATAATACAACATCAACAACACAAAAGGTATCCTGTGTATAAACTACATCAATAAAATTGTCCTGTGTATATAATACAACATCAACAACACAAAAGATGTCCTATGTATAAAACTACGACATCAACAGAAGTATCCTGTGTATAAATAAAACTTCAAGAGAAATGTCTTGTGTATAGATATAACATCAACTAAAGATGTCCTGTGTATAAATACAACATCAATAAAAGATGTCCTGTGTATAATTACAACATCAATAAAAGATGTCCTGTGTATAATACGACATCAACAAAAGATTGTCCTGTGTATATATAAACATCAACAAAGATGTCCTGTGTATAACTACAACATCAACAAAGATGTCCTGTGTATAACTACAACATCAACACAAGATGTCCTGTCTATAAATGCAACATCAAAACAAAGATGTCCTGTCGTATAAAATACAACATCAACACAAGATGTCCTGTTATAAAATACAACATGAATCAAGATGTCCTGTCTATAAAATACAACATCAACACAAGATGTCCTGTCTATAAAATACAACATCAACAAAAGATGTCCTGTCTATAAAATACAACATCAACAAAAGATGTCCTGTCTATAAAATACAACATCAACAAAAGATGTCCTGTCTATAAAATACAACATCAACAAAAGATGTCCTGTCTATAAATACAACATCAACAAAGATGTCCTGTCTATAAAATACAATCATCAAACACACAAAAATTCCTGTCTATAAAATACATCATCAACACAAGATGTCCTGTCTATAAAATACAACATCAACAAAAGATGTCCTGTCTATAAAATACATCATCAACACAAGATGTCCTGTCTATAAAATACATCATCAACACAAGATGTCCTGTCTATAAAATACAACATCAACAAAGATATCCTGTCTATAAAATACACATCAACACAAGATGTCCTGTCTATAAATACAACATCAACAAAGATGTCCTGTCTATAAAATACAACATCAACAAAAGATGTCCTGTCTATAAAATACAACATCAACACAAGATGTCCTGTCTATAAAATACACATCAACACAAGATGTCCTGTCTATAAATATACAACATCAACAAAAGATTCCTGTTATAAAATACATCATCAACACAAGATGTCCTGTCTATAAAATACAACATCAACAAAAGATGTCCTGTCTATAAAATACAACATCAACACAAGATGTCCTATCTATAAAATAATATCAACACAGATGTCCTGTCTATAAAATACAACATCAACAAAAGATGTCCTGTCTATAAAATACAACATCAACAAAAGATGTCCTGTCTTATAAAATACATCATCAACAAAAGATGTCTGTCTATAAAATATAACATCAACAAAAGATGTCCTGTCTATAAAATACAACATCAACACAAGATGTCCTGTCTATAAAATACAACATCAACAAAAGATGTCCTGTCTATAAAATACAACATCAACACAAGATGTCCTGTCTATAAAATACAACATCATCAAAAGATGTCCTGTCTACTAAAAATACATCAACACAAGATGTCCTGTCTATAAAATAAACATCATCAAAAGATGTCCTGTCAAAAATACATCAACACAAGATGTCCTGTCTAAAAATACATCAACACAAGATGTCCTGTCTACAAAATACATCAACAAAAGATGTCCTGTCTATAAAATACATCATCAACACAAGATGTCCTGTCTACAAAATACATCAACAACAAAGATGTCCTGTTATAAAATACATCATCAAAAGATGTCCTGTCTACAAAATACATCAACACAAGATGTCCTGTCTATAAAATAACATCAACAAA
>JAPXFY010000033.1:38225264-38237764 GCA_030674185.1 Monoplex corrugatus
TCATATATACACACCTATATCGACACAGCATAATGGCTGACAACAACAGCTACAACAGCAACAGCAACAACAACAACAACAACTCCAGCAAATAGGAAACGCCTATATATATATATATATATATATATATATATACACATATATATATATATATATATATATATATATATGTGTGTGTGTGTGTGTGTGTGTGTGTGTGTGTGTGTGTTATCCAGATATGTCTATAAGTTTGTCATGATATATATATATATACATATATATCATGACAAACTTATAGACATATCTGGATAACAATCAACAAACAGCCCACCCACCCACCCCCACACACACACACACCATCGGTTTGGCAAACTTGTTTGTTCTTCAGTTAGATGCACAATTGTGTTATACACACTGCATGATAGACACAGATGTTTGTACAATTACAGGCTGCACAACTGTGGTCTTAGTCTTCCCAGTGAAGCCCACAGTGCCATCCATTCTGAATATGAACTGGTTTGGGCCGAAAAATCCCACGATGATTTTTTGCTAGAATTGATTCGAATCTGCAAACCCTCCAGTCGGAAGTTCACTTCGCTAAGTCTTACCATGCTAATTTCTTCTTCTTCTTCTTGTTCCTCCTCCTCCTCCCTCTCCTCCTCCTCCTCCTTCTTCTTCTTCTTCGTCCTCCTCCTCCCTCTCCTCCTCCTCCTTCTTCTTCTTCTCCTCCTTTTTTTTTCCTCTTCTTCTTCTTTTTCTTCTTCTTCTTCCTCTTCTTTTCCTTCTGCTTCTTCTTCGTCTTCTTCTGCGTCTTCTTTTTCTTCCTCTTTTTCTTTATATTCTGTTCATTTTTCTTCTTGGTTGTTCTTCTTTTTCTCATTCTTCTTGTTTTATCTCATTCTTCTTCTTCTTCTATTATTATTATTATTATCATTATTATTATTATTATTATTACTATTATTATATTATTATTATTATTGTTATATTATTATTATTATTACTATTATTATATTATTATCATTACTATTATCATTATCATATTATTATCATTATTATTATCATTATTATTATTACTATGTTTGTTGTTGTTATTATCATTGTCATTGCTATTATTGCTGTTGTTGTTGTTATCATTATTGCTATTGTTATCGTTATCATTGTATCATTGATATTGTTACTATGGATTTTTACTACTGTCTAAACCCCAGCCAACTACACAGGTCCATATAAGGACTATAACCATCCGTAAAACACGGAACTCCTCACTGATCCTGAAAAACATTACACTTAGAAAAAAAAATCAAGCAAGCATATCGATGGATTCGTGTACATGATCTATGGACATACAACTTGCATTGACCATTCCACTCCATTGTTCACCAGGAGATTTACTGCAACTGTATAAACATAACTAAGGACAGTGAACCGTATATAAATCATCATCATCATCATCGTCGTCGTCGTCATCATCATCATCATCATTATCGTCGTCGTTGTCCTCCTCCTTCTCATCATCACCGTATTCGTCGTCATCGTCGTCGTCGTATTCGTCGTCGTCGTCATCATCATCATCATCATCGTCGTCGTCGTCGTCATCGTCATCATCGTCGACGTCGTCGTCGTCATCATCATCATCATCATCATCATGGTCATCATGGTTATCATCATCATCATCATCATCATCATCATCATCATCATCATCATCGTCATTATCATCATCATCGTCGTCATCATCGTCGTCGTCGTCGTCATCATCATCATCATCATCATCATCATCATCTCATTATCATCGTCATCATTGTCGTCGTCGTCATCGTCATCGTCGTCGTCGTCGTCGTCATCATCATCATCATCTTCTTCTTCATCATCATCATCATCATCATCATCATCATCATCATCATCATCATCATCATCATCATCATCATCATCATCATTATCTGCCATTCCACAATGGCGGTGGAGATCATGACCGTCCATACGAATCCCTCTCTTGTCGTGCAAGAATTAGTCCTGTCCTGTCTGTCCTCATCCAATCTGCAAAACTGTCTAATACTTTTCCCTGGGTCTACCTGGCGCTCTTTTTCGATCTATCATTCTAGCTCTCCTGTTGTGACTAGGTGCTCAAATTTCTCTAACCTCAAAATATGTCGTAAAAATGTCGCTTGTCTTTTCCTTATCTTCTTTGCTAATGTTCTTTTTGTGTCTGCTTCCTTCAAGACTGTTGCTGTCCATAGAACTCTTAACATTCTTCTTCAAAACAACATTTCAGCTACCTCAATCTTCTGACGTTACTTGTTGATTGTAATAATAATAGTAATTACAATATTCATAAAGAGCAAAATCTTGATAAAAATCAAATCTAAGCACTGAACATACACATACGCACGCATGCACACACATGCACACACACACACACACACACACACACACACACACACACACACACACACACACACACACACATGGCTATAAACGGGGAAAAAGAAGAAAAGCAATATAAAACTATATATAAGTGTACTCAAAGTAGAAAAACAAATAATGGAAAACATTTGTATACAAACATATATTACAATGTGATTCCACACCGAGTGGAGACAGGCTGCAGTGGGGGTTGAGTGAGGTCAGGATTTTATGCAGAGGAGAAAAGGTGAGTTTTCAGAGTGGACTTGTCCATGCTTCGCATCGTACAACAGTATTGATTCGATACAACACTAAAGACGCTCTTCCTGATGTCAACTGATAGGCATTGGTTGGAAAGAACACTTTTCAGTTTCTTGAATACTGTTTTAGCTTGGCCATTTCTGCTGGATATTTTTTAATGTGTATCTGCCGTCTGGTGAGATATTCAAACTTATTAGACGTCTGAATCACACAACTAACCACTCAAATATGAGAGCCCTTAACCTCCCCCCCCCTCTACCATCCCCGACATCTCCACAGAGGTCCGTTGTGCTGACGGCTTTATCACGGTGACTGGCAGTTGTATTCACAGGAAGAAGAGTGGCAGAATGGTTCAGACGTTCGCCTGCCAATAACTAAACTCGAGGTTCCAGGATTTGGTCTCGTTAGAGGCCTAGACTTTTCTCCCCAGTTTGACTGGAAAATCTAACTGAATGTCTAGTCCTTTGGAAAGGGACGAAAAACGAATTGGATCCGTGTGCTTTCTGGTGGTGCACGCTAAAGATCCCATGGCAGTTGAAAATTGTAATGAGCAGGGCATTGCCCGAGTGCTTTGGTTAAACAAAAAAGAAAAAAATTGGAGAGATAGGCTGATTTGCCAGGTCCCACCCCTTGAGGACCAATTAGCTTCTTGCCTTTCTGAGGTCTTGGTAAAAAAAAATTGTGAATATGAATGTGAATTTGAAGCAAGGGAGAGGGGATGGGCTTTGCCCTCGTGATACTGGCTCCGGGAAAATTTGAGGTCTCTGCCACCTCACTCCTCTATGACCCCAGGGTTATGTCACTATCTAGATAGGACTTCAGGACCTGGCCAGCACATGACTTTGGGCTTAAGGCTTTTGCTGTGATCATTCTGGATCTTCTCCATCACATGGCACCTGTGACATTAGTGCATATAAAATTCATTCCAAGCGCGGAGACGTCTATAGAAAGTGAAACTGCACATAAACCCATGAGCTGACCAGGTCCTGAGGTCCTACATAGCCTATATTTCACCTAGTCTGTATTTTTATGTACTAGTATAAGTCTATCACGTGGAACGATCCCGGTTACATGTAAATGGCATGTGTATCTGCATATCCTATCTTCAAAGAAAAGAACAGATCATCATCACTGTCCATCTCCATCGTCGCGGTCGACGGTGGGTGCTCCACTCTTTGTCACAAAGGATCTCAAGGCGACAGAGTCTGTGCTCCTGTGTTATGTTATGGAGCCCCAGTTCGCAGGCGTCAGCGATATAAATGGCGGTCTAAATCCAACCACTCGATATATCTCCACAGGGGTACGTTGTGCTGAGCGCTATTCATACCACAAGTGACTAGCTGTTAGTTTATACTCACAGACAGAACCAGTACACGCACGCACTCGTCGTCGTCTTCCTTGGCAGCGAGGAAGAGAGGGGTCATGCCGTGACAGTAACTGTTGACTAAACTTTGGTCCGTTGCCAGCATGAGTTCCAGAGCCCTGGTGGACAATGCAACACAATACAATACGAAACGATATGATACGATACGATATGATACGATACGGTACGATACAATACAATACGATACGATATGATACGGTACGTTACGAAAAAATACGATACAATACGATACGATATGATACGATATGATACGATACGATACGATACAATACGATACGATACGATACGATACGATACAATTCAATACATTATGATATTATACGATACGATACGTTACGATACAATACGATACGATATGATACAATACGATACGGTACGGTACGCTACGATACGATACAATACAACACGATACGATATGATACGATACAATACAACACGATACGATATGATACGATACAATACAACACGATACGATATGATACGATACAATACAACACGATACGATATGATACGATACAATACAACACGATACGATATGATACGATACAATACAACACGATACGATATGACACGATAAAACGATACGATACAATACGATACGATACGATACAATACGATACGATACGATACAATACGATGCGATACGATACGATACGATACAACACGATACGATACGATACAATACGATACGATGCAATACGATACGATACAATATAATACGATACGATACAATACAATACGATACAATACAATACGATACAATATGATACGATACGATACAATATGATACAATATGATACGATACAATATGATACGATACGATACAATATGATACAATATGATACAATATGATACAATATGATACGATACGATACGATACAATACGATACGATACAATACGATACGAAACGATACAATATGATACAATATGATACAATATGATACGATACGATACGATACGATACAATATGATACAATACGATACAATATGATACGATACAATGCGATACGATACGATACAATACGATACAATAAAATACGATACAATACGATACAATACAATACGATACGATACAATACGATACGATACAATATGATACATACATACAATACGATACGATACAATACAATACGATACAATACAATACAATACGATACAATACACATGCGATACAATACGATACAATACAATACGATACGATAAAATATACGATACAATACGATACGATACAATACGATACATACAATACAATACATACGATACAATATGATACGATACGATACGATACGATACAATAAAAGATACATACGAACGATACAATACGATACGATACAATAACGATACGATACAATATGATACGATGCAATATGATAACGATACGATACGATACAATACGATACGATACGATACAATACGATACAATACGATACAATATGATACGATACAATGCGATACGATACGATACAATACGATACAATACAATACAATAACGATACAAATACACATAATACGATACATACAATACGATACAATATGATACAATACAATACGATACGATACAATACAATACGATACAATACAATACGATACAATAACAATACGATAACAATACGATACAATACAATACGATACAATACGATACGATACAATACGATACAATACGATACGATACGATACAATACGATACGATACATATACAATACGATACGATACAATATGATACGATACGATACGATACGATGCAATACAATATGATACGATACGATACAATACGATACGATACAATATGATACGATACAATATGATGCGATACGATACAATACGATACGATACAATATGATACGATACGATACGATACAATACGATACAATACGATACAATACGATACGATACGATACGATACGATGCGATACAATATGATACGATACGATACAATACGATACGATACAATATGATACGATACGATACGATACAATACGATACGATACGATACGATACAATATGATACGATACGATACAATACGATACGATACGATACGATACAATATGATACGATACAATACGATACGATACAATACGATACGATACAATATGATACGATACAATATGATGCGATACGATACAATACGATACGATACAATATGATACGATACGATACGATACAATACGATACAATACGATACAATACGATACGATACGATACGATACGATGCGATACAATATGATACGATACGATACAATACGATACGATACAATATGATACGATACGATACAATACGATACGATACGATACGATACGATACAATATGATACGATACGATACAATACGATACGATACGATACAATATGATACGATACAATACGATACGATACAATACGATACGATACAATACGATACGATACAATATGATACGATACGATACGATACGATACAATATGATACGATACGATACGATACACTATGATACGAAACGATACGATACGATACGATACAATACAATACGATACGATACGATACAATACGATACAATACAATGCGATACGATACGATACGATACGATACAATACGATACGATACGATACGATACGATACGATACGATACGATACGATACGATACAATACGATACGATACGATACGATACAATACGATACGATGCGATGCGATACAATACGATACGATACGGTACAATACGATACGATACGATACGATACGATACAATACGATACAATACGAAACAATACGATATGATACAATACGATACAATACGATACAATACGATACAATACGATACGATACAATACGATACGATACGATACAATACGATACGATACGATACGATACGATACGATACGATACGATACAATACGATACGATACAATACGATACGATACAATACGATACGATACAATACAATACAAAACGCTACAATATGATATGATGCAATAGACACAATATGATACATTTTGATACAATACAATACAATACGACACGATACGATACGATACAATACGATACGACACGATACGATACGATAGGATGTAATACAAAATGATACGATACGATGTAATACGATATGATACGATACAATACAAAACAGCACAATATGATACTATACGATACAATACAATAAATACAATACAATATGATGCGATAAGTACAATACAATACAATACAATGATAGAATATGATACAATAAGTACAATACAAGACAATACAATACAATAGATATAATATATACAATTACAATACGATATGATACAATAAGTACAGCACGATACAAAACGATATGATGATACAATAAGTACAATACATCAATACAATAAGTACAATACAATTACAATACGATATGATACAATAAGTACCACACACAAGCAATACAATATGGTACGATGATGCAATAAGTACAATACAATACAATACAATATGGTACGATGATACAATAAGCACAATACAATTACAATACGATATTATGATACAATAAGTACCACACAATACAATACAATATGGTACGATGATGCAATAAGTCAATACAATACAATACAATACAATACAATAAGTACAATACATTTGCAATATGATATGATGATACAATAAGTACATGCAATACAATACAATACAATACGGTACGATGATGATAAGTACATACAATACAATACATACAATACAATACAATACAATACAATACAATACAATTACAATACGATATGACACAATAAGTACAATACAATACAATAAGTACAATATAATTACAATACGATATGATACAATAAGCACAATACAATTACAATACGATATGATAATACAACAAGTACAATACAATGCTATACAATACAATAAGTACAATACAATCACATTATATGATGCAGTAAGTACAATACAAAACATTACAATACACCACAATACGATATGATACGTTGCAATACAATAAGTAGAATACAATACAAAGCAATACAATACGGTACAATAGGATATGATACAATATCATTCGACACGATACAATACGATACAATTCAATAAGTACAATATAATATAGCCAGTACGATACAATACAACACAATATGACACAATGCAATAAGCACAATATAATATGGTGCAATAAATACGATTTGATACAATACAGTGCATTTAATAAAAAATACGATACGAGACAATACGAAACAATACAATAAGTACAATACAATACAGTTCGTACAATATAATGCAATACAATACAAAATGATATAATGCAATATGATACAATACAATACAATACTACACAACGTGACACAATGCAATACAGTATATACAATGCAATGCAATATGATGTAATGCAATACAATTCAATGCAATGCAATACAACACAATACAATGCAATACAACACAATACAATGCAACGAAATGCAACATGGTACAATACAGTGCAACACAATACAAAGCAACAAAATGCAATATAATACAATTTAATGCAATGCAATACAATTCAATACAATGCAATACAACACAATACAATGCAATCAACACAATAGCAACGAAATGCAACATGGTACAATACAGTGCAACGCAATACAAAGTAACAAAATGCAATATGATACAACATAATATAATGCAATACGATACGATACGATACGATACGATACGATACGATACGATACGATACGATACGATACGATACGATACATACAATGTGATATAATGTGATACAATACGACAAAAATACAATACAATACAATACAATATGATAAATACAATACAATACGATACATACGATACGATACGATACAGTACGATACAATAGACGGTAATTTGATACGATACAATACGATACAAATCGACGAAACACAGTACAATACGATACAATACAATACGATACAATACAATACAATACAATACAATACAATATGCATTCGATAAGATAGAATACAATATGATGCCATACAATACGATACGTTACGATACGATAAGATACAACACGATACGATGCGATACAATACAACACAATACAATGGAATACAAATACAATACAATACAATATGATATGAACAAAGAATATAAATCAATGCAATGCAATACGATCCGATACGATACGACACGATGCGATACAGTTGAATACGATACTTGACAGTACAGTACAATACGATACGATACGATACAATATGATATGATACAAAGAATATAAATCAATGCAATGCAATACGATACGATACGATACGACACGATGCGATACAGTTGAATACGATACTTGACAGTACAGTACAATACGATACGATACGATACAATATGATATGATACAAAGAATATAAATCAATGCAATACAATACAATACAACGATACGATACGATACGATACAATACAATACAGTAGTTACTATACTACACGATACTACCCGATACTATATGACATGACACAACACAATACAATGCAATGCATCACAATGCAATGCAATATGACACAATACGATACAAAACATTACAATACAATGCTATACACTATTATAAGATACAGTACAATACAATGCAATGCAATGCAATGCAATACAATACAATGCAATACAATGCAATGCAATATGATACAATACAAAACAATACGATACAACGCAATGCAATACAATATACAATGCAATGCAATACAATATGATATAATGCAATATGATAGGATACGATACAATACGATACAATAGAATACAATGCGATACTACATAACGCAACACAATGCAATACAATATGCAATGCAATGCAATACAATATGATGTAATGCAATAAATCTAATGCAATGCAATATAACACAATACAATGCAATGGAATGCAACATGGTACAATACAGTGCAACGCAATGCAAAACAACAAAATACAATGTAATACAATATAATATAATGCTATACCATACGATAAGATACGATACCATACAACACAACGCAATGCAATGCAATACCATACCATACAATACAATACAATACAATACAGTACAATACGATACAATACAATGCAATACAATACAACACAATGCAATGCAATGCAATACAACACAACACAATGCAATACAACACAACACAATACAATACAATGCAATACAATACAATACAATACAATACAATACAATATCGTAGAATAAAATACAATGCAATGCAATACAGTATGATACAATACAATGTATTACTATTCAATTTTGGTTTGTTATTCTTGGGTTTGTTTCTTTGTTGGTTGGTTGGTTGGATATTTTGTCGGTTTGTTTGTTTGGGGGCTGATCTTCAGTGCTCTTCTGCTTTCTTTCTCCAGGATATTTCGTTGTTTTTTTTAAATCATAAGCTGAATGGATCAGACAGGCAGAAAATGAAAAACGAAGAGACGACAGAAAATAGAGGAGAGAGTGAGAGCGAAGAGGAAATTTCTAGCACAGAATGTCCAGTAGGTGTGGATAGTGTTTATAGTACTGAAACAGCCCCTGGCATCCCCACAATGGTAATCCCAGAACGTGTATGCTGCGTTTTGGCATGGTTTCTGTTGTATACGGTTCTTTTATTTGTTTCTATTTTTCAGACTACAGACATTCGGGTGTCATTTTTACCTGATCTAACTAGTTGTCGTTTTGCCGTTTCCAGTCACTTTTCCCACTTTCTTCATCATCATCATCATCATCATCATCATCATCATCATCATCATCATCACCATCACCATCACCATCATCATCATCATCGTCGTCGTCGACGTCGTCGTCGTCATCATCATCATCATCATCACAGCGTTACACAGTGTTACCTGGGGTTAGAGCGGGTACAGGTGTGGTGTAACAGGGGGTAGCCGTTTTCGTTGGTAACGGTCAGATCATCATCATCAACATCATCATCACCATCATCATCGTGATCATCATCAGCAGCAGCAGCAGCAGCAGCAGCATCGTCGTCGTTGTCGTCGTCGTCATCGTCATCATTATCGTCATCGTCGTCATCAGTAGCAGCAGCAACAGCAGCATTGTGAGCATTGTCAGCATCTTCATCATTATCATCATTGCCATCATCATCATCATCATCATCATCATCATCATCATTACCATCATCATCATCGTCATCACAGAGTTACACAGTGTTACCAAGGGTTAGAATGGGAACAGGCATGATGTAACAGGGAATAGCCCTCTGCGTTGGTGACGGCCAGATCATCATCATCATCATCATCATCATCATCATCATCATCATCATCATCACCACCATCATCGTCGTCGTCGTTGTCGTCGTCGTCATCAACATCGTCATCAATATCGTCGTAATCGTCAACATTACCGTCACTATCATCGTTACCGTCACCATCATCATTACCATCACCACCATCATCATCAACATCATCACAGCGTTACACAGTGTTACCTGGGGTTAGAGCGGGTACAGGCATGATGTAACAGGGGGTAACCGTTTACGTTTGTAACGGTCAGGTCCACGCCAGGTATCTTCATCATGGCTTCCACTGCCTCGTGTTTGTGTTTGCTGATGGCGATATGTAGGGCTGTGTCTTGTGAACAATCCTGCACACACACACACACACACACACACACACACACACACACACACACACACACACACACACACACACACACACACACACACACACACACACACACACACGTATGTACACATTGTACATATACATGTATTTATATATTGTCTATCTAACTATATATCTTTCTAACTCTCTCTCTCTCTCTCTCTCTCGATATATATATATTATATATATATATGTATGTATGTGTACATGCATATATATATATATATATATATATATATATATATATATATATATATATATATATGCGTGAGTGTACGTGTGTGTGCAAAATATATATGTATATATATACATGTACATATGTATATATATATACATGTATATGTATATATATATATATATATGCATATATATATATATATATATGTGTGTGTGTGTGTGTGTGTATACACACACACACACACACACACACACACACACACACACACACACACACACACACACACACACACACACACACACACACGCACACACAAAGTGAACTTGACACATTAATAGAGAAGCACACACAGACATATACTTAAGTTATTATGGATAGATACATAGATAGACAGACAGACAGTGAATAGATAGATAGACAAACAGATAGATAGATAGATAGACACAGATAGATATATAGATAGATAGAAAGATGGATAGATAGATAGACAGACAGATAGATAGATAGATAGATAGATAAATAGATAGATAGACAGATAAGCAGGCAGATAGAAAGAAAGATAGCTAGATAAATATATAGATAACCTGATAGATGGATAGATAGACAGACAGATAGAAAGAAAGATAGCTAGATAGATATATATAGATAGCCTGATAGATGGACAGATAGATAGAAGGATAGATAGACAAAGACAGACAGATAGATAGATAGACTGATAGATGGACAGATAGAGAGATAGATAGACAGATAGATAGATAGGAAGACAGATAGACAGGTCGATGAA
>JAPXFY010000033.1:38242764-38252764 GCA_030674185.1 Monoplex corrugatus
AATTTTTGACAGAAAAATAAGGGACAAAGTTATTGCAAATAAAAAAAACAAAAAAAACAAAGGTATTGTAATCAGCAAAGACCTGACAGCCGCCAGCTATAAACTGTCCACTGCAGCATATAAACATTCTGCCACGCTTGCATCGTGGACTGTGAATGGCAGAGTATTTGCAAAACTGAAAAGTAGAGTAACAATAAAATTGAACATTCATATGAATATCGATGAGGCCTTCAGAAGAGCCATGAATTCAACACAGTAAGCGATACGGAATAAGGGAGAGAAAAAAACAACAACAACAAAAACAACACACACACACACACAAAAACAACCATGTAGGTACGTAGATCCTCTGTGTGAGTGAGTGAGTGAGTGAGTGTGTGTGTGTGTGTGTGTGTGTGTGTGTGTGTGTGTGTGTGTGTGTGTGTGTGCGCGTACGCGCGCGCGCGCGCGTGTGTTTGTGAGGATGCATGCGCGCGTGTATGTCTGTCTGTATGTATGTGTGTTTAATGTGTGTAGGGAGTGTGATGTAGTGAGAGAAGAATATGGATTCGGTCTTCATTTGCACTCATGGTGATGTTAATTCTTGAGATGAACTGCCATTGTCGTGCTTTGTGGCTGAAAAATGGATTGATGGGCAATTTTTGTCCTATGTAATGAATGTGCATGAGATGTCATACTGGTTACTTGATTTCATGCATAGGGTGTGACAGTCTGCAGGAAGGCTGGGGCCATTTCTCACGTTGTGGTAATGTTCATTGTTTAGATTATGTTGAGACTGTATGTTGATTAGGGATGGATGGCTTGGTGTTTGATCACTATTCTTTCCTGTTGGTCTTGGTCGAGTGCAGATAATAGACCAAGGGATACGCGCTGGTGACTTATGTTTGCGCATCTTTGTGCGCGGTGGTGTGGGCATGCGGGTAAGCGTGTGAATGTATACATGTACATTTTTGGGGGTGCGTATGAATCTGTTTTTTTTGCGTGGGAAAGGTGCATAGCACACAGCATATTCATGATCGCGCATGCATGAGCACATTTCGTTGATTTGATACCTAGGTGTTTGTGTATGATGCTTAACGTGCATTTTTTCATATATTTGCATCCAAGTGTTAAGACTTGGCACAGCATACGTGCTTTTTTTTGACATATTCGCTTACACAGGTATTTGTATATTGTTGGATGAACGTAGAGGAGTATATGTTCTTTTTGTGCTGAGTCAGTGTATGTGTGTGTGTATATGTATGTGTGTGTGTGTGTATGTATGTGTGTTTCTGTGAGTGTGTGTGTGTGTGTGTGTGTGTGTGTGTGTGTATGTGTGTGTGTGTGTGTGTGTGTGTGTGTGTATGTGTTATGCGTGTGTATGTGTATGTGAGATTGAGTATTTGTGTGTTTTGGAAACGTGTTTGTGTGCAAATGGATTTATTGACATCAGCACGTGCATACGTGTGTATAGGCATTTACGGACATAGTTATGTATGAATGTTGGGATCTGACTACTTGCATGAGAATTTGCAAAGATTGAAGCCAATCCTGTATGAAAGGAGATTTAATGTCTGTGCACGTCTATGTATGCTTAATTATACTTTGACTTAATGTTTCACAATTGATCTTTTTACGCTTTATCGTTTGGAAATCTGTCATACCTAACTTCACAATGTTTTCGACTTTTGAGAAAACTTTGTATTCATATAAATATATAGTTATATGTGTATAATTTGTAATTGTTACACATGTTTGTCCTATTCTTTTCAGACCATGAGATATATTTAAGAAACGTACATGTCACTAAACAATAAATTTGTATATGATACTGTATGGACAAAGGTTTTTATTATTTGTACTAGAAACAACTGTGCTGGAATCATTTGGAACAATTTTCTTAAAATAATGAAAACTATCAATAATGGGTAGCATCACAATTGCCTCTTTAAATTGTCAAGGTTTGGGGGATATGCGAAAACGAAGAGATGTCTTCCATTACCTGAAACAGAAAAAAATATTCGACATACTGTCTCCATGACACACATTTTAACAAGAGATTAGAACAATATGTAACTTCAGAATGGGGATATAAATGCTTTTTTGCATCATACCAGTCTAATTCTAGAGGAGTTACTGTTTTATTTTCAAACAATTTTGAATTTAAAGTAACAAACGTTAAACGAGACCAAAATGGCAACTATATCTTTCTGTCATTCTCGTTGATGGAAAAGGACTTACTCCTAGTGAATGTTTATGATCCCAATAAAAACGACCCGGTGTTTTATAATACATTAAAAGAAGTAATTAAAAGTTATGAAAATAACAATATCATCGCTGTAGGTGACTGGAACATTGCTATGGATCCAGACATGGACTGTTATAACTATGTGCGCGTTAACAACTCCAAAGCCAAAGATGCACTGGAAAACATGACAAGAGAACTTAATCTGACAGATATCTAGAGAGAGAACAATCCTGAATGTAGGCGGTATACGTGGGAGAAAACCGACACCATTTAAACAAAGCCAACTCGACTATTTCCTAATGTCTGATAATCTGTACTGGTATTATGAAAGCACAGATATTCTTTCAGGCTACCGTTCAGATCATTCTATGGTATCACTTCGCTTACTATTCCACAAAACCGAAAAGACGAGAAGTTTCGGGAAATTCAATACATCTCTTCTAAGGGATTGGCAATATGTGAAAGAAAGAAATGAAGAGATTTCAAATGTGATAAACGAGTATGCAGCTGACCATTATGATAAATCGAATTTAAATGAAATGGCAAAATCTGACATTAAACTGAAAATCCATGACAAACTCTTTTTAGATTTTCTATTAATGAAGGAACAGTCAAAAACCATAGCGTACGCCCCAATGAAAAATAAAACAAATGAAAGAGAAGGAAAATAGACTTGTACAGGATATAGAAGCCTTTGAAAGGGTTGAAAACAAAACAGAAAAGGAAATAAAAGAACTTCGAAAAAGGAATCATGAACTTCAGATAATTCGGGACAAAAGAATGGAGGGAGTATTACTGAGATCGAAGGCAAGATGGATTGCTGACGGGGAAAAATGTTTAAATATTTTTGTCATCTTGAAAAAAGAAATGATGTGACTAAACAGATGACAAAATTAGTGAGACAAGATGGTGCTACTTTAGAAAACCAAAAGATCCTTCATGAAGTTAAATCCTTTTATAAAAATATCTATAAGTAAAGGCTCAATGCAGATTGTGAAATAGAAAACTTATCGGAAAGATACCCAAATTATCAAATGAAGAAAAACGATTGTTGGAGAGTGAAATAACTATAGATGAAGCATGTACAGTGCTTAAAAACATGAAAAATGGGAAACGCCCTGGTGCTGACGGATTTAGCGCAGAAATTTTCAATTTTTTCTAGAAAAATATCGGACCGTTTGTTGTGAGATCATTGAATGAGACATACAGAGATGGAGAACTGTCCTCGACGCAGAAAGAAGGATTGATCACTTGCATCCCAAAAGGTGATAAACCTAAAGAATTCATAAAAATATTGGCGTCCCATTTCTCTCCTTAACGTTGTGTATAAAATAGGCTCAGCATGCATCTTGAACAGAATCAAAAATGTTTTACCAATGCTTATTAATGAAGATCAGACAGGTTTTATGGCAAATAGATATATAGGAGATAATATACGATTAATATATGATTTGATAAATTATTTAAATGTAAATAACATGCCGGGATTGTTATTTTGTATTGATTTCGAAAAAGCTTTTTATTCACTTGATTGGAGTTTTATGCACAAGGTTTTGAGAGCCTATGGATTTGGAAGTAGCGTTTGTCGATGGATTGAAACTTTCTATAAAAACATAAAATCAACTGCTATTACAAACGGTCAGACTGCAGAATGGTTTAGTGTAGAAAAGGGATGTAGACAAGGAGATTCAATCTCACCTTATTATTTTATTCTTTGTGCAGAAATTCTAGCCATAATGATCAGGGAGGAAGACTCAATAAAAGGAATACATGTTAATGGTGTAGAACACAAAATTTCCCATTTAATATATGTAGGAGATAAAACCTCTTTTGAAAGATTTACTCGTATACTTAATAATGTACGGCACAGTTTCAGGTCTGTTTATGAACAGCGAAAAAAACGCAAGTAATATGGCTTGGTAGTGAGAGAAAATCACAAATAATATACTGTCCCCACTAAAAAATGATATGGAATCCTCCTAAGTTTAAAATACTAGCATCTGGTTCATTCAAGATATAAGAAACTGTGAAATAATGAATTATAAAGACACATTTTCAGAAGTGAAAATGTTATTCAAAATTTGGTCACAAAGACCCATTACCCCAATTGGTAAAGTCGCAGTTCTAAAATCTCTTGTATTATCTAAGCTTATACATCTATGGATATTATTGCCTGACCCTCCAGATCATTTTATACAAAGCTACAGAAGTTATGTTTTCAGTTTGTATGGAATGGAAAACGAGACAAAATCAGCAGAAAGACTGCCACTAAAGATATTAGGCAAGAAGGACTGAATATACCGGATTTAAGAACATACATAATTATATGCTCTCAAACTTCTATGGATAAGAAAATTTAAAACTTCAAACCATAAATGGAAAAGTCTAGCAGCTGAAATGTATCCGTTCCTTAACAACATCGAATGCTACGGACCAGCGGTTGTTTCATACTTCATGAATAATAATATGTTCTGGACTGATATATTTAAGGCCTACATGATATTTTGTAATCATATAACACCTAAGAATTCAAGTGAACTGTTAGCTGAACCTGTCTTTTATAACGAAAAAATAAGGGTGGATGACAAAATAATCAAGAATAATAAACTAATAGAGAAAGGAATATACTGCATCAAACATTTTCTTAAAGAAAATGGATGTTTTTTGACCTATGAAGAATTTGAAAATAACGCTGATTGCTGCATTAATTATGTCACTTATAATGGATGGATATCTTCAATCAAACAATATCTAAGAACGATCACAGAATTCAAATGAACAACAACACGAATAGTATATTGAATGCGCCAAATGCAATAAGACTAATAATGAGTGTACAAAAGGGAAATAGACTTTACTATGAAAAAATTAAATTGGATGATAGCTAACCAAATTGTTGTTCAAGGTGGTCAGAGAAACTAAATATAAACATTTCGTGGGAAAAAGTGTTTCTAAAAATTCATAAATGAAAGGATGTCAAATTAAAATGGTTGCAAATAAGAATAGTTCATCGGATTATTGCCACCAATATAATATTAAACACAATGGGTGTAGCAACTACGACAAATTGTACATGGTGTAATAATGCAAGATACTCTATTGAACATTTTCTGTGGAATTGTTATTGTGTCCGTAGTTTCTGGAATTTAACAGAAAAATTAATCAACGCAAAATGCGAAAATACCTTCAACATCAAAATCACACGAAATCTGGTGTTTTTTGGTGTTGACCAAAATGTAAAAACAGATAGAGTATTTGATCTTATGATAATGCTTGCAAAATCATTTATATATAAATGCAAAGTAGACAAGCGTGTTTCAAATATACATACTTTCCAAAGAATGCTAAACCTGAGATTCAAAATTGAACAACATAATGCCAAAATAAACTTTCACTTGTCCATTTTTTATGCCCAGTGGAACAACTATAGACCAATGTTCGCTGTGTAGAAAACAGACTTTCTTTATGACGTTTCTTGAATACTGATGTACATAATGAAACCATCTTTGATTAGAATATTGTTTTATGTTTTTGTAGGCTATAGTTTTGTTGTTGTTGTTGTTGTTGTTGTTTTATGTGAACAAGTATTGTCTTATTTGTGTGAATCAAATAATTTTTGGTGCCACATTTTTGTTTGTTTTGATTGTTGTTGTCTTCTGTATGTTTATGTTGTCAGATGTTTAAAACGTTCCTCTTATGTGTATGAATTGAAATTATTATTATTGTTTTTTTGTATTGTTTTTGTTATTACATTGTTTGTTGATGTCTATTCACTGTTAAAAATGAATTAAAAAAAAAAAAGGTGAAAAAAATAACGATATTATTTCGGTAGTCCAGCTGATTCTCAGACCCCCTGTTGGCAGATTGTTATGAAGAGTTAATTAATTGTTGTATGTTATTATCTGACACTATTAATTCATTAATCTGAATTATCATTTGTAATTGCTTCCCTTCTTACATTCAGACTTCCACTACCCCTCCCCATCCCTCACCCTTATTTTTTCTTTGTTGTTGTTGTTGTTGTCCATTTTCTTTTCTTTTTCTTTCTTTGTGTGTGTGTGTGTGTGTGTGTGTGTGTGTGTGTGTGTGTGTGTGTGTGTGTGTGTGTGTGTGTGTGTGTGTGTATGTGTGTGTGTGTGTGCGTCTGAACCTTTCTGCCACACTTCTCGCTGAAAAGCAAAACACGCTACCACTGCGCCAAAATCTACGGTAGTGCATAATCTCAATCAAAGCAATCGATAAATCAATTTACCTATCGATCAATCAGTCAATCATCTACCAACCCAACAAGCAATCAACAGATCAATCCTGTCAACCAACCAACCAATAAACAGATTGATAAATCCTGATCCAGCAACCAATCAATCAGCCAATCAACTGATCGTTTGTAATGTCCATACCAAAGTATTTATAGGTGGTATCAACCCGTCAAATCAACCAATCGATCAGTCAGTCAGTAAATTGATCAATCAATCGATCAGTCGGTCAGTCAGTCAGTAAAATCAATCAGTCAATCAATCACTCAGAACGATTAATCGATGATGTCCATACCATGAATTCATACGCTGAGCACAATCTTCTCACTGTCATGTAGTCTTTTCGGGAAAGAGCCGAAAACAATAGTTCCGGATCACAAGGGACACTACTTGCCTCTGAATCCGCCGTTTCGTTAATGACTATCTCCCTTAGTCTTTGAAACAACGCCTTGCGGTTTCCTGCAAAACAAGAGCGAAGGTGTTAAATTACGCTTTCCATTCGAAGCCATGAAATGAAATAATGAATTAAATCACAAAAGAAAAAAAAAGAAGAAGGGTAAATATTCAATTTAAAAATAAAATAAACAGAAAGGGGTTCGAAAGCAAATGGAAGTTGGGAAGACTGCTCTGTTCGTGTCCATCCACTTGTGTAAAGCCAGCAGTGAAAGTCTTCTTTAAACAAAAACAGCGTTGTCTCGATTACTTGTGAATGGAATTGAACCTACAATATAACACACCTGAATTTGAATGTATTTATGATACATTCATCTCGCTCAGATAACTGCACATGCACTCCACCCAAATCTCCCCGTGATAAAATCTGACAGACCCTTTAAGCCTGCGCAAAAGCTTACTCCTTGATCATCATCATCATGTGCCCTGCCACGTGGCGTTGGCGATCATGGCCCTCCATACGAATCTGTCCCTCGTCACTGTTAATACATCTCCCACCCTGTCTGTCTTCAGCCACCCTGGAAGTCCGTCCAATATTTTCTCCTGGGTCTACCTGGTGTTCTCTTTCCCTCCAGCTTTCCTGTTGTGACTAGGTGCTCTAAGTTCTCTTGCTTCATAAAATGGCCTATAAATGTTGCTTGTCTTTTCCTGATCTTGATTAATGATCTTCTCTTGTCTGTCTCCTTCAAGACTGTCGTGTTTGTTTTCTTGGCTGTCCATGGGACTCTCAACATTATTCTTAGAAACCACATTTCAGTTGCTTCAATTTTGTTCTGACTTTGCGTGTTGACTGTTTACACCTCACAACCCTACAACAGTATCGGTTCTACATAACACAACACTCAAGAACTCTCTTCCTGATGGTAATTGATAGGCATTTGTTGATACGAACGCTTTTCATCTTCTTGAATGCTGTTTTGGTTCGGCCGATTCTACTGGCTATTTCTGATGTGCATCTGCCCGTTTGATGAGATGACTGTTCCCAGATATTTAAACTCACTTATTTACTTACTTGCTGCTTACTTACTTTCTTACTTACTAACTTGTTACTTACCTACTTACTTACTTACTAATTTACTTACTTAACTTGCTTACTTACTTACTAACTTGTTACTTACCTACTTACTTACTAACTTGCTTACTTACTTACTTACTTACTTACTTACTTACCTACTTACTAACTTACTTGCTTACTTACTTACCTACATATCTATTTCCTCTTTTCTGTTCTCGGAAGTGAACGACAGACTGGCGGAGCTATCATTAAGAAAATATTGTCTTCACCTAGTTGATAGACAGCCGATGCTTTGGGCACTGACTGGGGGAGGGGTGTCTTTCGGTCACGTGAGACGAGTTTATACAAGCAGCTAGTTGTGTTCCTTTTTCGTTTTTTTTTTTTATTTTTAAGATAAGATACACAGATACACATGTCATTTACACGTAGCCAAGATTATTCCAGTGATAGGCTGATACAATACCAGTTTAAAATACAGACTAGGTAAAACATAGGCTACGTAGGGCCTCAGGACCTGGCCAGCTCATGGGTTTATGTGCAGGCTTAAGGCTTGTGCCATGATCACCATACACATGGCACCAGTGACATCAGTACATATGGAACTCGTTCCAAGAGCGGAGACGGCGTCTTGAGAAACTGAAACTGAAACTGAAACCGAAACCGAAACTGCCCGAGATCTGGCACTAAAACACCATGTTACAGGTATAATCTGGTGTCGTGTCTTGCCATTAAACATATCACATGTTATTGACACAGGCTGACTAGTGTCATGTCTCATCATCATCATCATCATCATCATCATCATCATCATCATCATGTGCCCTGCCGCATGGCGCGGGCGATCATAGCCCTCAGTTTGCATCTATCCCTTCTTGCTGCAAGCACATCTTCCACCCTGTCTGTCCTCAGCCACCCTGCAAGTCCGTCCAATATTTTCTCCATGGGTCTACCTGGTGCTCTCTTTCCCTCCAGCTTTCCTGTTGTGACCTGGTGCTCCAATTCCCCTTTCTTCATAAAATGGCATATAAATGTTTTCTGTCTTTTCCTAATCTTCCCATCAATGATCTTTTGTGTCTGCCTCCATCAAGACTGTCTCGTTTGTTTTCTTTGATGTCCATGGAACTCTCAACATTCTTTTAAAAACCACATCTCGGCCGCCACAATCTTGTTCTGGCTTTGCGTGTTGACTGTCCACGCCTCACAACCGTATAACATTATCGGTTCTATATAACATTCAAGAACTCTCTTCCTGATGTTAATTGACAGGCATGTCTAGTTATCATTATTGTTGTTGTTTAAGGGCCAGCTGACTACACAGAGCAATATCAGGGCTATAACTATCTCAAACCACACACACATCTCGTTGACTGTGAAAGAAAAAGACGCCTGGAAAAGAGAATTAAGTACACATACTTGCACACAATCTAAGAATATGCCCCTGGTGTGGACCGTTTCGCCAAATTTATCACCAGGGTTTACAAACCTGATTGCAAATGAATGAATATAACTAGTACACTAAACGCTATAAACACTGGCCTGTATTACCTAACATAGTTTCCGCACATCACATTTCTTTAGAGTCAAAAATGCAGTTGATACATGTAGCCAACTATCAGTCTCACTGAAAGGTGTGTGAGGCTTTATAAACCATATACAAGCGAAAGGACCAGCCAGGCAGAAAACGATAGAAAGAAATGACAGAAAACAAACGAAAGAGGCAAAAACAAAGCAGAAAAAGAAGAAACTTATGAAACAGAATTTCCCGAAGAGAGAGACGCTGTATAAACTTATAGAGCCCCCAGCATCCCCACTGGAGATGTCTTACTATCAAACATGCCATTTGTTATTGTCACAAGCTGACCAGTGTCCTGTCTTACCATCAGCATCGCTAGATGTTCCTGACACAGGCTGGAGTGCTGGTTCTCCACAATCGTCTGTACTTATCGGCACGGGATCTCGCTCCATCCCCTTGACATCCATGTTTTTGGGTATGGGAGCTTGTGCCGTCTCCTTGACATCAGTCGTTATGGGAACGGGCCCGTGACCTGT
>JAPXFY010000033.1:38257764-38272764 GCA_030674185.1 Monoplex corrugatus
AAGAAAGAAGCAGAAGAGAGAACAGAAAAGGACAGAACAGAAAAGAACAGAACAATGAACAAGGACAAGAACAACAACAACAAACGAAAAAAGAAGAAGAAGAACAAAACAACAAGACAAAAGAAAAGAAAAGAAGAGAAGAAGAACAAGAAGAAGAAAAAAAAGAAAGAAGAAAAGAAGAAGAAGAAGAAGAAGAAGAAGAAGAAGAAGAAGAAGAAGAAGAAGAAGAAGAAGAAGAAGAAGAAGAAGAAGAAGAAGAAGAAGAAGAAGAAGAAGAAGAAGAAGAAGAAGAAGAAGAAGAAGAAGAAGAAGAAGAAGAAGAAGAAGAAGAAAGGAAGAAGAAGGAAAGAAGAAAGAGAAGAAGCAGAAGAAAGGGAAGAAAAGGAAGAAGAATGAAGAGGAAATAGAAGATGAAGATGAAGAAGAAGAAGAAGAACAACAACAACAAGCAATACCAACACAACATTAACAACAACAAACAAAAACAACAACAACAACAACAACAAAAACAAGATGAAGTGTACCAGTTCCATGTCAGATTTCCAGCCCACACGTCTGTTCAAATGCTTGGCGTTCTCAACATCTCCACAAATCCTGACTTTGTCCCCCTTTTGAAAACAGGTCCTCTGTACCAACACACACACACACACACACACACACACACACACACACACACACACACACACACACACACACACACACACACACACACACACACACACACACACACAATCAACATTCATCATCATCATCATGTGTCCAGACGTATGGCGTCGGCGATTATGGTCCTCCATATGCATCTGTCCCTTCTCGCCGCAAGCACATCTTCCACCCTTTCTGTCCTCACCCAATCTGCAAGTCTGTCCAGGATTTTCTCCCAGAGTCTACCTGGTGTCCTCTTTCCCTCCAGCTTTCCTGTTGTGACCAGGTGCTCTAATTCCCTTTTCCTCATAAAATGGCCTATAAATGTCTGTCTTTTCCCAATCTTCCTTATCAATGATCTTCTTCTGTGTGCCCCCATCAAGACTGTCTCGTTTGTTTTCATTCTGTCCATGGAACTCCCAACATTCTTCTTAGAAACCACATCTCGGCTGCCTCAATCATGGAGAAACAAAATCATTAAAATTGCTTTTCTATAATAGAATAGTTACGATCAGATATCAGTTGGAATCTTTTCTGACAGACATTTCAAATATCTGACAGCAGAAAAGCTTGATGCAGACTTCGAGTTGATGAGCATGACCTACAAATTCAAAGAAGCAGATATGTAATTATCTGCGTCTGTGTGTGTGTGTGTGTGTGTGTGTTGTGTGTGTGTGTGTGTGTGTGTGTGTGTGTGTGTGTGTGTGTGTGTGTGTGTGTGTGTGTGTGTGTGTGTGTGTGTGCGTGTGTGTCTTTTTTTTTCTTGGCAACATAGCTGTAAAATGCTTTTTTCGATAAATGACGTGCTTAGCGCGTCAAGCGTCAAGCGTCAAGCGTCAACGTCTCTCTCTCTCTCTCTCTCTCTCTCTCTCTCTCTCTCTCTCTCTCTCTCTCTCTCTCTCTCTCTCTATTTCTGTTTGTCTGTCTGTCTCTCTCTCTCTCTCTGTGTTTTGCGTGTGTGGGGGTGAGAGAGAGAAAAAGAGAAAAAAAAAAAAGAGAGAGAGAATGTGTGTGTGTGTGTTTTGTGTGTGTGTGTGTGTGTGTGTGTGTGTGTGTGTGTGTGTGTGTGTGTGTGTGTGTGTGTGTGTGTGTGTGTGTGTGTGTGTTGTGTGTGTGTGTGTGTAGTTAGCTTAACAGATAGATAGATTTTGATGTGTAGACATATAGAAATGCGAGGTTTTAAATCGTTCGTTCATTTCTTTCCTTGCTTACTTGCTCGTTTGTTCTTTTGTTTGTTTGTTTTGATTGTTTGTTCGTTCGTTCGTTCGTTCGTTTGTTTGCTTCTTTCTTTCTTTCTTTTTTATTCCTTTCTTTTGAATAATGAATTTTGATACATGAGTGTTGGCCCTCACCTGCACTTTTGCTTTTTCCATGATGTCGCAGTTCCCGGAAGCTATGGAATCTTGGCGCGTGCTGTTACGTAGGTCATTTCCGCCAGCACACGATAAGCCAATCAGCTTCTCCGTTCCTAGGGAAGAGAAGTTAGTATATTCTGTGTCGGCGTTCGCCATTGGATGGCTTTTGTTCCTCTGGTTCCTGTCTTCCTGTTGAATATTTGTGGCTGTTTGTTGTGCCGCTGCCTCATAGCTGGTCGAGTCAGTCGCCACAGCATTGGCGGAGTGGGACGCCTCAGAGGTCTTGGGTGTCATACATTCAGCATCTCTTTCTGTTTCTCTTGATGGGTCTGTGTTCAAGTCTTTGGAGGTGCGGTTCACGGCTTTGGACAACTTAGAGATGAGTTCAGCGTCTGATAGAAAGAAAAAAATGAATTTAAAAAAAGGTGAAGGGGTGAGAACAGGAAAGAAGATGGTCAAGACATTCTAACAATCTCCAATTTAAAAAATACTTGTGATCCATATAGTAAAACGGACATTCTCATATAGATATAGATAAATATATAGATACATAGATATAGATACTGATATAGATATGGACATTGATACAACTATAGATACAGGTATAGATACATATCGATATAAATAAAATTTTAGATGTAGATATATAGACAAAGATACAAATACAAATGTAGATATAGATTCACATATAGATTTAAATACAGACATACATATATGTATGCTATTGCCATATTGTAAATTCTTAAGGTATAGGCTAGTGTGCTCTGAGTTTATGGATGAGTATATATATATATACATATATATACATATACATATACATATATATATATGTATATACATATACATATACATAATACATATATATATATGTATATATAGAAAGAGAGATACAGACGTACACATAGAATAGATTATATATAGATGTAGATATAAATGTCGAAACAGGTACAGATATAGCTATAGATATAGATACAGATGTGGATACATGTATAGATGCAGATACCATCATCATCATGCACCCTGCCGTATATAGCGCTTGCGATCATGGCCCTCCATATGCATCTCTCCCTTGTTGCCGCAAGCACCTCTTCCACCCTCTCTGTCCTCAGCCACCCTGCAAGTCCGTCCAATATATTCTCCCTGGGTCTACCTGGTGTTCTCTTTCCCTCCAACTTTCCCGTTGTGACCAGGTGCTCTAATTCCCCTTTCCTCATAAAATACGTATAAATGTTGTCTGTCTTTTCCTAATCTTCCTTATGAACGATCTACTTGTGTCTTCCTCCATCAAGACTGTCCCGTTTGTTTTCTTTGCTGTCCATGTAACTCTCAACATTCTTCTTAGAAACTACATCTCGCACGGTTGTTCCAACCCGATTCTTTAGTTGCAGAAGCCTGTAGCTGTGACCTGACCTTATTTCAGCCAGAGAGGGCTGACCATGCACATTACACCAGCTGATAGCGGTTGTGCAGTGGAAGGAAGAGAATAAATTAGTTGCTAAAATGTCTTAGATTTTACAGCGCCTTTTAACAGTCTGTCTGATATATAAATGACCGTGTTGCTGATGTAAACATCTTTAAAATGATACCAAACATGACCAGATTAGTATAGTAGGCTATGCTACCACATCCTGTAAAAAACAGGCTTAATTTCGCGGAATAGAGCAAATTTGTCAAGATCTCAGTTTTTTGCGTAACTGCCAAGCTTCTGAGGTTTTCACACACTATTAAAGCTATGTTGCATATACTATTAAAGCTATGTCACACACACACTATTAAAGCTATGTCCCACACATACTATTAAAGCTATGTCACACACACACTATTAAAGCTATGTCACACACACACTATTAAAGCTATGTCACACACACACACTATTAAAGCTATGTCACACACACACACACACACACACACACTATTAAAGCTATGTCACACACACACTATTAAAGCTATGTCACACACACACTATTAAAGCTATGTTGCACACACTATTAAAGCTATGTCACACACACACACACTATTAAAGCTATGTCCCACACACACTATTAAAGCTATGTCACACACACTATTAAAGCTATGTCACACACACACTATTAAAGCTATGTCACACACACACTATTAAAGCTATGTCACACACACACTATTAAAGCTATGTCACACACACACTATTAAAGCTATGTCACACACACACTATCAAAGCTATGTCACACACACACACTATTAAAGCTATGTCACACACACACTATTAAAGCTATGTCACACACACACTATTAAAGCTATGTCATACACACACTATTAAAGCTATGTCACACACACTATTAAAGCTATGTCACACAACACTATTAAAGCTATGTCACACACTCACTATTAAAGCTATGTCACACACACACACTATTAAAGCTATGTCACACACACACACCTATTAAAGCTATGTCACACACACACACTATTAAAGCTATGTCACACACACACACTGTTAAACCTATGTCCCACACACACTATTAAAGCTATGTCTCACACACACTATTAAAGCTATGTCACACACACACACTGTTAAACCTATGTCCCACACACACTATTAAAGCTATGTCGCACAAACTTCAACACTTCAGAAAGGACCTCCACTTAAAAAAAAAATTCTACCTCAGCAGGAAAGGAGGGAGACGCGATATAATTACGGCGACAACTGAACTGACACGATGTCTCACACCTAGTACAGACCATTTCCATTCTCTTTTCTTGTGATAGTGCACGCACAACCATGAGGAGAGGGAGAGAGAGAAAAGCGAAAGAGGGAGAGAGAAACGCACACGAAAGAACGAGAGAGAGAGAACGAGAGAGAGAGAGAGAGAGAGAGAGAGAGAGAGAGAGAGAGAGAGAGAGATGCTACAATCTTCAACACACTGTCATACGTATTGATGATCACTTACCAGATCCCAGTAAGTGGTTTCCGGCTTAAATCGATTGAGGAGAGTGACTCAATTTAAATACCCCACTTTCACGAAGTCGGCCACTTAACTTGGCTAACAGGGCATGGGTACAGTAAACACTGCTCATCACTTGTAGTTTTAATTTGTCTTTTATTATCATTATTATTGTTATTAGTAATAGTAGTAGTAGTAATTTTGTCTGCTTGAGTCGCACAATACTTGTACATCTGACTGGGGCCCTCTGACACAGTCGGTTCTGTTCACCTTCAATGCTTTTCTAATAAGGTTACATCAGTCCTGATGAACAGAAACAACAGGTTTATCGCTCAAAATAGTAGATCTTATACTTAATTCCAGATGTTTTGCTGCAGCCAGATATAATTGACGTTATGTATTATGCTCCGTTGTGTTTGTCAATGAATAAAGAATACTATGTTGGCAATTTGGACCCAGTCTGTGGAGAATACTGGTAACAAACAGATGTAAGAAAGGTAATTTCACATATTTTAGAAGGCAAAGAATATATACATATACGACAACGTCCAAGCTGTGGAAGCCATAATAAAGATAGGCCTATATGTCTGTACTAACAAAGAGATGTTCTCCAAATGTATTCCATGCCACATAATGTGTTTGTCATCATTCTCGCAAGTCACTACAATTCAAAATTTTGCTAAATAAAATGGTATAAGAATGACATATTTGTTGTCACTATAAAATATTTTCGATTATATTCTCGTTCTGGTTAAAGGAAACGATACACAGGAGTCTGTACACTGTATTACACATGGCGCTTTGCCGGTTCTGTGTTAGGGGATCATGAAGTTGACATGAGTCTGGCATGTTGTCCCATAGTTCTTATCTGACTGTCTCTCTCTCTCTCTCTCTCTCTCTCTCTCTCTCTCTCTCTCTCTCTCTCTCTCTCTCTCTCTTTCTCTCATCACATGTGTGTATACTTTCTAGGAGTCTGTAATGGCTTCTAATCACTAACAAGATGTCACGCAGATGTTTTATTCCTCAACACTATCCATGGCATGATCTGAAACTGTGCTGCTTCCTTTGAATAACAGTACCAGGGTCCTATCTTGGACAATGCTGCTTTCTTTTGTAAACAGTACTATGATCCAGTCAAGAATAATCCGACACGTGAATAAACAGATGTGACCATGGTAACTGACCAGACACGAATGGATTTTCCGTTAGCATGGCTGGCATCCCTGCTGCAGGAAGCTATCAATGGGCCAGAAAGCGAAAGAAGAAAATATTTTCGTTGGCCAATTTTACATGTTATGGAACTGTCGGAAATTGTATCACCATCTGAAATATCAGATTGCTGGAAACAATGACATGATTACAAGTTCATTGCGTAACACATGTGTTGTTTTCTTGGTACAGGAACAAAGACAATGCAACAAAAATCATGTTTCATATTGACAAGTTCGTATCACCAACAGAGTAAAGAACTGTCCCTTGTGTTCAGCTATTGTGATTTTCAGCTTTCTCAGCGTGAAGAGAGAGAGAGAGAGAGAGAGAGAGGAGAGAGAGAGAGAGCGAAGAGAGGGAGAGAGAGCGTGCGAGAGAGAGACCGAGAGAGACAGTGAGAGAGAGAGAGTGAGAGAGAGAGAGAGAGAGAGAGTCATTTCAACAGTCACAGCCAAATAATAACTCACTTAATTCCACTTCACTTCAATACTCAATGTGCCTCACTCTCAACATCGTCTACTTCATGTTAATTTCACTGAGCAATGCTGGTGGTATCTTCAAATTAAAGGCAAATAAATTTCAACAATTGGGGTGGAAGTTTTCAATTTTTCTCCAGACAGAGTCAAGACACAGAACATTTACTTGACAAATCATGGATGCTGACAAAACCTTGACTTAGTTGTAAATCGCTTTCAAAAAGAGCGAAAAATCGTCACTTTTTAACAGATGTAAAGAAGGGAAGACCCGTGTCAGTTACTTGGTGACACTGGAATGTCTATCACAGCATGTGATCAGGGGGGTCAAGGGATGGGGTAGGTGCCACGCCTCTTGAACAACTAAAGATGCCGTTTCTGGTCATCTCGCACAGCTGTGCTCGGCTGCCTCAATCTTGTTCTGGCTTTGCGTGTTGACTGTCCACGCCTCACAATCGTATAAGAGTATCGGTTCTATATAACATTCAAGAACTCTTTTCCTGATGTTAATTGATAGGCATTTGTTGGTTAGAATGCTTTTCATCTTCTTGAGTGCTGTTTTGGCTTGACCAATTCTGCTGGCTATTTCTGATGTGCATCTGCTGTCTGGTGAGATGACTGTTCCCAGATATTTAAACTTATCTACCTGTCTCAAAGTTGTCTGTTTGCTGTCATTTTGCATGAGGGGATTTCATGTTTTTTACTGATTACCATGACTTCGGTCTTCTTGCTATTAGTTCCAACCATTTATTCTCGCTTTCTGTTTCTATTATATTCACAAGGTTTTGTAGGTCCCTTTCATTTTCTGCAATTAGCACGGTAGATGCAGATATAGATTTAGATATAGGTGTAGATATAGATATAGATTGTGACGCGTGGTGACTGTCAACAGTAATCAGTCTGCTGATAGCAACATGACAGTGTTAATCATGGATGTGTATTTAAACTGATTACCGTTCTTTGTACAATCGGTTCATTTGCGAGTTAGACAGGTAGCAGCAAAGACGAGTGAAAGTTAAACATGTCTTTGGAGTTTACCGTCGAGAGAACAAAACAAGAGAACGTAACAGATACAGACATAGACATAGATATAGATATATAGTTTTAGATATTGATACAGATACAGGTATAGATATATGGATATAGATATAGATACAGATATAGATATAGATAATATATAGTTTTAGATATTGATACAGATACAGGTATAGATATATGGATATAGATATAGATACAGATATAGATACAAATATAAATTATAGTTATAGATGTTCATTCAGATATAGATATATAACTGTGTATATATATATATATAGTTATATAGTTATAGATATTGATGCAGATACATGGATGTAGATACAGATATAGATATATAGATACAGATACAGATATAGAGTTATACATATATATGTATATATAAAGATGCAGAACATATATAGATACAGATACAGATGTATAGATTATTGATATAAATATAGATACAGACATAGATATAGTCATAGATATGATATAGATATACACAAAGATGAAAATATACATACAGATATAGACACAGACATAGATACATAAATAGATTTAGATATGAATATAGATAAAATACAGATGTATATATAAGCCATGGCCCTATTTGAGATTCTTATGGCCAGTATGGTGTGTTATGAGTTTATGGATAAATATATATATACATATATACATATATATAGACATAGATGTACATACAAAGATATAGATATAGACTGATATAGGTGTAGATGTATGTATGCCATGGCCCTATTTAATGTTATTATGGCAAGTAAGTGTTTTTCTCAGTACTGAGCTTACCACGTATATCACACATATCAACAACTGACCTTACAGAGGGATGTGATCCCACACGAACTCTACCGAAAAAAGAACGAGACAGAGAGAGAGAGAGAAAAGAGACAGAGAGACAGAGACAGAGACAGAGACAGAGAGACAGAGACAGAGACAGAGCAGACAGACGAGACAAGACAGAGACAGAAGACGACGAGAGAGAGAGAGCAGAGACAGAACGAGAGAGAGAGAGAGAGAGAATGAGTGAGAGAGAGAATGAGAGAGAAAGAGAAGAGAGAAGAGAGAGAGAACTAGAGAGAGAGAGAACAAGAGAGAGAGAGAGAGAGAGAAAGAGAAAGAGAGAGAACGAGAGAGAGAGAGAAGAGAGAGAGAGAGAGAATGAGAGAGAAGAGAGAGAAGAGATGAGAGAGAGAGAGAACAAGAGAGAAAGAGAACAACAGAGAAAGAGCGAGAGAAAGAGAACGAGAGAGAGAGAGAACGAGAGAGAGAGAGAGAGAGAGAGAAAGAGAGAGAAAGAGAGAGAAAGAGAGAGAAGAGAGAGAGAGTGAGAAAGAGAGAGTGTGTGTGTGAGAGAGAGAGAGGAGAGTATGTGTGTGAGAGAGAAGAGAGAAAGAGAGTGTGTGAGAGAGAGAGAGAACGAGAGAGAAAGAGGAAAAGGAAGAAAGGGGGGGGGGGGAAAGGAGAGACAGACAAGCAGACAGACACAAAGACAGACAGTCACGCTGAGACTCAGACAGAAAATGTGTGTGAGAAAGACAGAAAGAAAAGACTTCACACACACACACACACACACACACACACACACACACACACACACACACACACACACACACACACACACACACATATATATATATATATATATATGTATACAACCATACACACAACTACACACATAACAACACATGTACACGCATACAAACATAAAATACACACAACACACACAAGACATACATAATACACACATATATCACAACACACACACACACACACACACATACACACGCACACACACGCATGCATACACACACACACGCACACAACATACACACACACACGCACGCACACCACACACACACACACACACACACACCACACACACACACACACACACACACACACACACACAACGAACACAGAGAGAGAGAAAGCGAGCGAACGAGAGAGAGACAGACAGACAGACAGAGAGAGACAGACAGAGAAAGAGACAGAGAAGACAGACAGACAGACAGACAGAGAAACAGAGAGAGACACAAACACAGATAGATAGACAGACAGACAGAGAAACAGAGAGAGAGAGAGAGAGAGAAACACGAAGAAACATAGAGAGAGAGGGAGAGAAAGAAACACAGAGAAACACAGAGAAACAGAGAGAGAGAGAGAGAGAGAGAGAACACAAAAAGAAACACAGACACACAGACAGAAACACAGACACACAGACAAAAACACAGACAGAAAACAGACAGACAGAAACACAGAAACAACAACACAGACAAAAAACACAGACAGAAACAGACAAACAGACACAAAACAGACAGAAACAGACAAGAAACACGACGACAAAGAAAAACAGACAAGAAACACAGACAGAAAACACAGACAAAAGAAGACAGAACAGACAAGAAACACAGACAAAAAACAGAAGAAACGACAAAACAAGAAAAAACACAGACAGAAACAGACAAAACACGAAGAGAAACAGACAGAAACAAGACAGAAAAACAGACAGAAACAGACAGAAAACACAGACAAAAACACGACAGAAACAGACAGAAACAGACAAAACACAGACAAAAACACAGACAAAAACACAGACAAAAAACACAGACAAAAACACAGACAAAACACAAACAACAACAGAAAACAAAACAAGACAAAACAGACAGAAAACACAGACAAACAACAGACAGAAACACAGACAAAACACAGACAAAACACAGACAAAAAACCAAACAAAAAAACACAGACAAAAACACAGACAGAAAAAGACAAAGAACACAGAGAAAACACAGACAAAACACAGACAAAAACACAGACAGAAAACACAGACAAAAACACAGACAAAAACACAGACAAAAACACAGACAAAAACACAGACAAAAAAAAACAGACAAAACAACACAGACAGAAAACACAGACAAAAAACACAGACAAAAACAACAGACAAGAAACACAGACAAAAACAGACAAAAAACACAGACAAAAAACACAGACAAAAAACACAGACAAAAAACACAGACAAAAACAACAGACAAAACAACAACAACAAACACAGACAAACACAGACAAAAACACACGACAAAACAAGACAAAAAACACAGACAAAACACAGACAAAACACAGACAAGAAAACACAGACAAAAAACACAGACAAAAACACAGACAAAACACAGACAAAAAAACACAGACAGAAACACAAACAAAAACAGACACAAAAACCAGACAGAAATACAGACAGAGAGAAACACAGAGAAAAAACAGACAAAAACACAGACAAAAACACAGACAAAAACACAGACAAAAACACAGACAAAAACACAGACAAAAACACAGACAAAAACACAGACAGAAACAGACAGAGAGAAAAACACAGACAAAAACACAGACAAAAAACACAGACAGAAACACAGACAAAACAAAACAGACAAAAACAGACAAAAACACAGACAAAAACACAGACAAAAACACAGACAAAAACACAGACACAAAAAACACAGACAAAAACACAGACAAAAACACAGACAAAACACAGACAAAAAACAGACCAGACAAAAAACACAGACAAAAACACAGACAAAAAACACAGACAAAAACACAGACAAAAAACACAGACAAAACAAAAAACACGACAAAAACACAGACACAAAACACAGACAAAAACACAGACAAAAAACACAGACAAAACACAGACAGAACACAACAAAACAAGCAAAAAACAGACAAACAGACAAGACAGAAAAACACAGACAAAAACAGACAAAAACACAGACAAAAACACAGACAAAATACAGACACAGAAAAACACAGACAAAAACACAGACAAAACACAGACCAAAAACACAGACAAAAAACACAGACAAAAACACAGACAAAAACAACAGACAAAAAACAAGACAGAAAACAGCAAAACAGAAAAAACACAGACAAAAACACAGACAAAAAACACAGACAGAAACACAGACAAAAAACACAGACAAAAAACACAGACAAAACACAGACAAAAACACAGACAACAAAACACAGACAAAACACAGACAAAAACACAGACAAAAACACAGACAAAAACACAGACAAAAACACAGACAAAAACACAGACAAAAAACAGACAGAACAAGAAAACAGACAAAAAACAGACAAAAACACAGACAAAAACACAGACAAAAACACAGACAAAAAACACAGACAGAAACACAGACAAAACACAGACAAAAACACAGACAAAAACACAGAGACAAACAAAAACAAGAACACAAAAACACAGACAAAAACACAGACGCAAAAAAAAAAACAACAGACACCAGAAAACACAGACAAAAACACAGACAAAAACACAGACAGAAAACACAGACGAAATACAGACAGAGAAAAACACAGACAAAAAACAGACAAAAACACAGACAAAAACACAGACAAAAAAACAGACAAAAACACAGACAAAAAACACAGACAAAAACAGACAGAAAACAACAGAAGAAACAAGAAAAAAAGACAAAAAGACAAAAACACAGACAAAAACACAGACAAAAAACACAGACAAAAACACAGACAGAAAACACAGACAAAAACACAGACAAAAAACACAGACAAAAAACACAGACAAAAACACAGACAAAAACACAGCAAAACACAGACAAAACACAGACAAAAAAAACAGACAAAAACACAGACACAGACAAAAACACAGACAGAAACACAGACAAAACACAGACAACAAAAAACACAGACAGAAACACAGACAAAAAAACAGACAAAAAACACAGACAGAAACACAGACAAAAAAACACAGACAAAAAAAAACACAGACAAAAAACCAGACAAAAACAGACAAAACACAGACAAAAACACAGACAAAAACACAGACAAAAACACAGACAGAAACACAGACAAAAACACAGACAAAAAACACAGACAAAAACACAGACAAAAACACAGACAAAAAGCACAGACAAAACACAGACAAAAAACACAGACAGAAACGCAGACAAAAAATATAGACAGAAACACAGACAGAAATACAGACAGAGAGAAACAGAGAAATATAGAAAACAGACAGAAACACAGACAAAAAACACAGACAAAAAACGCAGACAGAAACACAGACAAAAACACAGACAGAAACACAGACAAAAACACAGACAGAAAAACAGATAGAAACAGACAGAAACACAGAGAAACACAGAAACACAGAGAAACACAACTGACCTAACACAGGCAAGTGGTCCCTATAGTAGCACGGTCCTAGCTCCTCCTCTGTCACGTGAGATCCAGCTTTCCTTCCAGACCCAGCCGATAGCAGGCCTGGGTGTTATCTGCCCACAACACCCACACCAAGTTCCTGGCGCCACTTGACTCCTGGTCTCGTAACCTGTAACCTCGCCCTCTGACCCTTCACCTCCGTCCTGTTCACCCCATTGCCAGTCCGGCCCTCTCGTGACCTTCGACCCCGGAAACAGTCCCAGGGCGCGGGTTTGGACGCTGGTTTTCCGTTTCGGTACTGGTTTTCTGAAAACATGGAATTTAATGGGGGGGGGGGGTGTTGTTGTTGTTGTTGTTGTTGTTGTTGGTTGGTTTGGTTGGTTGGTTGGTTGGTTGGTTGGGTGGGTGGGTGGGTGGTTGCTTGGTTTGGTTCTGGTTTGTGTTTGTTTGTTTCTTTTCTTTTTGTGTGTGCTTTCTTTCTTTTTTTTCCGAATGTAACAGAATTTCACCAAAGACAATTCTTTTCTTGCCAAGGGTTCTTTTTACGTGCATGCTGCACTGTTGATCTTGGCTTGTTGTCTCATCAGGAAGACGTGTACCTAGACCGCTGCTAAAAGCCTCAAGGAGGGGAGAAGGAACACTATTCCTATCCAACCAAGGTCCGATTCCAGGGCCTAGCACTCCCAAGGCAGTGGCTTAACTCCCCTGGCCACATGATGTGCTTCTCTCTGTCTTGTTCCTGGTTATTGTATTCATCTTTTTTCTTCTTCATCGGTTGTCTTGTTAGACCACTATATATATATAACATATCGATACCTATCTATCTATCTATCTGTCCATATATATATGTATATATATATATGCATACATGTATATATATACATATATATATATATATAATATATATATATATATATATATATATATATATATATATATATCTCTCGAAGGATCCCAGCCAAAAGGTACAAAATGCCATTTTTTCGCATTTTCATGTTTCCATATCAGTGCACTCAGAAACATGCCCGCTTTGTTATGGTAGAGTTGTTTTTCCAATATCATGACAAGTTAGTGATTTATTTATTAACTTAAATCAGTCATGCAAAAGAAGTGAGCAAGTGGTTACACGCATAGGGTGCCACTGACTGCTAGTACCTTCCTGCAGTGGCTGAAAGCAACACCTGAATGTGTTCCTGTCAAACGTTAGTCCAACTTTAGCGCTTATGTGTGTTGAGTACTGTGGCCGAAATGGGGGTTAAGTGGTGCTGATTAGATGTTCAAGTGTGGACCAACTCTGAATCAGTCCTGTGACAGTACACCACTGAGAGCTACTTATACTGGGCCAATTAGAGGTTAGGGCTGCCTGTAAGAATGTTCAAAGCTCAGCAGACTCCCAGTCAAGACACGTGGGCTGTGTACTAAACTCGGGGTGGTAAGTGTGTGATGTGTTGAGTGTGCTGCACGTGTGTAGTTGAAGTAATGTGTGTGTGTGTGTATGTGTGTGTGTGTTGTGTGTGTGTGTGTGTGTAGTGTGTGTGTAGTGTGTGTGTGTGTGTGTGTGTGTGTGTACGTGTGTGTGTGTGTATGTGTGTGTGTGTTGTGTGTGTGTGTGTGTGTGTGTGTTGTTGTGTGTGTGTGTTGTGTGTGTGTGTGTGTGTGTGGTGTGTGTGTGTGTGTGTGTGTGTGTTGTGTGTGTGTGTGTGTGTACCCAGGGTTTGTAGGATTAAAGCGGCATCTGAGACGCAGAAGTGTCAGGACAGTATTTAAGTTTGAAACCTACCATCCCCAACCCTGAATGTCTCCATATCCAGAATTGACTTAAATCTCTTTTTCTCAAAGTCCCCTAGCTTTCTTAGGTTAATTCCGCTGTGAGTCATCAAGCAGACCCATTCAAGGATGTGTTTCGTAGATTTTAGTACTTAATTAAAGCACAGCCGGTGAAGCGTGAGAATTGTTTTCTTTCTTTGCCAAATGTGTCCTATGTGCCTGGAAAATCTAAATCAAAGCACCTTCTCTCCACCTTCTGAGACATCCAGACTCTCAACTTGGAAACCATCAACTGTACACCAGCAACGGTAAGGTTTTATGTTGCTTTGTTTTTACTTTGATTGATAATTATGTTGGAAACCAATATCTTATCACCTTTGATTTGCGTCATGTTTTGTCAAA
>JAPXFY010000033.1:38282764-38295264 GCA_030674185.1 Monoplex corrugatus
CCCTCCCATGGGGATACCAGGGGCTCTTTCAGTATAAATGATATCCCCACCTTCTGGAAATTCTGTGCTAGAAATTTCCTTTTTCCTGCCAAGTTCTTTGTTTCTGCCTTGCTCCTTTGCTGTCTGTCTATTCTTCCTATCATTTTCTGCTACAAGAAGGATAGATAGAAAAGAAATCATCATCATCAAGTGCCTTGCCACATGGCGTTGGCGATCATGCCCCCCCCCCCCCCCCATATGCATCTGCATCTTGCTGCAAGCACATTTCCTATCCTCTCTGTCCCCAGCCAATCTTCAAGTCTGTCCATTATTTTCTACTTGGTGCTCTCTTTTCCTCTAGCTTTCCTGTCGTGACCAGGTGCTTTAATTCGTCTTCCTCATAAAATGGCCTTTAAACGTTGCCTGTCTTTTCTTAATCTTCTTTATCAACGATCTTCTTGTGTCTGCCTCCATCAAGACTGTCTCGTTTGTTTTCTTTGCTGTCCATGGAACTCTCAACATTCTTCTTAGAAACCACGACTCAGCTGCCTCAATCTTGTTCTGGCTTTGCGTGTTGAGTGTCCACGCCTCAAAACCATATAACATCATCGGTTCTACATAACATTCAAGAACTCTCTTCCTGATGTTAAATGATTGGCATTGGTTGTTTAGAATGCTTTTTATCTTATTGAATTGCTGTTTTGGCTTGGCTGATTCTGCTGGTTATTTCTGATGTGCATGTGCCCTCTGGTGAGATGATCGTTCCCAGATATTTAAACTTATCAACCTGTTTCAGGGTTGTACCGTTTGCTGTTATTTTGCATGAGGGGATTTCATGTTGTTGTTTTTTTTACTGATTACCATGAATTCAGTCTTCTTGCTATTTAGCTTCCAACCCTCTACTTTTGCTTTCCATTTCAATTATATTCACAAGGTTTTGTAGGTCCCTTTCATTTTCTGTAATTAACACGGTGTCATTTGCGTATCAAATGTTGTTAATCATTTTTCCTTCAACCTTTAATCCAGGGTGTTCTTCTAGGTTTCTTATGATGTTTTCGCTATAAAGTGAAAACAGATCTGGTGACAAAACACAACCTTGCCTGACTCCTCTTTTGATATTTTGGGGAAAAAAACTTACATCGAAAAAGAAAACAAAAAGGAACTCTACCAATCTGTGCCGTGTCCAACACGCGCAGCTCGTACGTGTCATCACTTCCTGTCTTGCATGTGCTGGCCTCTCCCATGTCCCACACCACCTGCACGTCCTGGTTGCTTAGCAACTTCGTGACGGTGCCCACGTGACCCTCACCGCCATCTTTGTCTCCACCTTGCCAGTGAGGTCCGCGGATGACACGAAGTCCCAGCACGCGCATGATGGCTGCAAAAGCAAATGGGGAAACGGGGGTAAAGATTTTTTTTAATTCATAGACCTTAGTTCGGAGTGGATTCAAAACTGATTCATCACATTTGGACAGTTCCATATGTGCTCCACTCAAATCTGTCAGAAGTTTTCTGACAGTCTCCCTGAACCTGTGCATAACACCATCTACTAGCAAGATCTTGAAAGGAATAGGGGGTGGGGGTAGAGAGACCTATGAACACTAAACTGACACCACTAGAATGATGGAAACATTAAAGAGACCTATGAACACTAAACTGACACCACTAGAATGATGAAAACATTAAAGAGACCTATGAACACTAAACTGATACCACTAGAATGATGGAAACATTTAACAGACTTATGAACACTAAACTGACACAACTAGAATGATGGAAACATTAAAGAGACCTATGAACACTAAGCTGAGGCCACTAGAATGATGAAAACATTAAAGAGATATATGAACACTAAACTGACACCACTAGGATGATGGAAACATTAAAGAGACCTATGAACACTAAACTGACACCATTAGGATGATGGAAACATTAAAGAGACCTATGAACACTGAACTGACACCACTAGAATGATGGAATCATTAAAGAGACCTATGAACACTAAACTGACACCACTAGAATGAAGAAAAAACATTAAAGAGACTTATGAACACTAAACTGACACAACTAGAATGATGGAAACATTAAAGAGACCTATGAACACTAAGCTGAGGCCACTAGAATGATGAAAACATTAAAGAGATATATGAACACTAAACTGACACCACTAGGATGATGGAAACATTAAAGAGACCTATGAACACTAAACTGACACCATTAGGATGATGGAAACATTAAAGAGACCTATGAACACTAAACTGACACCACTAGAATGATGGAATCATTAAAGATACCTATGAACACTAAACTGACACCACTAGAATGAAGAAAAAACATTAAAGAGACTTTGAACACTAAACTGACACAACTAGAATGATGGAAACATTAAAGAGACCTATGAACACTAAGATGAGGCCACTAGAATGATGAAAACATTAAAGAGATATATGAACACTAAACTGACACCACTAGGATGATGGAAACATTAAGAGACTATGAACACTAAACTGACCCATTAGGATGATGGAAACATTAAAGAGACCTATGAACACTAAACTGACACCACTAGAATGATGGAATCATTAAAGAGACCTATGAACACTAAACTGACACCACTAGAATGATGGAAACATTTAAGAGACCTATGAACACTAAACTGACACCACTAGAATGATGGAAACATTAAAGAAACCTATGAACACTAAACTGACACCACTATAATGATGGAAACATTAAAGAGACCTATGAACACTAAACTGACACCACTATAATGATGGAAACATTAAAGAGACCTATGAACACTAAACTGACACCACTAGAATGATGGAAACATTAAAGAGACCTATGAACACTAAACTGACACCATTAGAATGATGGAAACATTAAAGAGGCCTATGAACACTAAACTGACACCACTAGAATGATGGAAATATTAAAGAGACCTATGAACACTAAACTGACACCATTAGAATGATGGAAACATTAAAGAGGCCTATGAACACTAAACTGACACCACTAGAATGATGGAAATATTAAAGAGACCTATGAACACTAAACTGACACCACTAGAATGAAAACATTAAAGAGACCTATGAACACTGAACTGACAACCACTAGGATGATGGAAATATTAAAGAGACCTATGGACACTAAACTGACACCACTAGAATGATGGAAACATTAAGATCGGCTGCTATCGGATAGGTCTCTAGCATTCAGCTTCAGACACTCTTTGTCTTCAGGTTCTTATATTTAAACTATCAACTGTCGGCCAGCGTTCTCCTGCTGTTTCGGGACCATCTGCCTGGAATAAACTTCCATTCTCCCTTCGTCTGTCACCTACCCTTTCTTCTTATTAACTCCACTTTAGAAACTCAGCTCTTTTCCCCGACAATGAATTCGGCAACCGCATCGGTTGAGGATGGCTTACAGCTTACAGACCTAAAACCCTTCACAGAATCGTTGGGGCATCGTACAGATTCAACGCCACATCAGTTGCCTCCACCTTTCAACGGTGGTGCGTGCAGACTTAAGATATTTGGCAAGTTGGTGATTTTTTCTGGCCAATGTGAAGCCTGAGCATCGATTGCAACTTGTTTTGCCAGACTGACGCCTCTGTACCGTGAAATCGCTCTGGAGCAAGTTGGAAAATGTTTCATTTACGTGGCAGTAGATTAACCCTTTGACTCCCGCACCCTTTCCACCAACTGCAAAAACTTAACCCTTTGACTCCTTTGCCCTATCCATCAGCTTCTGCAGGAACCTGGTGGATAGGGTGAGGGAGTCAAAGTGTTAAGTTTTTGCTTTGCTAAAACAATGGCTGACAATGCAAGATGTTCGTTGATAGGGTGCAGGAGTCAAAGGGTTAATCTAGTATTTTCCTGGCTTTTATCTTTGTTTTGGTTTGGTTATGGTTTTGGTTTTTAGTTTCTGGTTTTTGGTATTTGGTTTTTGGTTTGTTTGTTTGTTTCTTTCTTTCTTTCTTTCTTGTTGTTTTACTCATGTCTCTTTTGAATCAAAAGAACTGCCCGCGTTTTAGCAAACAGAAAACAGAAATTCATGAAAATACGAAATATCGAGAGGATTTCGTCGTTGTTTTTTCCTCCGGTTTGTTGTTGTTGTTGTTGCTGTTGTAGTTGTTGTTGTTGCTGTTGGTGGCGGTGATGGCGGTGATAGTGGTGATGGTGGTTGTTTGTTTCTTTGTTTTGTTTTATTTTGTATTTTTTGCATATGAAATTCCGTTGATGTCTGTTGCTTGACGGAACATATTTGACATATTTGGAACATGTTAGTTGTACCTACTTCGATTTAGTCAAATAAGAAACAAAAGTATGAATCATCAATTACGAAACTATAGGGCAATTAACTTAACAAACTTCAAAGCAGACAGACACTATAAGACTACTCTCAAGACAAGTGAGATTATTTATGTAATAGCGCAGTGAGTGGAACTGAGAATAGTGCTATACAAAAGCTATTTGTTATAATTAGTATTGGTAGTAGTAGTAGTAGTAGTAGTAGTAGTAGTAGTAGTAGTAAGTAGTAGTAGTAGTAGCAGTAGTAGTATTGTTATTATTACTTTGAGACAGGAAACAAAACAGAACGGTGCCCGGAAACACCGGGGTAACCGAAAGTCTCGTTCACTTCCGCTTACAGTCACAGTTACGTATTGTTCACATGGACAAGGATGTGTGTCGCGATTACCGAAAAGAAATTAACAATACTACAATGAGAACACCGCAAACGAACAATGCCATTATTTGTTGTTTTTGTTGTTGCTGTTGTTGTTGTTGTTGTTGTTGTTCTTGTTCTTGCTTCGTCGTCTAGGAAGAATGTGTGGTTCTTTTTTTAAGACAAGTTTGATACACTCATGCCTTTTTGCTTTACTTTATTGTTCGTGTCTTTATCAAAATATGCAAATGTCAGCTTCGGAGTGCATGCACATATGATTGTACGTCTTTGTGCAGTCTGTATGTGTGTGTGTGTGTGTGTGCATGCGTCCGTACACACATGCGCGCGTGCATGTGTGTATGTGTGTGTGTGTGTGTGTGTGTGTGTGTGTGTGTGTGTGTGTGTGTGTGTGTTTTTTATCATAAATGAACATTCACACTTATCTGTATATTTGGATTGTCACGTATAATATCTATTTAAGTGTGTGTTCTACAAACATACAGTTTTATGTTCATCTTGTAAGAATTCCTGCCTAAACTAGAACGAAAAAAATTGAAAGAAATAAAACAATACTATAATTCACAAATAGTACCGTGATTTACAAACAACACTGCAATCAAAGAACAAACAAACATGTATCAATGGATATAAAGAAAAAACACAGTGATTTTCAGTGTGAAATAGAACTGACACTGTTGTACAGATATGAGACCTGGACAATCAACGAGCAAAGTCATAACAAGACTGAGGTACCTGAAATGTGGTTTCTAAAAAAACGTTAAGAGTTCAACGGACAGCAAAATAAAACAAACCAGACAACCTTGAGAGAAGCAAACAAAGAACGAACATTAATATATGAAGCACATTGGGAAAAGGCAAGCAGCATTTCATAGCACATTTTATGAGGAAAAGAACTGCACCTGGTCACAGCTAGAAAGCAAATGGGGAAACGAGCACCTGGTATACCCAGGGAGAAAATGTTAGACAGTTTGCAGAGTGGGCGGAGACAAGAAGTGTAGGAGATGTACTTGCAGCAACAAAAGATCGATGCGTGTGGAGGGCCACGATCGCCAACGCCATGCGGTAAGGCACATAATGATGAAAGAGAGGTGTCACTGCAGTTAAACTTAACCCTTTGACTCCCGCACACTATCCACCAACTGCAAAAACATAACTCTTTGACTCTTTCAGGAAACTGGTGGATAGGGTGAGAGAATCAAAGGGTTAAGTTTTTGCTTTGCTTGCATGGTTGACATTGCAGTATGCTGGTGGACAGGTGTGGAAGTCAAAGGGTCAATAAGGGGATCCGATTGTCACAAACAATAATCCAGTTCATAGAATTAAACAAAAAACAAAAAAACAAAAACCTTGCTAATAACGCAGAGGTTGTTGAACACTCAAGCGGGCGACTTTTTATTTTCTATTAACAGATGACAGACTGGGTGGAGCGCATGCGGACTTGTCCAAGTGCGATGAATCCCTCTTGAAGGAAGCCTATAGTAAAGGACACTCAGCACACAACATAACACTCAGCACACAACAGAACACTCAGCACACAACATAACACTCAGCATACAACAGAACACTCAGCACACAACAGAACACTCAGCACACAGCAGAACACTCACCACACAACAGAACACTCACCACACAACAGAACACTCACCATAAAAAAGAACACTCACCACACAACAGAACACCTAGCACATGACAGAACACTCAGCATAAAACAGAACACAGTCTCAGAACACTACACAACACAGTGAAGCAACACAACGATCACGAATCAGACGTCAAACAGGCAATACTACCAGAAGTAGAAACACCCATATATGTCAAACAAAAAAACACTAACAGAAGTAGAAACACCCATATATGTCAAACAGACAACACTAACAGAAGCAGAAACACCCATATATGTCAAACATAACAACTCTAACAGAAACAGAAACACCCATATATGTCAAACATAACAAGACTAACAGAAGTAGAAACACCCATATATGTCAAACAAACAACACTATCAGAAGCAGAAACACCCATATATGTCAAACAGACACCACTAACAGAAGCAGAAACACCATATATGTCAAACATAACAACACTAACAGAAGTAGAAACACCCAATATGTCAAACAGACAACACTAACAGAAGTAGAAACACCCATATATGTCAAACATAACAACACTAACAGAAGTAGAAACACCCATATATGTCAAACATAACAACACTAACAGAAGTAGAAACACCCATATATGTCAAACATAACAACACTAACAGAAGTAGAAACACCCATATATGTCAAACATAACAACACTAACAGAAGCAGAAACATCCATATATGTCAAACATAACAACACTAACAGAAGCAGAAACATCCATATATGTCAAACATAACAACACTAACAGAAGTAGAAACACCCATATATGTCAAACAGACAACACTAACAGAAGTAGAAACACCCAGATATGTCAAACATAACAACACTAACAGAAGTAGAAACACCCATATATGTCAAACATAACAACACTAACAGAAGTAGAAACACCCAGATATGTCAAACAGACAACACTAACAGAAGCAGAAACACCCATATATGTCAAACATAACAACACTAACAGAAACAGAAACACCCATATATGTCAAACATAACAACATTAACAGAAGTAGAAACACCCATATATGTCAAACGTAACAACACTACAGAAGCAGAAACACCCATATATGTCAAAAAGACAACACTAACAGAAGCAGAAACACCCATATATGTCAAACATAACAACACTAACAAAGCAGAAACCAAGTAACAACAAACCACCCATATATGTCAAACATAACAACACTAACAGAAGTAGAAACACCCATATATGTCAAACATAACAACACTAACAGAAGTAAAACACCCATATATGTCAAACAGGCAACACTAACAGAAGTAGAAACACCCATATATGTCAAACATAACACTAACAGAAGAGAAACACCCATATATTTCAAACATAACAACACTAACAGAAGTAGAAACACCCATATATGTCAAACATAACAACACTAACAGAAGTAGAAACACCATATATGTCAAACATAACAACACTAACAGAAGTAGAAACACCCATATATGTCAAACATAACAACACTAACAGAAGTAGAAACACCCATATATGTCAAACATAACAACACTAACAGAAGTAGAAACACCCATATACGTCAAACAGCAACACTTCAGAAGTAGAAACACCCATATATGTCAAATAACAACACTAACAGAAGCAGAAACATCATTATATGTCAAACAGGCAACACTAACAGAAGTTGAAACACCCGTATATGTCAAACATAACAACACTAACAGAAGTAGAAACACCCATATATGTCAAACATAACACACTAACAGAAGTAGAAACACCCATATATGTCAAACATAACAACACTAACAGAAGTAGAAACACTCATATATGTCAAACAGGTAACACAACAGAAGTAGAAACACCCATATATGTCAAACATAACAACACTAACAGAAGTAGAAAACCCATATATGTCAAACACAACACTAACAGAAGTAGAAAACACCATATATGTCAAACATAACAACACTAACAGAAGTAGAAACACCCATATATGTCAAACAGGTAACACTAACAGAAGTAGAAAACCCCATATATGTCAAACATAACAACACTAACAGAAGCAGAAACACCCATATATGTCAAATCAGACAACACTAACAGAAGTAGAAAACCCATATATGTCAAACAGGTAACATTACCAGAAGCAGAAACACCCAGCAGAAAACACCATATATGTCAAACAGACAACACTAACAGAAGCAGAAACACCCATATATGTCAAACATAACAACACTAACAGAAGCAGAAACACCCATATATGTCAAACAGGCAACAGTAACAGAAGTAGAAACACCCATATATGTCAAACATAATAACAATAACAGAAGTAGAAACACCCATATATAACAAACAGGCAACACTAACAGAAGTAGAAACACCCATATATGTCAAACATAATAACACTAACAAGCAGAAACACCCATATATGTCAAACATATAACACTAACAGAAGTAGAAACACCCATATATGTCAAACAGGCAACACTAACAGAAGAGAAACACCCATTATGTCAAACATAACAACACTAACAGAAGTAGAAATACCAATACATGTCAATCATAACAACACTAACAGAAGCAGAAAACACCCATATATGTCAAACATAACAACAATAACAGAAGTAGAAACAACCCATATATGTCAAAACAGGTAACACTAACAGAAGCAGAAACACCCATATATATCAAACATAACAACACTAACAGAAGCAGAAACACCCATATATGTCAAACAGACAACACTAACAGAAGTAGAAACACCCATATATGTTAAACATAACAACACTAACAGAAGTAGAAACACCCATATACGTCAAACAGGCAACACTATCAGAAGCAGAAACACCCATATATGTCAAAATAACAACACTAACAGAAGTAGAAAACACCCATATATGTCAAACAGGCAACACAACAAAAATAGAAACACCCATATATGTCAAACATAACATCACTAACAGAAGTAGAAACACCCATATATGTCAAACGTACAACACTAACAGAAGCAGAAACACCCATATATGTCAAACAGACACACTAACAGAAGCAGAAACACCCATATATGTCAAACATAACAACACTAACAGAAGCAGAAACACCCATATATGTCAAACAAACAACACTAACAGAAGTAGAAAACACCCATATATGTCAAACATAACAACACTAACAGAAGTAGAAACACCCATATATGTCAAACATAACAACACTAACAGAAGTAAAACACCCATATATGTCAAACATAACAACACTAACAGAAGTAGAAACACCCATATATGTCAAACAGTAACACTAACAGAAGACAGAAACCACCCATATATGTCAAACATAACAACACTAACAGAAGTAGAAACACCCATATATGTCAAACATAATAACACTAACAGAAGTCATCATTCATTCATCATTATTCTCCTGCCCGTGATGGGCGTAGAGGAGAGATGAGAGACACTCTTGAAGCCAGCCGTCGCCAACCGGTCCTGTCCTCCGCCTGTCGCACCAGCGTGGGGCCATCCAACCTGGTCCATTCTTTGATGTTGTCCATCCAGCATTTGGCTTGTCGTCCCCTTCGTCTGCCGCCTCCCAGTGTACCCTGGAGGACCGTTTTGGGCAGTGAGTTGTGGCGTGTGACATGCCCGAACCACGACAACTTCCTGTTCTTGACTGTTGCCAGGAGGGGTTCTTGTGGGCCTGCGAGTGTTGTTATTTGGCTCCACACAAAGTCGTTTGTCTTCCGATCTTGCCAAGAGATCCCGAGCAAGCGCCTGAAGCATTTAGTTTCAAACGTCTGGATTCTCTTGGTGGTCTCTGCTGTCATGGTCCAGCTCTCGCATCCATACAGCAGGATGGGGAGCACCAGGGACTTGTACAGCTTCATCTTCGATGGAAAGCCGATCTCTCTGCTCTTCCAGATCTTGTTTAGCTTTACCATTGCTGCTGTTGCGATCGCTAGTCTGGTCTTGAATTCTGTTGTAGAGCGACCGTCTTTGGTGAGAGTGGCGCCAAGGTATTTGAAAGCGTCCACTTCTTCAAGCTGTTGCCCGTTCATGTAGATTTCAGCATGGGTGTTGGTTGTGCTGTTGACCAGGACTTTGCTTTTTTCTGTGCTCACTTCCATTCCGTGTGCACCTGCACTTTCTTCCAGTCTCATGGTCAGGTCTTGTAGTTCTTCGTTGCTGCCTCCCATCAGGTCGATGTCATCTGCGAACCTCAGGTTGTTGATGGTTCTTCCTCCGATGGAGACAGTGGAGTGGAAGTCATGGAGGGCTTCACGCATGATGTTCTCCAGGAAGAGATTGAACAGCACGGGAGAGAGTAGGCAGCCTTGACGGACTCCAACTGTGGTCTTGAAGTAGTCCCCTATCTGGTTGTTGAGGAGAACTGCGCTGCTGGCAGTGTTATACAGCGCCTGGATGGTTTGGACGAGACCTTCCTCTATGCCAAACTTTCTTAGCACCTGCCACAAACCCTTATCGTAAAACCAACAAGCTGTAGCCCAGTACTACCTGTCACAGCAGGAGACTTGGAGAGGGGATTGGCGCCACCAAGGATTAACCTAAGCCCACAGAAAAGATATGAGAGACACTATAGCCAACAACATACCGGATCGGTCGGGGCCCGGGTTACAAACGACCGCGCTTACCACTGACAAGCACCAGGGTGGAAGTGAAAAGTCAGCTACTGGGGCAAAGACATCATTCAAACTGCCAACGGAAAAAGCTACCATTGGAACCTGGAATGTCCGTACACTCCATCAGTGCGGCAAAGTAAAAGAACTAGAACACGAGCTGAGACGCTACCAATGGGACATTGTGGGTATATCGGAAGTAAGATGGACAGGCTTCGGAGAAGCAATCACAGAGGAAGGACACAAGATGTGGTACAGTGGCGAAGAGTCACTACATGAAAATGGCGTAGCTTTCATCGTACGCAAAGAAGTCATTGGATGCATCATGAGCTGCACGCCTGTCAACAGCAGAATCATCAGCATTCGGGTGTCAGCCAAACCAAAGAACATCACCATCATACAAGTGTATGCTCCAACTACCAGCCACGAAGACCAGGTGGTTGAAGAATTCTATGAGAAAATAGAAGACACCATCGGAAAAGCCCCCAGGAAAGACATCATCATAGTTCAGGGGGACTTCAACGCCAAAGTCGGCCCAGATGCCTACAAAAACTGGGCTGGAACAGTGGGTCAATTTGGCACAGGGGAAACTAATGACAGGGGACTTCGCCTTCTGGAGTTTGCCTGCACCCAACGGCTCACCATTGCCAACACCCTCTACCCCCACAAACTGTCAAGAAGAACAACCTGGCATGCGCCGAACGGAAAGACTCACAACCAGATCGACTTTGTCCTCACACCGCGGCGCTTCAAATCAAGCATTAATAAAGCAAAGACGAGGACATACCCTGGAGCTGATATAGGCAGCGACCACGACCTCGTGCTGCTCACAATGAAGATCAAATTGAAAAAGAAGTACCAAGCTGCGCAGCCACGCATCAAGTTTGACCTGGAAAAGCTAAAAGATCCAGAGATAGAAGAGGCATTCCAGGCACAGCTCGGGGGGCGGTTCGCGGCACTCAACTTCCTGGACAGCGACATCAACGACCTCACAAACAACTTTGGTGAGGCAGTCCGCGAAACAGCAGAGGAGGTACTGGGGCGACAGAGGAAGAAACACCAAGCATGGATCTCAAATGACATCCTTGACCTCTGCGACAACAGAAGATCACTGAAGAAGACGAAAAACTCCAGCCCTGAAGAAGCCGCACAGTATCGTAAAACCAACAAACTTGTAAAGAAGAAAATGATTGAAGCCAAAGAACAATGGATCAACAACCAGTGTGAGAACATCGAGAAAGGCATGAAAAAAGGAAACAGCAAACATGCCTTCACCACACTGAAAAACCTTACCAAGACGCAGCAAAACAGATCGTCAGTCATCGAGGATACCTCAGGCGAGCTGCTGACAGAAAGCTCCGCTGTTCTGAACAGATGGACGCAGTACTGCCAAGAACTATACAACTACCCAATACAGCCAGATGACAGTTTGTTTCAGGGGGACTCAACACCATTGAGGGAATCCTCACCGCTACCAGTGATGAAAGAAGAAGTGGAAGAAGCCATCCGCAGCCTACCAGCAGGGAAATCACCTGGAGCAGACAATATCCCAGCAGAGCTGCTCAAACATGGAGGAATGATTTGGTCACT